>CM023455.1:147206411-147316166 GCA_013339765.2 Haemaphysalis longicornis
AGTCTCCTGTAATCATCTTCTCGAGGAGCTTGCACAGGCAGCTTGTAAGGGCGATGGGCCGATAGCTAGCGGGAGAGGAAGGGTCCTTCCCTTCCTTCAGGAAAGCCACTACTATGGCCTCCCTCCAAGAGCGAGAAATGTCCCCCGAAAGCCATATGTTTGTATAGATGTAGAAGTGTTTCAAGGGTGTCTGAGTGTAGGTGTTGTATCATAGTGTATGTGATGTTGTCTGCACCTGGAGCTGAAGGCTTACATGCTGCCAGGGCTGACTTCAGCTCATGAATTGAAAAAAGAGAATTGTAAGAAGTGTGCGACTTGTTGCTATCACGCAGTGTTTCTTCTCCGCAGACGTTTTGTGCTTTATGAAAGTGTTTGTGTAGTGTGCTGAGCTGGACACGTGTTCAAAGTGTTGTGCAGTGTGTTGGCCTGGTCTTCGAGTGTGTCCCCTGTTGTGCTAACCAGGGGCAGGCTGTGTGTCTGTTGTCTTTTAGCTTGCGGTATATGTGCCCAGACTTTTGTGTGTGTCGTGTATGAATTAATGGATGTCAAGAAGGTGCGCCAACTCTCTTGTTTTGCCTCACGGCCCACACGTTTTCCCATCGCCTTTGCCCTTTGAACAAGAGGAGGTTTCCGACGTGGGGTACCGACGAAGGATACCCCAAGCCTTGTTCTGGTCCTCGCGCGCCACCTACAGTCATCATTCCACCACGGCCTCCTCTGGTTGCGCGGGGCACCAGAGGCGTGGGGAATGTACTTTTCGGCGGCGTCGAGGATGTGCGCCGTGAGGAGTTGGGTAGCTTCTTCAACGTGTAGGTGTCCTATGGGCGTGTGGTGTGTAGTTTGGATGTCTCTGTAAATGTATTCCAGTTAGCTCGTGCTTCATTGGACCTATTATGGGAAGATGAACTGCTTGGGCCTTTACCTATATATGTAAGTGAGGTGGGGAAGTGGTCACTGCCATATGGGTCAGTTCCCACACCCCACTCGAGAAGGGGAAAGAGAACTGCGGAGCCATAGCCAAGTCAAGACATGAGTTTGTTGTGTCCTATGTTATGATATGTAGGCTGTTTATTTTGAAAAGGCATGCTCCAGAGGATGTAAGAAATTTTTCTATAAGGCGACCTCGGGCATCCGTGCGAGAAGAGCCCCAGAGTACTTTGTGCGCATTGAGGTCGGCTAAAAGGATAAATGGTGCAGGTAGCTGATCTACAAGGCCCTCTAAATCCGAGCTCGAGAGCTGGAAATCAGGGGGGGTGTAAACGGAGCGTAGTGTTATTAGCTTTTGAAGATTATGGTACGAATGGCAACAGCCTCAAGGACGGTCTGCAATTGGATAGTGTGACACGCCAGGGACTTTCGGGCAATGATGGCCAAACCACCGGAAGATGTAGCACCACCGTCTCTGTCCTTCCTAATTACCAGGTAACTATTCAAAAAGTTTGTATGTTTTAAATTTAAATGTGTTTCTTGTATACACATGACACTTGGCTGATTGGAGTGCAGTATTTCGTACACATCGTCAAGATTTTTAAGGAGGCCTCTACAGTTCCATTGATTATGTTTTCTCTTCCCATTATTTAGTGTGAGAGCTACTGGAGTTGTTTGTATATGTGTCGTCTTCGGGGCTGTGACTCTCGTCTTTTTGGGCTTGTCGGGAGGTTTTGGCGTCGGGACACGTTCCTTGCGGTGCACCCAGACAAGAACGGTCCGACATTCGTTTCGTCGTCTGATGTCCTCGGAGTGCCTGACTGATCAGGCCCCTTGGACCGCGCACCCTTTTGGGCGTGCTTTGACTGACCCACAACCACCGAGGGTTTAAGGAATGCCTCGGATGGCTCAGGCGGTGCGGTGGGGGTGGGAGCTGCCGCTAGTTCCTCCGTCTCCATCGCGTCTGCGCCCTCGCCTGTGTTTGGGACGTGGAGCGGAAGTGGAGGAGGAGCATCGCTCCCAGCAGACGTGGTTGCCCCACAGCCACTGCTTGCTCCCAGCGGTGCGGAGGCGGGTTCGGTTGCCTGAGGCAACCCAGGGGGGGGGGCGGGGGCGGGACCAAGTCCGACTCGCGGTACTGGGTCCCCGCCGAAACCAGACGCCGCTCCGCCCCCCGGCGAGCTGCGCCGGCGTACCTCCCCAGAGGGAAAGAGGCGACCCTCTTCCACGCTTCTGGGTAGGTGATGTTCTCTGTCACTTTCACGTTGATTATTTTCTTTTCAAGATGAAATTTCTCGCACTTCCTTGAGTAGGCCGCATGAGGGCCCCTGCAGTTTGCGCAAGTGAGGTTATCAGAGTTGCAATTGTCGGTGGGGTTGTCCTGCGCTGCCAATTTCGCACAGGTTGTTTTGCCGCGGCAAGAGGTTGTACTGTGCCCGAACCGCTGGCACTTAAAGCAGCGGCGCGGGTTCGGTATGTACGGGCGAATAGAGCATCGGATGTAGCCTGCATTTATATATTGCGGAAGTGTCGATCGGTCGAAGGTCAGGATAATGTGCTTGGTGGGGATTATCTTTCGTCCCTGCGCATCGTGATGCAGCGCACGGCTGTGACGCCCTGGTCCTTTAACCTTTCAAGAAGGTCGGAATCTGTTTCTGAAAGGAGATCCGACTCTGAAATCACACCCTGGGAGCTGTTCAGACTCCGGTGGGGCGTGATCCTGATGTCCAGGTCATGGATGCGAGTTTGGGCAATAAGTGTGCGGGATTGTTTTTCAGTGTTGAGTTCGACAAGGATTTCTCCTGTCCTGAGCTTTTTGGCCTCATACTTTTCACCTAATATGCTTTGCAGAAATTTCGAGACCAGGAATACCGACAGTGAAGCGACGGGTCTCGTTGGGTCAGCAGACTCGATCACAAGAAAACGAGAATAATTATTCACGTTTGTTGAAAAGACAGTTGTTGCAAGAGGTGGGAATGAAACTTCGGTGCGGCCCCTTTCGGGGCCGATCACGTCTGGGGGGGGGTTTAGAAAATGCCATATATCATAGTATAGAAGCAGGGGACGGGGGGGTACTTTCTTCTTTGACTTTACCCTGATGGTCAAAGAGGTCCCGGAGCTGCCTGCCTGGTGAACAGAGAGGGAGTCCATCCGCCGGAGCTTGACCTGGGCTCCGACGGCCACCGTTCGTGGTTTCTAACCCTCCACCTATAAACACATTGCCACGGTTGGATCCAGCGTATGTTTGGGGGCTCGGGGTCCGCGGTATCGCCAGTACCTTCACCAAGATTGCTCAAGGTGCCCCGTGCGGGGTCTGGAAGGAGGAGGTTGCACTTCTCTGCAAAGGCCGCGGTCAGTAATTGGGTCGTCAGGGAAGCTACATGGAGTCCTTCTCTGAGCCGGTAGAGGATCGTGTAGTTGTTTTCGGGCGAGCGGGGAGGTGCCTGTTTAGTGGCGGAGCGCGGTGCCGATGTCGTCGGTCGCTGGACGGCGTCTTGTGTCGAGGGCGACGCGTTGTTGCCTTGCTTCTTGCTTCTTTTACCCAGTACGGTGATCCAAGGGTTGGCGGAGCCGCGTTTATTCTCGTCCGAAATGTCCGTTTCCGTGCTGTTGGCTTGCGGCGGCGAGGGTGGGGGCTCTTGGCTCATCGTGCGGTGAGCCGGCGTTGCTGCGACGAGTGGCGGTGGCTAGGCCTACAAAGTAGGCCCAGCGGAACCGGCGTGGTGGCCAAGTTGTCGAGGCCAACAAAATGGGTTTGGCAGGTCTGTTGTGGCTCACCCTGGTATCAGATGGTTCCTGGTGATGCTAAACATTCGCTAGTGGTGGTCCTTTTGGCGAATGCAGCGTAGATCCGCCGATGCTGAGTCGGAAAGCGAGAGCCGAAACGAGGCGCCTTCACCTGTGTCAGCCCCCTGCTGGCCGATCCCACAGTTGTTAGTGCGTTTGTTAGTGCGTTTCAAAATTTCCTTTGCGGTGAGGTAAAGTGGCGTTTTTGAGAAATTTTTACAGCGGACCTAAGTAGGCTGTTGGTCATGAAAATCATCATCAGCACAACAGTACAAGAACATGACAAATTGTCTAAATTTGTGCTACCACGAAAATGAGTCAATTTATTGGCTGAGTGGAACCTTTTTGCAAAGCCACATGGAAAGAGCGCTTTCCACGGGGTTAGCAGCCCGGTTAAGCCATTGGCAGCCAGGGCCAGTCTTCAGAGACCTTCCCAGGAACAAATAACTACACCCCATCAGCTTTTCTCATCGGTGGAAAAGAACACTAAAGGTATATTCGTGCTCTGGGTGCCAGAAGAAATAGCTAAAGAAAAACAAAGCCAGGACGGTTTGAGTTGAAAATTTTTTGAAAGGTGCGCGAACCTAACACCACTTGGTAAACCGCTAACACCTGTCAATGCTGGGCTCGTGTGTTACTCGGCCACTGAGAATTTCCCAGAGGCAAAGAACCCACGTTTGCGACCACGATGAAAACTCCAGATTCTTCAATGAATCAAAACCGGAGAAGCGGCCGATCTCCTACTACACATGTATCACCTCCATGAATGTAGCGTTGTAGATTTCATTTAGGAGAACAAACAACTGATCATCTGCCGATGACGCCCTTCCAAAATCCGGTACCGGCCAGTCGCCCTCCTTTAGAGCAGCTAGCCGCGTGTATACTGAACACGCGCGTGAGCTGCGCTGCCGTTGCACCTCTAGGCTGCCGTGAAGGCAGCGTCGTTTACGTGCAGCGCCTGTGGTGGGTCTGTGGTGGGCGTGGGTCTGTGGTGGGCGCTCAATATTAAAATAATTTTCACAATTAAAACAAAATGTACTCCGAATAAAGTTTCTGAAATAAGTTGTATTTTTACACTCCTTCAAAGGAGCCTAAACCTGTCTTTTTACGTGGACCACCACATAGCGCGATAAGCGTGTAAAGATGGGCCAACTTGCAAAATTTTCACAGTAATATCTTCATAGCGCTGAAAGTACCAGTTTCCAAACTCCGACATTTTTCTTCCGCTCTTACCGTCAACACTATAAGCAACGTAAGCAGCTGCATTATGTCTAAAGAAGTTTTATAACTGTAAAAAATGTGTAAAAATTGGTTAGAAACGCCACTGTGCTTCACCGCAAAGCCTCTTTCGAAACGCACAAGCAACTGTCAATAATGTGTAGCAAGGATGCGTGCTTTTTTTCTATCACCTGAAAATATTTCATGGCGCTAGGTATGTTATTTTATTTTTGTGGGAATCTTTTTTCTCAACGTACGTTTTTGTCGCCGGGACGGCCTTCAAATGGCTGTAAAAGAACGACAAAATTTTCTCCGACAAAAATTGGCAAGGAGGATGAAGAGTGGAGGGCATGGATCAACCATGAATTTTTACAGTGAAATCGGAGATGGTCGAGCGAACTCTCAGGGACGTTTGGCGTGGAATGACCCTTTTTGTGCCTTTGGAAGCTTCCCAAAATAAAATTTCAACTTATTCCGCCTGAGAACAGTCTTTAGAGTGAAGCTGACCCAATTTTGTGCTCCTCATCGTGCACTAAACATTTTCTTAAAAAAGAGGGGGGAAAGGGGTATTTTGGACTATTAGGTAAACTTAACCAAGGTGTTGTTTCGAAAACCTGGAAATCAAGAAGAAGCTAAGCATGCAATTTTTAATCGGCAAACTGTAATTTACGCGGATGAACACACTCTGTCTAGCAACAGCGCAGTGTTGCTCATGGCTTGCTAGCATGGCGTTACTTTCGCGAAATAGTTACTTTCCCTCAGCTAGCACTACCGTGATATTCACCTCTGACTGACAGGCAATGTACGTGAACGTCTACGGGCATTGAACGTGTCCTCGAATGTGGTGGTCGGGTACAAATTATGATAGGCTGAGACGAAACTGAGATATTGAGTTTTACATGACCACGTTGCAGGCGCAAAAGAAACTTCATCATTTGAAGAAACCATGGAAAAAAAAACGCGATAAAAACTTGGTTCCGTGTCGAGGTAATAAATTTTTCTGTCCCCTCAACTATTCGTCACAATAATATGGAACCCTGCTCACACCGGCCTGCTGGGGAATGAAGCAGCCCATGCTGCAGCCCGCGAGATCCACAACCGGGTATCCTCAGCATCCGAATCGGCAGCCACGGAAGACATCACCACCGACCTCTGACCACCACTGAAGCAATTCTCACCCACTACAGGCACCTCCGCTACAAATATCCTCCGCCGCACCCCTCCCTCACGCACGCCCAAGCATACACCTGGCGACGCCTACAAACAGATACCTATTACAACTGTAGACGACTTCACCACATTGCTCCTACGCTCTACCCGAAAACCGGTCAACCATGTAATACCCCACTAGACACTTTCCATCTTGTCATTGAATGCCCGCACTCTCCACCCCTCATCCCCGCCTGACCCCCACCCCTTCCCGTGAGCAGTGGGAGAGGTGGCTGACCAGCTCCGACCGTAAAGATCAAGCTATGCTGGTCGACCGGGCGGTGACGGCGGCGTCCTCTCGCTGCCTCCTGGACATAGGAGGCTGACCACACCCCCTTCCCCCAACCCTTTGCTCTATAATAAACTTTTGTTCATCATCATCATCCAGCAATGCGAGCGTCGGTGTTCCTCAAGCGCACGCCACTTTTTGCCTAACTACAGCGGTTAAAGAATATCACGTATGGGCTGTATTGTGTATCGTTTAACGAGTTCGACATTTTTGAGCAAGGGACGGCACCTAGGGGACCGCGAGCCATGAATGGCCAGATAAATGGTGGTTCCGCCTGTGCAACGTTCTAAAACATAATGTGTGTACTGAGGCAGAAAATGCGAGAAGTGTGTTCTCCACCCAGGAACAATTCCCCTTTTGACTAGTCAATTTCGACGCTGAATAGTGAAAACACTCTGTTAACATTTTATGGTTCTTCAGAACTTGTGGTGGAGGAACTTGTTTTTCGGTTCGGAGGACTTCTCTTTTAGGGCTTAAAAAGCCAAAATGCTCTTCGCGCTGGTGTACATGCCGCGTATGTTTACATGCCGCGTATGGTGTATGTGCCGCGTATGTATACGCCGCGTAAAAAGACTGCTGAATTGTCAGTTTTTCTTATGAAGCCATTCGATTGAACAAGCATAGCAATCAGTCATAATTTTTTTAAATGATTGTGAAAAGAAATTTGTAGAAGTTTTATCTGAACAGATGAAAAAAGTCAGAACTTTGTGTGTGTTTTCTAGAAATAACCTGATAAAACTTCCCAGGAAAAACAAGAAATCTCTACGATGCCCGTTTACTTACCTCAAAGCAAACTTAACAAATATGAGTTTGAACTCCTCGGCCAAAGCGGTATTGCCCGAAACATTTGCGAGAAACAAAAAGTAACGACACCATAGAGAAGCGGTAGTTGCACCAATATTTGTAACGTAAAGAACACACATAGTGGCGACAAAATGTGCGTGTTGGTGAAACAAGGAGCGCTTGCAAAAAAAAACAACGTGAACAATAAACGCGATGAGCCGCCGCCCATTAATATGAAGTCCACGACGATGTCAAAACATTTCCAATTAACCAAGTATCTAAACAAAGAAAGAACACGAGCTAAAATGTATCTTTACACCAACGTACTCTTCTCAATTTAGTTCACAATATTGACTTTCGTCACAAATGTAAGCATGCGACAAGTGTTGCATGACCGTTACGTGTTATGCCATGAGTGGAAGGAAGATGCGTCCATTATACAAACTGCTCTTACCAACCTGTGCGCAACAAAACAAATTTAGGGCCTGAGAGAGATAAGTCAGAGGGCGCGAGCCTGGCCTTGGTGGGAGGGCCGGTTTATTAACTGTGCCACTGCTTCAGTAACGAACAGCCGACTTCCTTAAAAAACATTGTGTGGTTTTTCGCTTGAATGTTTGCAATTTTTTCAAGCAATCACGGTCACTTTGATGCTTTATATTACAAAATAGTTCCCACATAAACAATTTAAGATGTTTGAAGGTAGACATTACAGAGCAATGTCTTCAGCTGGACTACAAGTAAAATTTACGGGATCAGCATATTAGCTCTAAGGTATCGAAGATTACCATTACGCGTTTTTGAATTAGCACTGGTCGACTGTATACATAATAGCGAGTCTACGACGTAGCCTGATGTATATAGTCAAACCCGATTATAACGAACCCGGATAGATAATTACGCTATATATCGAACAAAAGCAAATCTGTTAAGAAAATTGAAGCGGAGCTTATTCCTTATAACGAAGTTCACATCGGATATATCGAACTCGGCGCGCCTAAAATTGCCACCGAATTGCGTGGTCTCGGACTGGCGATTGAGGTGCTGATTGACCATGATTGAGATCTCGAGCCTGGCATAGACCGACGTGTCGCCCGACACCTTCCGTAACTGTTCCGACGCACGGGATTCACGATGGATCCCATCCAGCCAGCGAGTCCGGGCCAAGACGGCATCATCGGTGAACGGCGCGGAGAGCTCACCAACGTTCCTAATGCTGTGCCGAAAGGAATGTTCTCAGAGGATTTCCTGGGTGTTGACGACGATGTTGCCGTCACTGTGATCCCCTCAGGCACAGACAGCGTCACTCATGTCATGGCAGGTGCTGCTCCTGAAAGCACTGAAGTAGCTGAGGATGTCACAGCGTATAGCCGTCCGACGCTTTAAGAAGCGCTTTTGCTAGGCGATGTTCTCCACCAATATTGCTTCGATACTTAAAGACACGGACTTGAACTGGTGCAAACTATGTCTCGTGAAGAGAATGCAGTGCTAGATGGTGCCGCCAAAAGGAAAGTAAAAAAAATCCCCCTTTCATGCGAAGTAGGCAATTAAGGCGGAAAGTTGCTTTATTTCGGTGTAAGGTAATGGCATACTTTCTGTGTTCGTTTCGTTATGGGGAATGGCAGGGGGAATGTCCCACGTATTTCAAACTCGTGCCAAAAAAATTGTTGTAGATGGGTTCTTTATATACTGAATTTTTAGATATATCGAACTAATGGCGCCGCATTATACAGTTCGCTATAACCGGGCTTCACTGCATATCAATTCAGGGAACACACATTCTGTGAGCCAGAAACTCAAGGGAGGCTTGCTTACGCTTACGTCCTGAAGGCAAGCAATTTTAGCAACATCAACAATCTTTCCGCAGCTTAAAACACAAGTTTCCTCAACTGGTTGGAAGGAAAAATCGTAGCGAAAATTTAAATTTCTTATATAGAACATCATGTGTGCATCCTTTTTTTGCTTTCGTTTTTTCTCTTTTGGCGCGGCTTTCTCTGGCAAGTAAACTACACAATTCACGAAGCAGCCACCTCAAAGTCCAAGATGCTCCTCTTCTACTCACGTGCAGTCACAATCGTGTGCCTTCACGTACACCTATGACGGGAAATGCACTTTGCCTAATTTTGTTACCCTTACGCCAGAGGCTTGAGCTTTACCAATAGTTATGTTGATTGATTGATTGTAGAGTTTAACGCGCCGACGCAAAGCAAGCGATGAGGCGCGCCATGTGGAGTGCTCCGGATAAATTTTGACCACCTGGGAACTTCAACGTGCGCCGAAATCTCGTACACACGGCGCTTTTGCTTTTCGCCTCCGTCAGAAAAGTGGCTGCCGCGGCCGGGAACCGAACCCGAGAACTCGTGCTCAGCAGCGCAACGCCTTAGCCACTGAGCCGCCACGGCGGGTCACTTGTTATGCTGTGCACTATCTGGAGGCCCGGGTTCAAATACCGCGCGAGGTCACAGGTGCTTCATTCATTTGTATTTTTCGCAGACATGGCTTTTTTGAAACTATTCGTGCTGACGACGCCAGGCGCTTTTTTGTTTAATGAGACGTGTGATAGTCCTGCCTAAAAAATGTTTAGAGAAATAAAACGCGGACAAAAGCATCAAGAGACGACGATCACCGGCAGCAAACTTCTTATTTAAAAAAACAATCATGGGATATAAGTGCAGATATAAAGGCGCTCTAGCCCGCACACCATACAGACAGAAAAACAGCTATAAGCTCTGCTCCTGCACACAGCCCAACAGCACGAACTCACTCTCCCACAACCACACTGACGTTTGACAGGCACAATCTGTGACTCCCCTTTGTGTGAAAGGCCTCTAAAGATTTCCGTGTCATACAATATCCACTGCCACCTTAAATCTAGAAAACACAGCCAAACAGCCAAACATCGGAATATGCACTGAAAAGTACAAACGTCAATTGTTTGTGAAGATAAACTCGTGGTGAAGAGTTTTCAAAACATTTTTCAAAGAAATTATATAATGAAATATAAATGAACGCGCACCGGGTGGCGTGTAGTTGTGAGCCAATGCTTGAATGATTAAAGCTGCCAGGGCGCCCTCCAAAACATTTTCAGAGCAACGTTTCGGCGCAATTTCTCATTACAAGCAGGGGCACAGATGATGTCAGTTAAACGTCGGTGTCTTTGCAGGAGTGTCAGCTTAGGCTATTACGCCCTGAACAGCAGCTGAACATGGGGCCGCTTTTTATGTAGATGGTGCGAGCGCAGGCCTTGCTCTGATGCTCTGACATTTAAGTGCCCTGAAGTTTTTGGAGATGAAGTGGTTTGCTTTGAAGGATATTACCGTCTACCTGTTCTTTGTCCTAGGTTTTCCCACTTTATTGTATTTTGATCTTTAGACCGCCTCGCCGAGCAGAGCATTCTATGGTAGGGTGACTGATCTGCTTTTCACAATCAATATTTGTACAAAGCTACGCGTGTAGCTCACCAAGTACACCGAAATAGCACCTAGCATCACCACGGGGCACGTTGCTTGTGTATTAATACGTCCTAATTATTGTTTATTAGGACTTTGCCAACTCGTAGGATTGGAATGGTAAGACAGGGGTACATGCAGGGCAGAAGACATGACGTTCAGAGTTACCGAAGAGCACATTTGCTTTTTACTACAATATACCATACACAGTTTCCGTGTCCTATGAATTGAAGTGGTAGCTGAAGCGTATAATTGATTCATGTTTGAAAGCACACGCGTTACTGATGTAGCAGTGTGTCACCTACCCTGCGTAGTCTCCTACACATGGCGAACCGAACAATCCTTACCCGAGCAAGCAACCCAATTTTCGGCCTTGTATTGTGTACCTAAGGCGCGTTGACACGATAATAGTCGGTGTTGTAATGAAAGTATCGAAACTGGGAGAGCTCGACCTTGTGCAAAATTTACCGATTAGTGTGTGCCCAGAGGACACAGTCCCAAGAATCGCACGCCTGGTGTCGTACTTCTCGATGAGTGCTTGCCTGCACAAGGCTCTTCACACATCACAGCACGGCACGCGTACGCGCTGTGCCCTTTGTTGTGTAGAGTTGGCTTTTACTGTTGGCGACAGTAGAATTTTTTGTATACTAGTGCTATAGGAAGCTGAAAAATATAAATGGAAAAACTCCTTTTGACACTTTTTGCCAGCTTCAGTGCGGTTCTTGTAAAGCGCTTTCATTAAATGTTATACAAATATCTAAGCAGGGCGCAGCACATAATAGGGCAGAGGTGTCGTGGGGCAGCAAAATTTAAGGTGAGCTTAAACAGTACTTTAGAGATGAACCGATGTCCACTTCTTGCTAATGGAAAAAGACGTAAAAAACCAGAACGTAAGTGATGACTGGTCCTCATGGTGATCCGAATGTATAGAATAAGGAATGACCTAATACTTTCGCATTCATTTTGTGTTTGGTGCCTGCAGTCCAAATTGTTTTGGCTGCAAATACATCTCCCGAGTAACCAGCCTAGGATCCAGCGCTTTTCTCCACTACTCAGCTTGGTGATAGCATTAAAAACCGAAAAGCCGAACACGCCAACCGACCAAAGTAATTACTTTAATCTTGGCTGCGGGTACAGTGCATAGGCACCTTTAGAGCAGCAGCGTTCATGCCCTTCGCCACCGCTTCTAGGTTGCGCAGCAATACCGCTCTTCATATAGTTCCGGTACGTAGCCTCCCAGTGCAGCAGACGTGCAGGTTCATCCGCCATTGAGTTCTAAGTCGCGCTGGTAAGCCACGCATACAGCATGTAGAAGCTGTCGCGCCGGCTGCAATGGTCGGGCGAAGTCGGCACGTGAGTGTGCTGCCAGCTGGACCAGCAACAGCGCGGCGCAACCACTTCCACTGATGCCCGCACAACTGGAAAAAAATTTGCGCCAATCCACCCTGCGAATGTGGTTGGAAAGCAAAGCTGTGTACGGCACTCACAACGATTACGCCACCAATGCGACGTCACTTAAATTCACTCATGTCGCGCTACAAATAGTAAAACCAGAGAAAAGCGAAATGCACCTAGCCACAGCCTCTATTACTTCAAAGAGATATTCGTGGTAAGGTTAAATTATTGCATGATGCATGAACAGTGGTTCGTTGAGTTGTATTGCTGTAGCGCATGAGTCGAAACTCTATTTTGATAAAATTAAAGGAACCTCAAACCCGGTGTTAGACGATCTCCATTCTCCGTCTCTGCCGCAGCAGACAGAGGCGACGAGATTGGCGGCAGAGATGGGTGAGTAGAAGGATGTAGTGGAGTAGAAGGAGAGTTGATCCCGGATATATGGAACCCAGATATATCGAATTATTGCATATATTGAACAGTCCAAAGTCCCCTTTGAATCCTATCCGAAAGCAAATATTTTATAGATACAATTATCGATATATCGAACTTATTTGCGATCCCCTTGGAGTAAGATATATCCGGCATGAACTGTACTTCCATTCAGATTTCTGATCGGCACAGAGTGCGGCCCAAGGTAGTGGTTCCTTCTTTACTGTAGCCAAGATACAGTCCACCTGTGCTCTGTCCACCAGCTTTAAGCTGGGTAGGCAGAGAGCGGCTGGACAACAGCATCTCCCATTGATCTTGTTGGGTAGTTTACTGAAAGAGCGGAGTGTTCTCAATACTAAAGTCACACACCCTGATTATGTAGAGGAGTGTTTCTACTGCTGAGAAAAAATTACAATTAGCGTCATGGCGATTCGGGTGCATTCAGTGAAGACGCGTCGGCTGTGGCAAGGAGCCGGATTGTATGAGACCTACGGTAGTTTGTTGTTCCCTGGAAAGGTCCGGGTACGATGAAGGTAAGGTCCGGCTCTGAAGGCGATAACGCTGGGTTATCTCCCTTAACGTGACATGCGGGTGACTTCCTCGTGCAGCTTCATAGCACGGGGGGTAAAAGCGCAAACTTGTTGGTGGGCGTATTTGTTGCCCTCCACGGAAGCGTGAGTGGGTGCCCAGATGAGCGGAATAGAACTGTTTGGGGAGTGGTTTTTAGCATACGCAGCGCAGGTCTGGACATCCAACTCGACTGGTAAATACGGTAGGCTTGTTGGGAATCATCGACTACCTTCCGATCCCCTGGTTGAGTGGGAGCCAAGGCGATGGCTGCCTCTTCTGCTGCCGTCATGTCGTGGGTCTTGAGGGAGGAAAACGCAAGGAGGTTGGTCCTCGAAGTAGCCACGACAATGGCGTATTGGTGGTCTCGATGTTGCGAGTCATCTGTGTATATAATGGCGTGATCCCCACATAAGGTGGTGTTGAGCGCTTGAGCCCGTGCTTGTCGGCGACACTCGTCATGGGAGGAGTTTCCATTTTTAAGCAAAGGGATCATCGTTAGTTTTTATCGCCAAGAGTCCGGCAGTACACCAACTGGAGTATCATTCTGTGCTGCCCAGCCAATCTGGTGAAGGATGGAGTGAACCACCGCAGTTCTGCTCAATCGGAGCTTCTGGTTAAAAAGATGGCCTTCCATTAGCTCTTGCACCGTGTTGTGGAGCTCAGTGCTAAGCAGCCTCTCTGTGGACGCACTTATGGGAAGGTAAATGGCCTGCTCAACTATCTTTCTAATTATATATAAAGCATCTTTATGTCCTCCTTGCCGAGAAGACAGGTATTTGACATAAGTGATTCTGGAGAGGACAAAAGTTTGAATTATTCGAAAGGTATCGCATTCCTTGAAGCCTCGCTTCTTGGTGGTAACTCGCCTGATCATGTTATGATTTAATTGATGCTGTTTTTGATGCGCTGCAAGGATACGCCACTCTTGGTTTTGGTCTGGAGATGTAGGCCCAGGATCTTGATGCTGGAGCTTGGAGTGATGGCCTGGCGATCAAGGGGTATTTGAATGTGTCCTTTAATGTGTCGTTTGAAGTGAGGGCGGACGACAAGGAGCTGTGATTTTCTACGTGAACACTGGAGGCCCCAGGCTTTAGCACACTGGCGTAATGGAAGTGAGATGCCATGCGTTGGTGTGAGTTACCTTTAATTTTTGTAACTACTGGCACACGCGGAAGGCGCGAACAGGGCCGCTAGGCGTGCCGTGGGCGTAGTGCACAGTGGCGCGAGAGGCCGTGTGACGCTATCACGTTGCATTCAACGAGAATGCATTGGGTAAAACGGTAGATGTGCTTGTTGGGTGTACCACCGGTCTTCCTCGTCAACGTGTGCGCTCGTAGTTACATCAGTAGGACAACGGGCTATCGCTTTGTTACGCTATTATTCAAGGTTCGATTCCTGGTGGTGCCAGGAAATTCTTTTATTTGTTCGCGGGAGTTTTCTGTTGACACCAACGGTCGCCAAAGAACCCTTGTGGGGTAGAGGTAGAAAGCTTTGCTTTAAAAGTGTTCGGTGCGTAGCAATGAAAGCAGGCTCTCCTGCCACGGTAGAACCGCTGGCAGGGCGGCTCTTAGAAATGGGATGGGCAGCTCCGGCGAGTTTCATGCAGGAACTCTAGCTGTCATGCTATTTCGGAATCTAACAAGACCTGGTTTGAGCTTCGGAAGCGTTCTTCTCATGGTTTGTGGCGTAATCACTCGCGGGCTGTTTTCCCTTCTCAGTTCACGTGCGTCTCCACCTGAAGTCAGGAGTACAGACGTCGAGTTCGCGGTACAGAAGCCACGTTCGCGAGGGCGATTGCGGCGGGCTATCGCGGTCCACATTGGGAGATATGTAAAAGGCTGTGGACCAAAGTACCCGGGACTGCCAGTCGTAGAGACGTTTCAGTGGCAATATCGGAAATCCTTGTGAGGAGCAACAGCGGGATTTCCGACGAAGGGAGAGAGACAGCCTGGTTTGCTGTTTGTCCAGCCCTGCACTACTAGTCATTGCCGCGCCAATTGTTTTCTTAAGGTGCGTGCTCCCCACACCTGCTCGCGGGCTCCTTGCCTCCTACCCACATTCTCTCCCACCTTCTTCTCTAGCATTTTTCTCCTCTCCACCATTCTGTGCCGAGTTTTGACCGACGCCATCACGAATAGAAATGAAGCTCAAACATTTGCGCTGTTTTAGAATTTCGAGTGGCGAAACAACCTTACATCGGTAGAACGCATAAAAAATTGTGCTTATTTCTCGTATAACTTAAAACCATTGAAGCGGAAAAGGAAGAAAAAAAAGAACATCGTGGCATAGTTTTTATGAAGAACTTAAGAGAAAGGAAGGAGCAATAATAAACACATCAAACTAGAAAACTCCATATACCCATCAGTATACCACAAATACTTCCTCAATAAGGACCACATCAACTTGAAACACGGAGTTGTTCATTGTAACTTTACAAAAGCTGCCGTAAACTTTTTCTGATTGTAAAGTTCTTTATGTATGTGTTTGTTTAGTTTCCCTCTGAAGAAGACTCCTCGGCATCTCACTGCTCACTATTCTGTCCCTTCCCACCCATGTGCCACACTGCCAGTTTTTCATCCTGATATCTCTTTTCCTTGGCACCTTTCCCAACTGCTACTACGTTGTTCTCGCATACAGCGTTCACACCCAAACCCGCATACCACTGTTCCACTCCGCTCCACTTATACGGCACTGCTCCTCACTGTGTCCAACATCTAGTTTCACGAATGCCTGAAACACACGTGGCATGGTATATCAGGGTTTGTAAGGACGCATGGAAAAGCCGTACACGTAAGGTAAGAATAAATAAAGGGTTCCGCATCGCGTATTCATCCTGCATTTTCCAAAATAATCAGCATGTAATGTACACTAGAGAGCAACGGATATAAGCAGCGCTTACTTAGATCGAGTTAAAACAAAAACTGGCTGCATCCGCTGTCTCAGCAGAAAGGCCGCGGTCAGTCTTTAGAATTTTAACCACGAGAAGAGCTTGCACTACCACACTAAACAGCAATAATTGTTGTAAGGCTTAGATGGCCATGACACCTTTTGTTTTATGACAAGGGCGCAGAGCAACCACCCCTCCTCTTTGGTATGATTAGGAAACTTACCTTTCTCTACAACCATAAATATATTACTGGTATAAACATGCGAGAATGCCGAAGCAATGCTTAAGATGGGGCTACTGAGGCTGAATTAGTGTTGAAATATTGAATGTGCCACCCGTTTTCCTGGTGCTTTCCTATGTTTTTCTTTCCTTGCTAACATATCGCCTAATTGTGGTTCCATCCCGGCTGTCTACTTTATGCCCAGGACCCTCAAGATGCAAAATAATTTCCTTCATTCAAAAGAGATTGTAATGCGTTTTATAATGTATGCTTGATACAAGAGTGAAGCTTTCTTTTACTCTTGTACCGTTTTTCTATAGAGCTATTGCTCCTGGCATTCCTCCCGGATGCGGAGCTGCTTTCTAGCTTCTACCATGTAACGCTATCGTCCTCGTATCGCACCCGCTGGGCCATGATAGAAAAATGAGAAGGGGGGGGGGGGAGGGGGGGGGGTACCTGGGAAAGTTCCACTTCCGACGTCTTTGTGCGGCGCCCGAGGTGCTGTCTGGGAAAGCGATCGACGGTACAGCGCCCGCGGAAGTCCCAGTTTCGGCTTGTATCCCCTTCTCCTTCATTTGGAGCTGTCGATTTTCTAGCTAGGGCAATTGAGCAGTTGAATATTTCTTGTTATGTGCGGTATTCCTCGAGGCGTACGTCATTGCTCACCGTACCAAGAAAAAGTCCAATGCGAAGAGCAAAAAAAAACATTTTCGAAAAATCATCACGCAAGTTCATTTCAACCAAGGCACGCAGCGATCAAAGGTTCCCGTAATATCGCCTACCACTATTTGTGGTATCGGGTTTTTTTTTAGTTTGTACTATTATCTCTGCATTTTTTCTTTCGGTTGAATATTTGGCCAATTTCCGTTTTATTTGAAGGTGCCTAGTAAGACCACAGGTTTTTTACAGCATTTATCAGCGGTAATACTCGTTTGCATACACAGCTTGTTTCGTGACATTGCACTCCTACTAAAACTTCGGGATAGTTATTGAACTTATACCCAGAAATAATGTTCCTACCATTTACTTTTTTCGCCGAGATGTTATTCAGCAATAAAAAATGACGCGATAGTTTTTATTTCCTAATCCTTGTAGTATTTCATTACCAAATTTTAAATGACCTTTTCTGGCGCGTTTGCTTGATTGGTCTGTAACTTTAGTCCTACCGCCGCAATATATGCCGGCATATATTTCGAGTCAGTCCGAGTGTGTTTGACGCTAGGACTGGATAAACATGGTCATGTTATCTGCGAATTTCAAATCACTGAACGGTTGCACATTTAGGCGTTGATATTACATTTTGAATATCAGAATTTATGACTCTCCAGGCAGCTTACATATACCTCAGTGAGATGGCATACATGTACGAACAGCATGTTTGACCCTGCATGTTTGGCGTGCTACGGCGGGTCAAGACGATGTGAACACAGCCACTGGAACGCTTTCATTATCCGGCGCA
Organism: Haemaphysalis longicornis; assembly: GCA_013339765.2. Taxonomy (NCBI): domain Eukaryota; kingdom Metazoa; phylum Arthropoda; class Arachnida; order Ixodida; family Ixodidae; genus Haemaphysalis; species Haemaphysalis longicornis. Next base: position 147,224,034 of record CM023455.1, read on the forward strand.
CATCGCCGTTAAAGCTCAATGTGCTGTTTACACGCCGTATCTCTCATGTAGCCTGTGTTGAGCCTGTGTAGATGATCAGGCAAGATGGTGGGGCAACAGAAAGACGAAGGCCTAGGGCACACAAGCCATGTACCAAATGGCGATGAGCTCTGCCAAAACCAAACGATACGATGCCTTCGTAACATAAGTGCATGTGTGATTTATGACAGTCTAGCAGGGCAAACTACGCTCGTGTGGTTGATGTCATTGTCCAAACCTTTCATCTGCATGGGCCTGGAGGCCATCGTGTGTATCGATAAGGAGGGGTGGGTTGTTCTGCCGCACTGGGCGAATACAATTTATACGCCCGAGAGGCCGGTTGTGGGTGGCCTGTGGACGTTGCTATGGTGGCGGCTCAGCTGCACGTGGTATCAGAGGTGATGCGGGGTCATAGTAGCGTGCCTTTCCGCTCACTGCATATCCTTCACTGCCGTATATTCTTGCTTTATTTCTTAACGTACTTTTTAAGGCTCTCCTTCTACCCTTTCTTTATTCACTAAAGATGAATGTATAGTTGGTGTGTTCTTTCTCATGCCGTACCTCATTTTCTGGCATTCCAGGGGCACGACATCGAATCAAGAATGCTCTTCAACGATGCTCTTGTTACAGGTGATGCTACAGCTTGCCTTCTGCTTCGGTCCTTTCGTTTCCAGGCTGCCCGTTTCAATGAAACACCAGCTTTGCCTCCATCAGACATGATTCGTCCTGCCAGGTTTGGAAGACACGGAGCACATAATATGGCAAGAAGCGACGTCTTCAACTGCCACCTGCGCACCGACAAGCCTATATAAATGCGCACCGGACCGATCTTTCCGGTAGCAGTTATTACTGATTACTATTCGGTAATTACTGAACACTAGCGCTGTTGTTAAAACCAGTAATTGCTGTCTGCTAGCGATGTCGTGCCCTCCATAGTTATTGTAAACAGTGAAGCGATATTTCTCTGTGCCGTCGCGAATTTGTGACAGTGTCATTAACATCCTGCTACTCTGTTCGGGGGACGTTAAGCTAAACCCTGGACCCAATCACCATATTCTAACGGACATTCTAGAAAGACTTGAATGTGAACATTTTGACAGACTTCTGTCTGGTTGGGAAGTGACGACCTCACAACAGCAACCACAGACGCTGCAGTGGCTGTTGCGGAAAGGCAAGTGGGAAACAAACTTAGAAAGTAACTGAACAGGCAAAGGAGCTCATTGCGAAGCGTAAGAGCATAAAAGTGTCGAGAATGGTGGATCAATTCGAATTAGGGGAGCGTCAAAATTCATGAACAGACGTAAAAGAAATGGTATTCGTGCGTACTGCATGGCGGTCTTCGAAGAAGCGTTGGAAAAAGGAGAAATTGTAAACACAATAACGACGAAGCTCACTATAGGCGGAGACATTGTTTGCATTCAGGGATGAACAGGTCAACATTGCGCATAATATCGACGACGTACTGAAATAACGGAACAAGTTACTACACGCTATATAACAGCAATGTTGGACACGGGAATACTACTGAGCCTACAAGCTTAGCTTGCGATGTTTCGCCAAAAAACAACAGTAGAAAAGAGGCTTAAGGGAATTATAACAGAGAAAGCTCCAGAAGACGACGGCACAACCATAGATCTTTTAAAGGAGGGGGAGATACCATTTCAAGATAGCTTGCTAAAGTCTTCTGAAAATGTTTAGGACCTTTAACAGTGCCCACAGCCTGCAAAAACACCAAGAGAGTTTCACAAGAAATTCACAGGAAAATACGAGTACACTGTTGCGGCTAGAGATAAATATTATAATCAAAAGTAAGGACAAACAAGCATGCTGGACATGTTCCCTTCACCTTTGATAACAAATTACGAGAACAAGCAGAAGAATATAACGACCTTGCCGAAATGGTCATGGTGATCCTGAAACGAGAAAGAAATCCACCGCCGAATAAGAACGGGTTGCGGTGCAGTCGGCAAGCATTCGTAATTAGTGAAATGTAACCTACCTCTATCCCTAAAATGGAAGGTCTTCGACCAATGCATCATGGCAATGATGACATGCGGTGCAGATACATGGCGCCTTACTAAATTACTAAAAGGAAAACTTAGATCCGCCCAAGTTGCCATTGATCAAGTAAGGATAGGCGTAATGCTTACAGACAGAAAATGAGCCACCTGGATTTGGGAGCCAACTTGAACAGAGGATATCATTGTTCAAATTAAGACGACGAGGCAGACTTGGCCCCGCCATGTAGTACGATTAACTGACAACAGGTAGACCATAAGCGCGACAAAGGCGACACCGAGAAACTGGACTAAACGAAGCTGAATGCCATTATCTCGAAGGATAAAAGAAATAAGGAAAATTTGAGGCACAAAATGTACTCGGGTAACGCGGGGCACAAGCTGGTGGATGTTAATACGGGAGGTCTTCGCGCGGCAGTACACCTAAGAATACTGTTGTTGTTGTTGATGATAATGATGATGCTAATGGTGATGCATACTCTTACACACGTGTCATCGCTGACGAACGTATCTCCACAAATGTTTCCCACTGTCGCTTATTGAACGGAAGCGGTACATTTTGCCGGGTTATATTTTCATATAAATTTCACCGGTTAAATTTCAGCCTTTTAGCTGTAGTTTTTGTGCGAATTCCCTGCCATTGTTGTTTGCTCTTAATAGAACTTTAGAGACTTTGGTATACTTCCTAGTTACAACAAAGATCCCGTCAAGCAATAAATCCCGTGAAGGCTTACAATGGCTTTCAGCGTCCTGGTCACTGTCTGTTTTATTACTTTATTCCGTACTGAGCTATAATTCTTTAATTTCTAACCGGATACGAGTTTGTAGAGTAATTGAAACTTGCACTACTCCATAAATTTCAGAATTTCAGAATTTGAGAACTTTAAACTAGTGAAAAATGAAACGATTGGAATGCACGAGGTCTGGACAGACACACAACGGCCATTCCGTCTGCCAATATGCAATATTAGCATTGTTGTGGGTTGTGTATCATCGGACCCACTTACACGTAGTGCCTGCAAAGTCAGTCAGAAGGGCTTGACGGTTTAAATTATGGACACGTCTGTCTATCTGCTCATATGTTTTTGCAGTATCTAATAATAACTGCTGTATTAGCCGAACTATTCTTAGAACTTTCAAGTGTGACATAATATTCCTGTTGACTTAACTTCGTTTTGAACTCCGTAGGTGTTAGCATTGATCACCTCATCTACGAACTTTGGTTAAATTGAATTTAATAAGGGGACGTTCAGTAATAAACCTTTCGAGTTACATCCGTCTACCCTTGCGTTTTATGATGTTTTTGTGACCCGTTGCTTGACAAACAGAAAGATTTGGGGTGAGGAAATAATTGCTTTTCTATTAATTTGTATACGCCCCCCTCAACACCTCCTCAAATGAAAAATAGTTTATACAAGGTAACACACGGCCGCCTTCTTTCGGCGGTTGCACGTCTGGTGGTTGCCAACTTCAAACACAGGACCGAAGGTTTAGTACTTCCGCTTTTGGATTCGCAATGGAAGGTGGTGATCGAGAACTTTCGGAGGAAACTGCTGCCACAGCATCAGTAATGCAATGGTCCTGGTTTAGTCGGCAGCCTTTACTGCCAAACCACGAAGAGGGACGCGTGTACCCAGCACCTCAGAACGTATCTGACTAGAGATCCCGCTGCCCTGGCATGAAATGGCAGACAAAAAAAATTCCGCTCGCCGTACTCTAAGGTTTTTTATGCGTGTCCTTCAAAGCTGGTGTCATGTAGGGTGTTGTTTTAATCTTCGTGCCGAGGCATTAACTCAGTGCGAAAAACTCCAACCAACCGCTTTACCATTTTTTTATTTCGTCGCCTGTAAACACAGCGTAGCGGGATATTTGGAGTAAGTTAGTGAAAATTTCAGTTTTTAGTTTTAGGTTTCATTTTCAACAGTGGTATTACGATTGGGCAATCTAAATTTCCCTTGGAGTCCTCTGTTCGTGTCTGGAGAAGAAGCGAGAAGACATAATTGTAATAGAAATGATTGCTTCTGACATTGATTGAATATTAGGTTTACCGCGCCGATAATACACAGGCGATGAAGTGCGCACTAAAGTTGGGCTCGGGAATAATTTCGATCTCCAGGGGATATCTAACGTGCGCCGAAATCTAGAGCACACGAGCGTGTTTGCTTTTTGTTTCCATCAGAAAACCGACCGCCGTGGTTAGGAACCGAACCAGCGAACCTGGGCTCAGAACCCCATCTTATCGACTGAGCCGCAACGGAGGGTGATAAGATTGCATAATTTAAAGGATGTAATACACAAAAGATGCCATAGCTCATAGGTGGAACAATACGTAACTTAAGAGGCACTAGCTAGCCATGACCAGGTTGGGCTAAATAGGGCTACTTTAAAGGACGTCAAAGTGCTTACCACTCTTTGCGCTTGGTAGAATAGTAATAGTTATGACAATTTTACTATCGGATTGTTGCAGATATAAATGTATGGCGGTAGTATAAATATTTTCTAGTTCTCTGCGGCGTTGCCTACAGAAAACAATATTTGTCGCAGGCACTTCTCACCGGAAGCCACAGTGTTATTCTACCCAGGTATTTTCCTTTCTACTGCTAATACAGTAAAATTAAGATATGATTGTTAAAATTGTCAGTGAGCTTGCAGCTACAAGGACCAAAAGCAAAATAAAAATTACCTCTTTATCCAGTTGTTTTAAGTGCGAATGCACTTCTTAAGCGAGCCTGAATCGTCCGCCGCCGTAGTCTGCATAACAACAGCTGCGGGTGCGCGCGCTCCTCGTCTTCCCTAGCAACGGGGGGAGATGGCCGCGCGCTACTCTCCTCCTCCTCTCTCCGCTCAGTGACTGCGGGTGTTGGGCGCCTCCTCATGGCACATACCCACGTGAGGGATTGACCAGGAATCGGGCGTGAGAAGGGCTAATGCACACCCCTTTAAAGGAGTACTGACACGAAATTTCAAAGAGAGTGGTTGGTCGACTACATGCACGCCACGCACTCCATGTCGTGCGTACCCCTCAACTCGCCCACCACCATCAACGGCGGTTTCATCGACCTGGCCTTTGCGAGAAACTGCCAAGTCCGCACCGTCCTCCAAGACCCTTTGACGGTCCATTTCAGGGACCACAAAGCGATCCTTCTAGCAATCAAGTACAACGACAACACAAATAGGTGTCTGTGAATAAATGCATCCTTCTTTTAACTGCGAATGCAACCGTGCATTCGCACTTACACACTCTCCCCCTCGGGGAAGTGCGAGGGAATTTTTTTATTTCGCAGTTCAATACACATAAACATTACCTGAAAAACACGCGAAAGCGTAGGTCCGCGGAATGAAAGATGTGCTGAGAGACCTCCACCAGGGAACCAAAATATTACACATTTAAAAAAGGTGGTTGCATTTACTAGGAGAACACAAATCAGTTACTTGTCACAGCCTCCCCTGCGTAATTAATAATAAGAGGTAGTAACTACATGCTTCCACTAACTGGCCATGCATTAAACTAGTACAAGGCTACGCGTGACAAAGCGGATCGGCTGGACGTGCCGCAAGACAGAGGCACATTGGACAAGCACGTATCACACTTACGCGACAAATAAATTGAGCAAAAAAACCAACGGCATGCTTTGAGAGAACGAGTATATTTTAGTTACCTTTGAAATCGACCTGCTCTCCTTGTTTTTAAAACCAGCAGCGTATAGTCCTTCGACAGTGCGCTCGGCTTTCGGAAAAGTCAAATATTTCAGCGATAACTTTGGAATTATGCGCTTTAATGTTGTCATATAGAACTCATCTTGTGGAATTGCAAAAAAAACATTTTAATCGTAAAGTGGTGAGGGAAAAGTGCTGCAGGTGTTACGTGAAAAATTTCATAGAATTTTGCTACTACAACTGAAAGTTGGTATCAAACAAGCAGCAGTTACAAAGTGCACGGTCTAGACTAGTAACGATAGCAATTAGGGTTTATGTTTAGAGGTATCACCTGCGTACCATTCTGAGGGGTAGTAAAATTCATGAAGAGCTACTAAATACCGCGGGGAACTACCTTTTTACTAGCTTTTTTCTAACTAAAAATGTCCTGTGTACACACAAAATCACTTTGAATGAACTGGCTCTTTCAAAATACAGTTGCGTGAAGACTTGTCATTTTGAAATTCTAGGTACGCCTGAGAACGTTCCTGACAATGTTTTCTGTATTTTCAAGATTGTATCCTTCATTAGGAATATTTATGAAAATTCTTTAAACATTCCGACGTTATAACATGAACATACTTCCGATAACCTTGTGTAGCTGTGCGTGTTGTCGCAGCAGTACCAATCTTTAGGTGGAGGTTCGTACCATTTCTACCTGCTTTCTGTGATCGCATCGCAGTGTTACTAATGCACTACAAATTTAATAAATGGACCTTTCGCGAAATACGTGATTTTGTGTACGCAGAGTGTGTAAAAATGAAAAGCATAAAAATTTCCCCTTTTTTGCTTCACTCTGAGAGGTGAATTAGTAAAAGTTAATGTTGCTCCGTTTTCTACGAGCCTATATTGCACAATTCGGTTTCAGTAAGCTCACATTATTACGTTCACGTGCGTTAATGCAACATATGATGTAAAGTCATCTTTACATGTAATGAAATACTAAAATAAGATCATATATATTGCACTACCAGGTGCTTATACATTTGTACAGGGAGCTTTGCTTCGTCCTGGGCTTTTTTAGAACCAACAACGCATTGTAAACAGGACACTTTCAGAGAAAGGAGCGGGACGGCAGTGTATTCGATCTGCCTAAAGTTACTGTCTGGCTTCCAGGCTCATCGCAACCTTGTTTGTGCATAGCTCTTAAAAGCGTCGTAAATTAAACAACTGCTTTTTTTTTTCTTCCCAGCGCCACAGGCTTGTCTGGAAACGGCCTAGGCCTCGTAGTAAAGGATGAGACACACGTAGCGGCCACATATCATTGTAGCGCTCTTCTCCTCTCACCGTGCGCACTTTGGACGTCAAGAATCGCTTGCGTACAAGCACCGTCCCATTTTACATTGACAAAATAAATGACAATGGCATCGGGAGATTCCTGGTATTTGTAGGTGGGACTTAAAAAAGACTATGAAGCGTTGGCTTAAAAACAAGTAGCAGGACTTAGTTGTGTTCTAGTAAACTGAGAAAGTACTTCAATGAGCAAATGTTAGTTTTTTTACGAAAATGGAATAACTCACGTGTCAGCGCGAACACATTGAAAGAAATGCATGAACTCCCGAACGCAGATGACTGTGAAACCACCAGAAGGGGCAAATATCACTTTAACAATGGATAGTGGCGTGCTGTACATAAGTTATAAATGTCAATGAACCATAAATGAACTCGCACATATTTCTGTCGGCTGGCTATATAAAGAACACATCTTCGTTGGATGTCAGAAAAAACAATGTCACCACGAAGATTATGCCGAATTGGAATAAAACTGAACGCGATCCCCCGCTGCGATAGTAGATGTCCAGAGAAGCTGTTGTGAACCACTACAGATGCTGATGGGGCAGTGCATGAAATTCCTGATTGTCTCGGCGAGCTAATGGCTTGCATTCGGCTACTGTGGCAGTAAATACTGGGTCGTGACACATGCACTCAGCGTCTTCGGCTAGAACTGGTTGGTCCTGCTTAGCCTGACGAATGAGTTTGCTTATGAATGCAGCGAGACCCCATCCTCTTTCGAGATCAACTGCTAACGTAATGTTTACGAGAAAACACGGGGGGGGGGGGGGGGTTCCATCTTTCACGGGCGCCGTATCATCCATGATCCGGTTTCGATCCTTATTTTGTGGCTTCTTATTTGCTTTATTACTGAGCTGCCTGCTGCACGCTTGATCAGCCTCACTTATGCGCTCGGCGTCTTGAGCGAGGGCTGCTGGGTCCTGCTCGGCTTTTTGTTTAGGGCAAAAAATTTTCCGATAAATTAGTGGCCAACAGTTTTGCTTTATAAACAGCTTCCCCCGCCGGGGAATATTCCTTGCGTTTTAACTGTTGTTGTCTCATTACACAAAAAGTTTCCGGACGGCGTTTAAGTTGATTTATACTAATTTTATGTTACCCGTATCACCCATTAGATAAAATCCTGGAGGGAAGCGAATTCCTCGGCCAAGAAAACACCAGCATGAAGTTTTCTTCTTGTTTTAAGCTGTGTAGAAAGTTAAGTTGATAATTATTTTTTCTACCCTGATATTGGCACCGCTCTGAATTTGCTAAGCTGAGAGTATTAGGTACCCAGTGCTTAGCTGAGACTGGCAACGCGAAAAGCAGAAGAGAGGCATAACTAAAACACACCTGCAAAAATAGCAAAAAGGCCCACGACACCTAAAATTGCTGGTTTTACTTCCTCCACGAATGTGCAAAGCGTCTAAAACGGATCTTAGGAGTGTGCGCTGTGCAGACAAATTTACATAATGCCCCTTTTGGCATAAGAAAAGGTAGCTTCCCTTCATGTATTTCCCACTTTTAAAGAAAGCTACTGGCCACAGAACTCATTCTGGAATGTTTTTAAGGCGTTTTGGTGTTTTTGTTTTGGTTTCACATCAAATGTATTTTCACACTTGCTCGAACACTCTCCTCGCTGGCAGGACGTGGTTGTTTTGTCGACAGCCCTTTACATCTTTCCCAAAGTGGCCCGCGTTAGCACAAGATAAAACCCCGGCTACCGACTTCGCGAACTCGGCCTCTGCAGCGCAAGCTCAGCGTCAGTGCTTCCCTGTTCAGGCGTGAATGCATGTGAATTGGCAAAAGTAGCAAGTGATGGAACACAGCACGAACGCTGGGCAGAGTGTTCGATATGGCCAACGCCGGGTGCTCCTCACGAGGTGCACACTCGCAAACACTCGCTATTTTGCTTGGTATTTTTTCTTTTAACTCCAGAAGTCAGAAAAAAAGCCTAAACAGATTTGCCTTAAAAGGTCTGCGCCAAACAGCCTAACAATTGCGTGTTCCTGTGGTTCTCTTAATAAAAGTACTGAAGTAACACGTGCCCTTTCATCGCTAATATAACTTTCTCTCCGAGTTTGTGCCTCGTAGGTGAGTACCGGTATGATGCAGCTGTCATAAACGTTCTTCTTCAGAGACAATGGTTGGCTGCCATTCATTATCTGAGAATGCCTGCCGTATGCACTCCACCCTATTCTTATCCTTGTAATTATCTCTGCCTCATGATAGGGATCCGAGGCCACAACTTGGACTCAGTAGATATATTCGCTTACCAATTCCACTGCCTCGCATCCTATCTCAAACCGCTGTGCTGTCCCGAGGTTATTCATCAATACTTTGGTTTTCTGCATAATAATTTTCAGGCCTACGGGTCTATTTTGTTTGTCCAGTGCGGAAAGCCTGCTTTGCAATTCGTCCCCCGAGTTACTTAGCAAGGCAACGTCATCAGAAAATTTGAGGTTACTCAGGAATTCTCTATTAACCCTTGCTCCCACCTGTTCCCAATACAATGTTCTGAATAACTATTGTAAACATGCTGAGAACAACATCGGAGAGATTGGACTGTGCCCATCTATAAAAGAGATGATCCTAATGACCTGGCCAATTACCGTCCCATAACAATTTTGTCCTGCACCAACAATCTATTTGAGAACTAATGGCGAAGTGTGTAATAAACTGTCTAAAAACGTTCAGCATATAGACGAAACACCAACACGAGTTTATGAATAAATACTTTTTTCGCAGTTATCTGTCCGACCGGAAACAATTTGTCCAAATAGCATTTAGTAAATCGTCACTCAATGATGTCAGAATGGGCGTTCCTCAAAGCTCTGTATTCGGCCCCATTATTTTTTCTCTTTACATTATTGACCTTCGCGCTCGCTAAAACACTCCAATGCTGTTTTGAACGCGGGCAATACGGCCTTTATGATATCTATTTGATCCCTATCAAGAAGCAGAGTGACTCGCTAATCAGGAACTCCGAAACACCTTAATGGTTTAAAGCTAACAAGCTCGATTAAAACAGTTAAAAAACCAAGTTTATATTATTTGCATCGAACCGAAACGTACAGCCCGGCCTATGGAGCTCAAACCTCGGAGAAACAACAATAGAACAGATTACCACCCATAAATATTTTGGTATACTCTAGACTCGTCTTTGCACTGGGCCCGTCATATAGAACAACTAACAAAGAAATTAGGATTTGGCTGCTTCACACAGGTTAAGGCAAGCAAACATATTTCTCTGCATGTTTCACGCCTCATTTACTTTGCCGTGTTTCACAGCCTAATGACGTATTGCATAGAGTCACGGGGATTCATGTACGCATTGTACTGCAAATCTTTGTGTGTAATCCAAAAAGGAGCCATTAGAATATTGGCCGGAGTGCCGAGAAATCAGCCATCAGCTATGCTCTTCGCCGAATTCAACAGATTACCGTTTGAAACAGTCAGGTACTGTTAACTGCATTTTGTATCCACAAAACACTTACGACAAATAATCCGTACCACTCGTCAACGCTAATTACACCCAAGCGAGATACAAGGCACGCTTATCACAGAAATCTTAACTTACCAATAGTAAATAATGTATATGGTAAGCGCCTCTTGTCCTTCATGGCAGCAAAAATATGGAATAACATACCAAACTCCATCAAAACAATACCAAATATGTTGCCATCCCTAAAACATTACTTCAGAATTCAAGTAAAATAAACCAGAAGCGTTAAGTTCTATGTAAGGAACACTACTTTAAAAACACTCAACAATGTAACTATCTGCTAATTATTTTTACTTTTGTGCGACAATTAACCATTTTTGCCCAGGATTGTATTTTTGAAAATATTTCTGTCATAGATCCAATACTGGCCGTACAGGCTGTGTATCTATGTGCTACATCAACATGTTTTTGTGATGTTTTTCGATGAAATAAACTTCTTTGTTCTTGTTCTTCAAGGGTATTCGAAGAAGGCCATCCTAGTGGGTTTTCTGAAGGAAGGCAAGGAGCCTTTGATTCCCGTAAGTTATCGTCCAACCGCCCTTGCAAGCTGCCTGTGTAAGCTGCTCTAGATGATCAATACGAGACTCATATCATCTACTTGTTAGAATACAATGGTCTTCTCGAGAGCTACCCGGCTGGCTTCAAGGCGGGAACTCTTATGCAAAACCCGTTTTGCATAAGAGTCTTCTTCGATATGAAAAAAAGTCCTGTGGCACGGCTGCGCGGTACGTCATCTTGAGTCACCTCCACTCACTTGCGTTTCCGGGAACATGCCAAACACTCTTGCTAGCTATATGTCGGAAATAACCTTTCCAGTGAGGGTTGGCAGTGCACTTTTTAAGTATTTGTCCGGGAAAATGGTGTCTTTCAAGGCGGTGTGTTGAGCTGTACATTATTTTTAAGATTAACTTGCTCCGGAAGGCATTCCCACGTAGATGTCGCTAAATACCTTTGAAGTCTTGTAACTGCTCAATTTCTGAACTTCAAGTTCAGCTTGGGATGAACAACCTTGCTGGCTGGACGGACACACGCGGTGTTCCCTGGAAGACTACTTGTGTTCTCCCCGAAACGCGGAATTCAAGCAAAACCTGGTATTTGTCTTACACTGCAGTAATTCTTTCCAGAGCGGAACGGACGTTTTTAGGCCTAACGGTCGATAGTAAACTCACATTTATCCCTCACTTGAAACAGCTCGAACAGAAATGCCTAAAAACGATGGATAATCCTAAAATCCTCTAACACCTATCCTATACTACTCACAAAGAACTTATTCAACGTCTGTAATATGCTCTTAAAGGATCCGCCTGGAATATGGCAGTGTTGTTTATGGGTCAGCGTCTAAAACCAATGAAAATGTTGGAGTCAGTGCGGCACCACGGGTTTCACCATGCATGTGGGGCTTTCCGTAGCAGCCCAGTTGAAAGCCCCTATCTAAAAGAAATAAGTGGAGCCTAGAACATCAAGAAAACTACACGGACCTTCCTTGTGCTTTTAAAATATCATCAAAGCCTAATCATTCTTTTTAGTCAATCTTCCAAGATACCTCCATATGCCAGCTTCTTTTAACCCGCCCTCCGATTTCTTCTCTTTTATCGTACAGAACGATAAAGGCAGCGTCACAACTCTCAGTCTCCTTTTTAGATACCATAAAACGGACGGTTTCTACTTCTATAGCCCCATGAAATATTCGTTCCATATCATGTTGCTTATCTTTTATATGTATCAATTAATACTCAGTGCCAACAAGTGCGATCTTGCAACAGTTGTCTCTTCAGCACGAATACACGTGTGCAAAATTTTACACTGACGCCTCAGAAACTGCCACCATTGCGTGCTGTGGTGCGCAGGGATCCACCTTCAATATTTGTAAAATCATAATTGTGTATGCTAGTATTATCACGGCAGTGGCTTGCGGTACCCTTCTTGTCGTGAACCATTACCTCCAAACAAAGATTCCGCTGAGCATATATTATACTACTTTTTTAAATTTTGTGCAGACATTTCAATCACAACAATCTTCTAAAATTATGTAGTTAATCTTCTCATTAACAGCATTATGTCTTTATAAGCGTTGGACATCGAAGTCACCGTGTGCTGGGTGCCAGGTCACTCTGGGATTCCAAGAAACTCAACCACAGGTAAATGACCGTTGGTGCGGCGCTTAGCACAACAGTTGACCTAACAGTACCTGCACCGGCATGAAGCCAGACATCTGACAAACCTTTGCAAATCCTGGCAAACACAGTGTAGTGAACAGACAGACAACTAATTACACGTAATGAAACCTCGCTTGGGACAATACACCAATGACTCACTGAACAGATACGCAGAAGTAGCCTTTGCTAGTCTGCGGTTAGGGAACACACGCTACACACTCGTATCTGCTCTCGGGGCCATGAAGACCTCTGTGTAGCAGGTGCGGTGAGGCCCTATCCGTACGTTACATACTCACTCAATGCAAGGTTCTTGACACAATACGATGTAAACACATCCCACAACTCAACAGACTACACATTCCACTGCACCCGGCGTTTTTCTCTCTGGCAATTCCATGTTTTCTGTTAAGCGCGTTCTTCAATATTTAGCTGTAGTACCATGTTTAGACCTAATTTCATACCACGCATATTCATACCAGGCCTAAAACACAAGCCATCCTCATTTCCGTTTCCGGATATTACTTTTGTTGTTGTTGAGCGATTTTAGTGTCTACGACTTCACCCCTCATACATAACAACTGTTCTAGCGGTCTTTGCCCCAGTTCTCGTTGCGCCACTAACATCCAGACATCATTAACATCATTTGTGAAGTATACCCACGCCGCCCCACTTGCAGCACCGAGTCACTCTGAGCGCTTCACTATTGCGCGTGCGTGCGAGTGAGCACGAGAGGAGGTGCGCTATATGGAGACACGGACACGATATTACTAGAGAGCAAAAATCAGTGCACCTTTCTCGTATTCTGAACAATTTGACATTAAAGAGCCATTACAGCGCTTTTGGATTTGTGGTGTACACGGATTTAGTGTGTTGGCGATATAAAGAAGCTCGGCAAGGCAAAATAGCACATCAATAAGACAGCGCAGCTTGAAGGAATGATGATGATGATGGCGCATGGATTTTATTGGCGCAAGCCCAACTAAGGGCAAGGAGCGGGAAACAAGTCATTTCATGAGAGTAACCTGATAGTAAAAGTAACACATTTCAGTAAAAACAAAAAAGTACGACACAACCTAATAAATATGACTGCTGTGTCAAGGTTGTCAGGATGAATGATAAGAAATGCGATGTAAAAACGTCACCCCAGTAAAGAACTACATAAACGTGTTTGATTGAAAACATGGGCTCGTCTCCTAAGAAGCGTAACGGGTGTGCTGGAATATGTGGTTTGTATAGTTGTGTGAAGTGTTTACGCAGTGTTGTGTCAAGTACTTTGCACTGACTCAGTGTGTGGTTTAGGGATAGGCCCTCTCCACACCTGCTGCACATGGGTCTTGAGGATACATTGAGCAGGTGGGAGTGGGTTACATTTGTGTGGCATATCCGTAACATTGCCAGGGCAACTGCTGTTTGTTGTGTGAATCGGTTGTGTATCATCCGAAGTATGGTTTTACAATATGCCGTTTGTTGTCTTCCTGTTCACTCCAATGTTTTTGCCATGTTTTACGTTGTTGTTGTTTAATGTGTGGTTTGAAGTTGATGTAGGGTACTGTTGTGTGTAGCATGTTTGTGTGTGCAGCAGCGGTCATTTCGTCTCCTGTCTTAGTTCCAGCGATCCGTGAGTGGCCTTGGACCCAACAAACAGTCACCTCAATGTTTTCACCATATGCCCACATGATTCTCTTCAGAACGAGATTTACAATGTAAGTTTTGGACTTCTTTTGGGACGATAATGCCCGTAGAACGCTTAGTGAATCAGTGTAAACGGCAGATTTTGGGATATGACATTTGATAATGTGTTTCACAGCAAGAAAGATTCCTTAAGCTTCTGCTGGGAAGATGCAACAAGTTACATTTATGAATTCAGAAGCTTTAAAATGGGGTCCGTGAGCAGCACATTACACGGCGGAGGCAGTTTGGAGGCATCGATGTAAAATTCTGTACACTGGTACTTCTCCTGCAGTGACTGAAATTGCAACAGAATCGCATTTCTTGGTACCTTATATGAAAGACAAGTCACACGACGCAGTGCGAAGGTGCCATGGTGCTATAAAATCAATGCAAGATGATTTAAAGGTGCCTAAAAAGGAGACATTAAGTAAAATCGCCTCCTCTCTTACTCTCTGTGTGAGAAGGGAACAGTAACGGATGGGCGATTTAAAACGAGCTGTGATGTGGCCGTATTCATAAAAAAAGGTTTAAAAGGCTGGTTGTCGATTGATGATATTTTACAAGCCCATAAAAGATCTACATAACTTAGCTGGTACTCTAGGCACCATTTGTTACATTCCATGTACAGGCTTCGGAGAGGGCTTGTACGGAAAGCACCACACGAAAGGCGAAGCCCGAAGTGCAGCACTGGGTCAAGCATTTTAACGCTGTTTTTGTGGCCGACCCATAGACAACAATTCTGTAATCCAAACAAGACGCTACCAGAGAGGCAAAAATGCGCAGCAAGAGTTGTTTATCTGCATGGTATGATCGTGGCGATAGGACTTTAAGAATATTCATTCTGTTAAACATTTTTGTTTGAGTTTTTTATGCGGGAGATGAATGCGAGTTTTTCGTCCATCAGTACACCCCAAAACTTGTGTTTCTTTTTAACAGAAACTGGGTCACCATTGAGATTCATTTCAGGATCTGGCCTTACTCCGCGTCTTCTTGAGAATACGACACAGGTACTTTTCGCAGAATGATGTTTGAAACCATGTTTATTCTCCCTAGAGAGAAAGTTTATTTACCCCAAGCTGGACTTGACGTTCACATATGGATACGTTACAAGATTTAAAAGACATTTGTACATCATCCACATACACTAAACAGGATATCGATGGAGTCAAGGCTTTACGAAGCGAATTCATCTTGACGATAAATAGCGTGCGCCTCTACACTCCGCCCTGAGGCATGCCATTTTCTTGAATGTGAAATCATGACAGTGCGGACCTGACCCTGACACGAAATGTTTGTTTGTACAAGTAACTATCAAGAGTGTTCAACATGTTACCTGTTACACCATATGATTTTAGGTCTGCAAGAAAGCCGTAACGCCACGTCGTATCATACACTTTTTCGACGTCAAAAAATACGGTCATGCAGTACTGTTTGTCTATAAAGGCATGTTTATTGTAGGATTATATAGCAACAAACTGATCATTTGTGAATAGCTCTGCCCGCAAGCCTGCCTGGCAGCTGTCGAGAAGACCATTGTACATAAGAAGGCACATGAGCCTCTGGTTACTCATCTGCACGAAAAGCTTGCACAGGCAGCTTGTCAGGGCAATGGGTCTATAGCTTGCGGGATAAGAAGGGTGCTTCCCTTCCTTCAGAAAAGCCACAATTATGGCCTCCCTTCTATATATTGGAAGGTACACCGAACGCCAGATATGGTGGTAGCTGTAAAAGTGTCTCAAGAGTGTCTGCATGTAGGTGTTTATTCATAGAGTATGTATGTTGTCTGCACCTGGAGCTGAAGGCTTACAAGTGGCACGAGCAGTCGTCAGCTCATTCAGTGTAAATTCAGACTTGTATGTAGACTTTGACTTGCTCTTGTCATGTATAGGCTTCTTTTCGGCAGATTTTTTGTGTGGCGAGAAAGTGTTTGTGTTTTGTGAAGAACTAGACACTTGTTGGAAGTGTTGTGCAAGTGTGTTAGCCTGATCTTCCAGTGTGTTTCCTGTCATGCTAACCAGGGGCAGGCTATGTGTGTGTTGTCCTTTTAGTTTACGTATTCAGGTCCATACCTTATGGGTGGGTGTGTACAAGTTCATGCATGTGAGAAAGGCGAGCCTGCTCTTCCTTTTTGCCTCACGGCGCACACGCTTACCTAAACGCTTTGCTCTTTTGAACAAAATAAGGTTAAACCTTGTGGGGTATCTACGAAGGATGCCCCACGTCTTGTTCTGGGTCACCCGAGCACACCTGCAGTCGTCATTCCACCAGGGCTTTCTCGGGTTCCGCTGGGCCACAGAGGCCTGGGCAATTGACTTCTCGGCGGTGGCGAGAATGTGCGCCGTGATGAGCTGGGTTGACTTCTGTGCAGGTAAGTGTGTTATGTAAGTGTAGTGTAGTCGAGATGTCTCTGTGAATGTGTTGCAGTTTGCTCTTGCTTCTATAAACTTGCCATGAGAAGCAGAACTTTGAAGGCCTTTATGTATGTTAGTGAAGTAGGGAAAAAGTCACTGCCACATGGGTTAGTGCCAACCTCCCACTTAAGCGATGGAAAAAGTACTGCAGAGCCAATAGCTAAGTCAAGGTTTCAATAAGGGTTGTGTCTTATATTATTGTATGTACGCTTGCTTTTGTAAATAGGCATGCTCCTGAATATGTTAGAAATTTTTTGATTGAGCGACCTAGTGCATCCGTGTGGAGAGAGCCCCAAAGAGTGTTGTGTGCATCGAGGTCGCAATAAGAATGAAAGGTTATGGTAGCTAATCTACAAGGCCCCCGAAATTAGAGCTTGAAAGTTGGAAATCAGGAGGGATGTAGATGGAGCACACTGTTATTAGCCTATTGAAAATTATGGTTCTAACAGCAGTAGCCTCAAGGGCAGTCTGTAAGTGGATACGGTGACATTCCAATGATTTTCGGGTAATGATGGCCACACTACTGAAAATGTACCACCACCATCCCTGTCCTTCCTAAACATCATGCAACTATTCAAGATATGTGTGTGCTTAGAGTAAATGTGTTTCTTGTAGACACATCACACTTGGCCAATTGGAGTGCAATATTACGTAGATATCATCACCATTTTTAAGGAGGCCTCTACAGTTCCACTGGATGATATTTTCTGTTCCCGTTATGTACATTTAAGAGCTACTGGAATGTTTGTGTGGGTTCATGTTTTGTCTATCGGAACTTGTATTATTGGAGCGGGTTTCTTAGGCTTTTCTGATGGTTTCAACCCCGCAGCCCGTTCCTTGCCTTGCCATGCAGGCAGGAACGGTCTGATGTGCATTTCCTCATCAAATGTTCGGTGGGTGTCCGGTGGACGGGGCCCCCTAGACTTGGCACCCTTTCGGGTGCCTTTGGTTCCATCCAGGGCAAGCGGTGGGGCGTGTGTGGGCGCTGCGGTGGGCCCACCCGTGTCAATCTCCTCCGTGCCGTCAGGTGTCCCTAGGGCCGGTGGGAAGAAAACAGTGAGATCGGCAGAGGTCCCAGCGGCGATCACATTTGACACATTCGCTGGAGTTGCGATTCCGGGTGATTCCTGGGCGATTCGTGACAACTTTGGACTACTGCAGGCAGTGCGGGGAAGAGATGAGGCCTCCGCAGCCTCTACGGGTGTTGTAGAGGCAGCAGGTGGCAGCGCCGCCGGGGGGTGGGGCAGCAACACATCAGCAACAGGGCTTCACTCTGTCGCTGTGCTGACCAAACGCACTCTCAGCCCCCCGCCTGCAGCGTCTGCATAGGACGTGGCCGAAAGCAGCCTGTGCTTTTGGCGTGCTTCAGCAAAGGCGATGTTTCTGTTACTTTTATCTGTAGGATTTCTTTTTCGGCTTTGAATTTCGGGCAGGTTCGCAAATAAGCTGCGTGTGGGCCACTGCAATTGGGGAATTTCATTGTGCTCTTTGGACAGCCACCCGACGAATGGTCAGTCTCTGCCCATTTCGGGCAAGTCAGCCTTCCTCGACACGATAGAGTTCCATGTCCGTATAGTAGGCACGTAAAGCAACTCCTGGCATTAGGGATATATGGTCGTACATTGGAGCTTAGGATCCCCCTTTGAACTTTTGGGGTCGGGCTGTGAAATCAAATGTTAGGACAGGAAGCTTTGTTGGGATTTCTTCATTTGCTCTCCAGATTACAATTCGTTTGACAGAAGTAACTCCTTGAGGTTGAAGCGCCTGAAGAGGTTCTACCTCTATTTCAGACGGTAAGTCCTTTTCTGAGATGACGCCTAGGGAGAAGTTGACTGTTCTGTGTTGAATCACCGTAATAGACAGGTCAGCCAATGTCGAAGACCAATTTGAATTCCATATTCATCTAGAGAAGAGTGAGAAAGGGTGGCGAAGAGCGTGATGGGTGGTAGTCATGAGCGGATAACGGCGCCCCACCAATTATGGCTTCCGACAGCTTTCACAACAAATGGAACGGTATCAATTTTTTGCAACAGAGAGGACGTGAGAAGATTGAGACAGGAGTGGGAAGGCGCACCCTCTAGTCCTGTTTTAGGCCGTACAGTCGCTCAAGCAATTTTGTTTCGATGAGGAAACGTAGACGAGCTTTGTTCGCGTTCTGGGAAGACGATGGGCGAGACCGATGACCTAGCATTGTCTCTACTGTAAGTGGTCACTTATCCAATCGGCAGAGCGCGGTAAACGCCTCCTCCTCTCCGACGAATATTTGAGGTAGCAACACTGCACATGCTCTGTAGTCTTTTCCGCCCCTCCGCGGCACAGTGCGCACGCTTGGCCTTCCCAAGTAGGCATTCGTGAAGGCCACTCACGAGCACAGTCGGCAACGTAAAGTACACAGGTCGAGAGAACTTATACCGAAGATGGCGCTGAAGAAGGGAATCTGGAATGAAGAGACGGTGATTCCAAATGTCCAGTGTGTAGCATTGCTTCATAGTTCATAGTGATCCTATGTGCTAAGGAGCGAAGCTTCCAACGGCATTGATCCTTGAAAGGCAACGTAGACTTCTCCACACTGCAGATAATATATATATATATATATATATATATATATATATATATATATATATATATATATAAAAGCTTGCCGTACATTATTCGCTTTTATTCGTCTCAGACTACCTCTATAAGTATTTTTGATAAACCAGGCCTCCAAAGCAAGCGTTAAGAACTATATTTTTGCACAGATAGCAAGTTTTTTTATTTCAGAATACATGTTTCTTCAGGGTATGAATTGTATGCTTTGCAAATAATCCTTTAAATAACACACAAATTCCAAAAGATTGTATCGGTATGTTTATTGCAAGCATCTAGGAGTCCACCTCTGCTGAGAAAGGTAGGAGCTATAAGTGTCGTCGCGATATCCAGGAGGAACATTTTCCCCTTTTATGACACAGTGGCCATAAAGCGATGAGCCAGTACGTGCCGAACACGTGCAACCCTGAGGACATGTGTTTTCTTTGTCCATAGTGCACTGCAATAAAAAAATATTTGTTTCTTGTGAAATATTTCCCAAATTGTTAGAATTACCAATCTATCGCCGTTCTGGTCTCTCTCGTACGGCGGTGGTGTCTTTCCCTATCCATAACTGAACTACTAAAAGCACTTATTTTTGTTTACTTATTTACAGGTGCCCTTCGGCCTGAAGCACTATAAAGGGAAGTGGGATTACAATTCTCGAACAAGTAATGTTGGAGTGCATATAAAGCAGTTATACAAACAACCAATAATGCAAGAACACACCATAAAACAAACTCGAAAAACAAAACCTGCATACCAAAAATCCAAAACGCCCATGACTACAAGAAGACAGCAACAGTGCTTCTACAAAAGAGATCAATCTGACCACACAACAGGCAACTTCCGTATTCCTTTAGGGCTACTGAAGTTGTTTTCATTACAAAGATTTGTTTGGAAAGCGTCAATGTTTCAGACAGTCGCTGCTGCTGCAGGACGGCCGTTCCTGTCACCGGATGTGTGATGAAGGAACGAATGAGCGAATGGTGCTTGTAACTCATAGAGTTGGAGTTTTTGTGGAAGTACTCGCAATGTAATCATATATAGTTTTAGCGAGAAGCAAGGCCCTTGCTTATTGTGAGATTATAAAATATTTTGTGGAAATTGTCAGAGCAGTTCGCTTTGTGGCGTGTAATTAAGTCATGAAGTTACCCAGCTTTTTTGGAGTGTATAGAGGTGTTGATATCAAATGTAGAAAAAACAAAACGAGAAGACTTATTCTGAACGATTTCTAGCCAATAGAATAAATACACTTGTTCAAAGTCGCATATAGTAGCTGAATATTCAAGTTTGGTTAGAATTAGTCGTTCCAGAGAAGTAACTTAGGAGGAGGGACCCAGAGAAAAACTTCGCAAAGTATATCCTAAGGTCCTGTGGACGTTCTTATTAATGAGGTTGATATAGATTCAATTAAATTCATTCAATTGAATTCAGATTTATGTAAAATCACACGATGTTGGGAGGTATGGGAAAAAGCCATAACGACGGTGACTGGGCCCGTACCCCCTAGGTGAGTGGTAGCGGTTACCCCTACAAAGGTTACCCCCTACGGTGACCTCCTAGGTTACTTCCTAGATATTCTAGGTTAGATAGTTGGACGTGTGAACCGTAACATATTTCTAATCGTTCACTACTCTGAACTGTCGGCCGTTTAAGGTTTAAGACTGTGCGATGCTCAACGTACACCCGGCGTCAAAATAAGCCGGGGCACGCGAGCGCGTGGCAAAATGCATCGCCGCGACATTTGACGTTGCACATCTGGTGTCGAGACACCCATGTGCGCGTGCGCGTCCAACCACGCTCGCTAGCCTGTCTTTTCATTCGCTTCAAACGGGAACACTTGTCACATTCAGCGCTTGGCGCCGGGGGCCACTTTCTTTGGGCAACCCCTCTTGGTCGCACACGCTTCAGCGGCCGAGGGCAAGAGTCACGGGTTTTTACATCGAGCTTGAATGCCTCCGCGCTAATAGATGACCCGCCGAGACACGGTACAGGCATACAAAACTTATGCACGCCTTAATGGCTACCGGATGCACACTGAAGAAAATACAGATACGCATCACACATGCCCAGGCCCACAGGTGTAAATCTTTTTGCTGGTCGCTCGTTCCTCAGTAGCCACTGTCCTCTCTATAGAGAACGCGCGTCGACTGGCAACGGTTGTGTAGCCGCGATTCTCGTTCAAAGCATCGCTACTATATTAAACCTGTGGGAGTTGGAAGTTGTGGAGGAGCTGTGTGTGAGGGTTACTGCTACTGCCGGTAATATTTATTCTGCGAAAAACAGCCAAGACAGTCGTTCCCGCAATGGACATATGAACGTTCGCTTTTCAATGGAAGAGTTACAGGCAGCCCTGCCATCCTGGAGGCGTAGCTGTTCATTGGGTTGTGACAGGGTAACGTACTCTACCTGATGCTACCTTGGCCGTGGAGCTCTACAAACGTATCTGGACATATTTATTCAGACATGGACAGATGGTGTCCTACCCCACAGTGGGAAACAAGCCGACTCATTCGATTGCTAAAGCCTGGCAAATCTCCCTTTGTCGTGACATGGTGTTACCCTGTTTCTCTCGGAAGTTGACTTCGCAAGGTCAATGAAAGGATGATTCTCACATGGTTTCCGTGGTAGCCCGAATACCATATTGCATATGCGGAAGCTATGGGTGGTATTCCATGACGGCGTTCTTTTATCGACTCTGAGGTACATTTAATAACGTTTGTACACTATGCAAAAAGCCGGAAGGGCATCTCAGCAGCATTGAATCGTGACATGAATAGGGTTTATGACAATGTGCTTCACGAGGTAGTGCTAGACTACCTCAGCACTTTGAACTAGGTGGCTGATTTTACAAATAGTTACGGAGCCTCTTGTCCCTATATTATTTCCTTAATGACAGAAGGCGGACGAATGTAGCTGCTCATAATTCATTGTACTGATTTTAAAGCTAGGGAATGCGGTACAGTGCTCAACTCTTTTCAACCCAGCTTTAGTCAAATTGCGCGCACTCTACGAAAATTGTCCCCATCCATTTCCTCCCAGGGCACCTGTCTTTGTCCTTCGTGCCTTAGTCGACCTCAGCAGCGAGTACGACTTCTCAAAGCGGCCAATGTGACGAGAGCGTACCTCTGAAAGCAAGGACAGCATATGTAGTGACAAGTGCGGGTGGTTGCATTTGCCTCACACCCATGTCCCGATATCCCATAGCCACTGATGGAAAGTAGATACCTTGCTCCAGAAATCTCGAATTACTTGGCGCGATCATCGACACAGACATGTCATGGAGCGCACATGTGGATTCCTAAAGAAGACACCAACGGTCATGAATCCCATTTCAAGAATTCTCGCTGGAAAGAGTTTGGGCACATCGGTCAGAAAAATACTGTAGCAGTACCAGGCACTTTTCCGGTGAGGGTTTCGTTACAGCTTGCCAGCGATATCCCGTACATGTTCCGCTAATCTTCAGGTAATCCAGATCCCAAATGCAGGCTCTCTGCACGTGTCTTGGTTTGCCGTGGTTCTCTCAACAGTGGGAAGAATCTGCATTGCCGAAGACCATCCTTTAGCAATCCATGTGACTACTGAGGAGCTACGCCTACACATCATCCTCCCCATGGGGCTGCCATGTCACCAACTTGCGCATCTACCTCGAAATCGACAACGCTCTTCATTCGCAGTCATTGCCTCAGCGCGCAGGGCTGAAGTACCGTCGAGTTACAAGTCAGGGGTCACACCATTCCCCACGTTGAGGTGCGTGGAAAGCCCCGATATTCATCTCCATGTTACGGCCATTGGAAACAAGGCCCACTGGCTACCACTGGCCCTCATACAGCTTTCCAAGCCGTTACTGCACGAGCAACACAATGATCAGAAGCATTATATCCACAGATGGCATGTGATGGCATGTATTGAGGATTGCATGTATCCTCGAAGCAGGCATGTGAGGTGGTCATACTACTAGAATCATCAAAAATGTGACTCCGTGCTGCCCATGCCACGACCTCAAGGGCTATTGAAGTTGCAGCTGTCCCTGGGGCTCTTCAATATATTATTAAAGCTGCCCCCAAAAGTAGCGTATCTTTTTCTGGTTCCTAGTCCACACGCCAAAATATTCAATCAGTCCTGCGGTACGCTCCTTTCCACCAACTGGGGACAGAAATGCGAGAAATATTTGACGACGGTCTGCTAAAGGGCCATAATATTTTCTTTCAGGGACTGCCAATTCACTGTGGAATATCCAGCAATGTTTCTGGTGTTGCAGATGCCCGGACACAAAATAACAGTGAAAGTATCATCCTGTTGCCGCTCTGAAAGATCGGTTGCTGCTAGAATGCTTCGTCAGTTCTCCCGTAAAACCTCCATTATTCAATGAAATGCACCGTAGTTTGTGAGTACACGCCTCCACAACCAGGAACCCTCTAGTCCAGAGCCGTATTTGATGTGGGCTATCTCAATCACGGCTCACTTTACTTTGTATACTGTGTTTTGAAATGACCTTTATGAAAGCTTATTCGTTCCGCATCAGGATGGCCAGTAGCCCACCGTGTCGTGCCTGCAGGGTTCTAGGGTTCCCCTAGACTCGTGGTGGCCGCCTTGTTCAGCTGACTGGACAAATAAACCGTTCCCACTAGAGACCATTTTATGACATCGAACCATACCATCGATTTCGCAGAAGGCAACAGAAGCCCTTTTGCATTTCATGAAGAAGACAGTAATAGGTTAAAGAGTATAGTGCCCACAAAGCAACTAAAGGCCGTGGGCGTTCCGGCTCCTATCCTCTTATTTTCGCCCACCCTCTCTTTTATCTTCTGAACACCCCTTTCCAGGGGCCGAGTAGCAATCCGGGCTGTTCACTAGGATAAGCTTACGGCCTTTCCGTTCCCTTTTATTCTAATACTCCTCCTCGTTCGTATTTATACCCTGAAGATGAAATGAAATGTTCTCCTGTAATTCCCGTGGGTTCCTTGAGCTTGTAATGACCTCCTTCTTTTAGACAAATCATTCAAGGTTTTCTACAGAATGTAGCCTCCTGAAAGCCCATTCGACTGCCCATTGGTTCACGTCTCTGTGCGCGTAAAGAGAATGTCATTTTTCCGCCAACAGTGGCAAAGAACGACCACTGAGTTCTTGATAAGACCCGCGAGTTTGCTGCGAAAGCACCTATTATCAACATTGTTCAAATTGTAGCATTGGGTCGGCAGACCGTTTAACTTCTTTAGGGGGTCTTTTAGGAAACCCTACGCCGGCAGATGCCCCGAACATTAACAATGTTTCCTGAACGAATGAACAAAAATTGCCTCCATCTCCCCGCGAGGGAACCCTGATGTGATGCGGTGCATATGGTGGTTCAATTGGCGTTTCCATTGGGTTGATTCTCTACACCGCGTGAAACATATTGTGAACGCGTAGGATGCCTTCCATCACATACGGATGTTCTCATACATGGGCGATGGAGGCAATTTCACATTTTCATGCTCATGCATACGCGAAATGAGAGAGTACACGCGTTTTAGCGGCCACCACCCAGCGCGATACCCGCTTTATATTCACAGCGCTTGAAGGAGAGGAGACCGCGGAGGAGAGTCGCGCATGCGCGCCCATGCGCACCGGAGCAGCTGTTAACGCAGCGTTAACGCAGCGAAGCGCGCGCCAACCAAGCGCGGCAGCTGTCGTTATGCTAACGCGCCGGAGTGAGAGTGTTGCACACAGCTGGGGGAGAGGCTGCGGACGGACGCCGCCGCCACCGCCGCCGACGACGCAGGAGGGACATGCCTCAGAGCAAGAGATGCGCCGCATCTAAAAAGGAACGCTCGAAGTTTGGCAGTGCCTAGTTTTGATTTCGTCTGGTGGTTTTTAGGCTGTCTAAAAATTGGCTGTTCAAGAAGAGAGGCTCCAGAAGTTCACGTGTGAAACAATATTTGCCACACACAGAAAAGAGTCCTAAGCACCACGGTTGCATTTGATAGAGGCTCATCACCGCCGGGCGTTTTATATCATGCCGTGTTCCCTCTAGCGCTTAAGCAAAAACATGCTTTGCCACTAGTTTCAATATGTATTACACAGAAAGGGTTCAAAGTCGGCTCCTTCACTACTTTCGTATAATGCCGGAGTGCAGCAAAATCAGTATCCCACAGTCTTTAGCCGAGTGTTCACTTTTGGTGTTGTTTGGCTAAAGTGTAGTTCCCCTAATACCTAGTGTGACGTTTTTTAACTGCCATCACTTACTTTCTTCATTATTAAATGTTGTTAACTTGTAACTGCTTCATAGGTAAACATATATTGGCAGCTCTTCTTTTAAGCTTAGGTTTCTTCATTCGTGTCTTGGGCTTTTTTGGAGAGCCAATGCAGGTGTACACGGCGCGATCAGACACGTTCACAGTAATTGTTTAGCGCGTTCGAACACAAGCAATGCCGTTCAGCGTGACCCCGCTTCGTTGTCTATAGCCTGCAGCTTGAAGTGAGATACGTATGCATAGTAGGAGAGAATGTAAAGGAGAAAGAGTTCGCTATCATGAAAATGTAACGCCCCTTTCTCCAAAATAAGACAGTTGAAACACGAAGCTTTCACAGATACAAATTCAATGTCCACAGTCCAATCAGTACAGTCAAACTGTACGTCAACGATGAGCTAAGTAAATTTAATGTTGAGATTTTTGTAGCTATTTGGTTCTGGATAGCTCATCTGAATGTGCCGGCTCGGCTATTTCAGCGGCGTTGTTTATTTGGGCTTCCCAGTGGTTAAGCATGTGGCGTGATCAACGTCTCGTCTGTGCGCCTGTTAGAAAATGTTTTCATCATGATCCGCGTGGAACTGTGTGACGCAAACTGCATTCGTCAATCTAAATGGAATCCGCTATCTATGTAAAGACTTCCCATTCTTTACGTGGTTTGTAATTGGTGCAGCCTTAGCGGAAACCCATCGCGTAAACGTGGCTTCCCTGCAGTTAAAGTGGCTGTCCTGCAGTGTGCTTGAGCCGACACCGCCACACATGAGGCATACAGAGCTTCTCTTTAAAAGCTTCTGTCAGTATTGCTGTCGTCTTTTCTTTGCGTTATTTTGCAGTAGTACTTTGTCGGCTCCTGTTTTACTAACCCCAAACAATCTTTTTACGTTTAGGAGCGCACTATCTCAACGTTGTTCTTTTGCCAATGCGATATTAAACTAGCATGCAAAGAGGTTTTGAACTTGGGGAAGAAGACAGGACCCTCTTGGTTTTCATGCCTTATATTCCTCTCTTACTAATCTGTTACTTACATTTGTGAACATTTTTGCACTAGAAAATTGTTCGCAGCGGTTTTTGCTAATGCTGTTTTGAGCGTTTCATTAGGAATAAAAAGTTCCCGGTAGCGTCATGTTCAAGAACCTCATTGTTAGTTTAATTTTTTAGTTTCTTTTGCACAAAAATTGAAAATTTCTACCTAACTCGAGGGGATTCATTGGACACAGGAGCTAGAAACGTTGTTTCTACAATGCTGACGAAAGCTACTTTCAGACATTGTCTCTTTGCGATACAGAAAACGTTGTCTTTGAGTGAAATAAACATCCCGCAGAACGAAGAATTATACGCGAATATGTCGGCTTCATTTACACGTGCACTGACGTAGTTCCCATTGATGTGCCTAATGACGGGCTTCGAAAGACTCTGTATAGACGCCACCCTGCTGATGCAGATAAAGATGCGGGGAAAAATTGCCTAATGTTGAAATCCGAAGCCTGCTATCTAAATTACGTGAAACATTTTTGCTACTGTGTGCAGTTTTTATGTATTTTATGTTTGGAAGGAATATTGCGTATTATAATGGGTAATATATAAATATTGTTTCGAAGTTTTACCAGGCATTTGCGTTATAACAACGCGAACCTCAAAACATTTCTTCGTTTTTTTTGTTCGTTACCTATGGCTATATGCCGAAGCTCTGAAATTTATCTTCTTAAGAAACATTTGTTTTGGGGGGGTGGTAGCATTGCTGCTGCCTAAATAAATGCTCGCACGCCTCTCAGAGTAGCGCAAGTAAATATATGCGCCATTTTTATGTAAGCGCGCACGTCTCGATTTAACTGCGCACGCCTTTGACCAATGCTGCACCTAACGCCGCATCGACACCAAGCTTTCCTATGAAGTTTACGGCTGGATTTTAGGGGGTGCCATCGAAGCAGGATTGCTACAAATTTGTACACTCAAGTACAAAATTTTTGTTTTTGTTTGTTAAGTGGTTATTTAGCCTAATTAAAACCCGTGCCTCGACGTTGGTCATCCCCGGACTGAGAGATGTGGAAGGGGATTTGGAGTATGTTGAGGGGGCGGAGTGAGTTCTTCAAATAAATGTGGTCGTGTGGAACAGGAGGGACTGCAGGACTCTCTTCCTGTGTTCTGTACACCTTTCAGAAGTGGTCAAATCCGCCAGCTTTTGTGGCATTACTTGACGAGGTGTTTTAGACATGTATTCATAAGTACGTCACGGTGTTGGTGGCAGAGGTCGCTCATTGGCTGTAGCACCACCGCATGATTTTAAAAACTGCAAAAAGTCACGGTTTTGCTCTTGCAAAGGCCAACAAATACCACATTTGACTTTAGCGCAGACCGCGGCTACTCTCTATCTTCTGATTGGCTCGCTGCTACACTAGCCTACAAAGTTCGCAGCGGCCAAGCAAATGTTACTGGGCAAATAAAAAGACCTAATGAAGCTATAATAACTGATTCGCTATAACGTATTAGTTATTGCAAAAGGGTGAACTCAAGGGCTTGTTGGTACATCATATCGTTTGAAAACAGCGCGGAAGACGGGACGGAGCAAGTAATAGACCACACAAGCGCTGACGAACAACTGAGCGATTTAATTCGCAAGAAAATATATACATGAAAAACTAGGGGAAGAGAAGGAAAAAATACCAAATAAAATTTCGACAGAAAAATGTGATAGCTACTGATTAGTAAGTATGACAACGACAATCTTTCGCCGCGTGACGATTTGAAGACAACTAGTCACGTAGGTACGCGATTTCCTTATCCAACAGTGCCACGGATGGTTCGCTGATACAGTCGCTCCCTTTCCTCTTGATTTGGAAGGCCTCGAAGATCTCCCTCTTCCTCCGCCCGCGGTAAGAGGTGAGTGTGGCGCATTCAGTGAACCGAGGGGTGCAGCCGCACGAGGCGCAGTGTGCTGACAGCGTGCCACCGGTAGAAGACCTGACTTTGTTGGCATGCTTTCTCAAACGTTCATTCAGGCAGCGGCCTGTTTGTCCTATATAGGAGCGTTTGCACGACAGCGGAATCTCGTACACGACGTTACTCACACAATCAACGTAACGTGCCTCGTGTTTTTTGACGCACGCTGGTGATTTGCTGCTTTCTGCGTTAACGCGCTTACACAGGCGGCTCAGTTTCTTCGGAGCAGAAAACACAAGCCGTACGCCCGCCTTGCCAACAATCTTCTTGAGCGCATGGCTCACTCCATGGACGTACGGGATGACGGCTGTCTTGGGTCGTTCTGCTTGAGGGCACTTCTCCGGAGCCTTCGAAGTGAGTTCGCGTAGCAGCTTAGTTGCCAAGGCACGCAGAAGGTCTGTCGGATACGCGGCACACCTCAAACGGCTAGCTTGCGCCTCAAAACTTTGTTGTGCACGGTGTGGGCAGGACCTCTTCAGGGCATTTCTTAGCACACTCGTGGCAACTCCCTCTTGACCAGCTTCGAGTGTGCTGAGCTGTATGGTAATAGGCCCTTTTGGGACCTAGGAGCATTTCTCCCAGCAGGTGTGCTCCTGATTGACAATCCAGCGCGCGAAAACACGGCACAAAAAAAAACGAGAGTTAGACAGGACAGCGCTGCACTCACAACTGATTTATTTTGAAGAAAACATTGGTCATATACACAGATCAGTCTCCCACGTGGCATGACCAAGTAAACCAAAGACTACACATGTGCAAACCGATTAATGATTGGTTTTTTTTTTTGTGGTTATCGGGTGCAATATGTACCGCCACGTGGGAGACTGATCTGTGTATATGACCAATGTTTTCTTCAAAATAAATCAGTTGGGAGTGCAGCGCTGTCCTGTCTAACTCTCGTTCTTTTTTGTGCCGTGTTTTCGCGCGCTGGATTGTCAATCAGGAGCACACCTGCTGGGAGTATGCTCCTAGGTCCCAAAAGGGCCTATTACCATACAGCTCAGCACACTCGAAGCTGGTCAAGAGGGGAGTTGCCACGAGTGTGCTAAGAAATGCCCTGAAGAGGTCCTGCCCCCACCGTGCACAACAGAGTTTTGAGGCGCAAGTTAGCCGTTTGAGGTGTGCCGAGTATCCGACAGACCTTCTGCGTGCCTTGGCAACTAAGCTGCTACGCGAACTCACTTCGAAGGCTCCGGAGAAGTGCCCTCAAGCAGAACGACCCAAGACAGCCGTCATCCCGTACGTCCATGGAGTGAGCCATGCGCTCAAGACGATTGTTGGCAAGGCGGGCGTACGGCTTGTGTTTTCTGCTCCGAAGAAACTGAGCCGCCTGTGTAAGCGCGTTAACGCAGAAAGCAGCAAATCACCAGCGTGCGTCAAAAAACACGAGACACGTTACGTTGAGTGTGTGAGTAACGTCGTGTACAGGGTTCCGCTGTCGTGCAAACGCTCCTATATAGGACAAACAGGCCGCTGCCTGAATGAACGTTTGAGGGAGCATGCCAACAAAGTCAGGTCTTCTACCGGTGGCACGCTGTCAGCACACTGCGCCTCGTGCGGCTGCACCCCTCGGTTCACTGAATGCGCCACACTCACCTCTTACCGCGGGCGGAGGGAGAGGGAGATCTTCGAGGCCTTCCAAATCAAGAGGAAAGGGAGCGACTGTATCAGCGAACCATCCGTGGCACTGTTGGATAAGGAAATCGCGTACCTACGTGACTAGTTGTCTTCAAATCGTCACGCGGCGAAAGATTGTCGTTGTCATACTTACTAATCAGTACCTATCACCTTTTTCTGTCAAATTTTATTTCGTATTTTTTTCCTTCTCTTCCCCTAGTTTTTCATGTATATATTTTCTTGCGAATTAAATCGCTCAGTTGTTCGTCAGCGCTTGTGTGGTCTATTACTTGCTCCGTCCCGTCTTCCGCGCTGTTTTCAAACGGTATTAGTTATATTTGTTCATCATCTTACCTGAAGTTGTTTCCGCGATGTTACGGGTAAACATACGTATTGTACCTAAGGCTTACATCCTTGTTTTAAATAAACTAAAAGGTTACTAGTCGAAGCGTGCCAAGCAATAATTGAGGATTTTAAACTGAACCGTTTTATGTCTCACTAATGGCCTCCATCGCCTCAAAAAATCACTGCAGGAAAGCGGACATTTTCTGATGCTAATCACGATCATGGGTGAACTGAAAGAAAAAAAGCTTACTGTGGTCAGGATTCAGCATAGGTCGCTGGGCTTATCAAGACGACGACTA
Organism: Haemaphysalis longicornis; assembly: GCA_013339765.2. Taxonomy (NCBI): domain Eukaryota; kingdom Metazoa; phylum Arthropoda; class Arachnida; order Ixodida; family Ixodidae; genus Haemaphysalis; species Haemaphysalis longicornis. Next base: position 147,254,777 of record CM023455.1, read on the forward strand.
TTCGACTGCGCCTTTTGGCACGGTCGACAAAGATCGGATTTGAAGGGAGGGGCATGGGCATGCAAAAGTAGAGAAAAAAATCATACGCCCGCCCTTCAAACGGCTAGAGATTAGCTTTCTAACTGGGACACGAAATGCCAATGTTAAAGCAAAACCCGCTGCGAATTTAAGACCAAACTACGTGTGAGTCAAAGTGAAAGCTGAACAAGTAAAAGTCAAAATGCGAACTGACACGACAAACAAGGAATTTCTCAGGAGAGAGTTTATTGTTCCAGCATCGCCGTCATTAGACGAGGGGTGCACGAATGTACTTACCTTGAGGAACCCACAAGCATCGCAGTGTTTTTTCATGTCGTCCGGCAAGCGGGGCCTGTAAAGAGGGGGGCTTTTCTCAGTAATGCAGGGAAGTGCATTGCTATATTTTCCAACCCTTAGGGACTGTAGACTAACAGAAGCACGTGATGGGTAAAACTGCAATGTCATGCACAGAAATATTTAAAAAGCGAAACCCTGAATGCCGCACCGATGGCACCCGGCGTACGGCAAAACGCGTTACAAGAAAGGGAACTTTACATGAGCGTCTCAAGAACAAAGAACCCTCTCGTTGTCGGAATTACACCTGGGCCAGGGCAACTTTTTCTTTCACAGCATCTTTTTGCCGCACCGGAATTCTCGTGCAGTGCCATGCTTAAATCTACCACCTGCAGAAAGGGTGCGTCAGGGCTAATGGCATTAAGCTCTGCTGGGCGTGCATGCCCTTTCCCTCGACGCTCTTTCTCTTCACAAAGAAAACTTTTTTTGCAAGACACAGTGTACTGATGCTAATGAAGAGAATGAAGTTACCTCGGACAAGCACAGATTCTATAGAAGCTGCTGTGCGGACATTAAAGGCTTATGAATTCGAGTTTCGCTTGTAACAAAAAAGGGACAGAAAGATGACAAAATACAGACGGTTTCGAAGCTCCACCACTGAATATTTCGCGAAAGCAGCATACATTCTCGCCAATGAACCGAGGTCATATATTTCAAAGCACTTTTTTCTTATGCGATACTTATGAAGCTTTTACTGTGGAGCAGTATATAGCTCACTCCTCTTCCCCCCCCCCCCCCTTCCGGCCATAGTTGTGAGTCCGGTGAAGGCCATTTACTCGCCTAACCCTATTATAGAGATTTATTTCTCTCGCCACCACCGATGCCTCTTTCATAAGTTCCGCAGTCGCCTGACTGCGGCTTTAGCGCCGTTATCGGATGTTCCTGAGAAGCGACAGTAGAGTAAAGGGCTGTAAAAACGCCCGAAAGCAGCCGCCAATGCCGCCACCGAGAACGTAGCAGCGGCCGGTGCAGCATCAGATTCCACCCCGCCCACTATCTGCGGGACCCTGGTGGTTGAAAGCAACTTAATCATTTGAATGCCGGCTTGAGCACATATTTCTTCTTTAGGTTGAAAGCGATTCCGAGTGTCATGGTTGCATTGGCGGCCATCGATGACCTGCTGCTCATTGTTCTTTTGGCGCAATAACAATAATAGATCTCCAGTCTGGGTGCATATAAAATCTTTCTCTCCTGTCGCTGGTGTATTTTCGCCTAAATATGCGCCCATTCGCAGTTGCCGGTTTAGGCGTGCACGATGTGGGCGTGGAGGGAAAGGGCATGCACGCCGCTTGCGCTGACGCACCCTTTGTTCTAGGTGGTAGATTTAAGCATGGCAGTCTCATAGCTCAATCCCGCCCTGTCAGCTGTCCTCCAAAATGGTGCGGTTTGGGTTAGGGTTGGTGTATTGCAGACACGATAAGGTGCTACGACTTCGCAGTAAAACAGAAACCCGAGTGTGTGTGTTAGCTGGAATGCAGGTGGAGGCTTTCGAGGTGCTGACTCGCGATTGGACGGACGCCTGTCATTTGCTTGGAGGAAAAGAGCGGAAACTGAACAAGCGTCAGACCGAACAGAGGTGTGAATGAGCGCGAAAACAACGGAAAGCAGCAGCCGTCGGCGTTGCCGGCTCAAGTTTCAGCAGGTCGAGTAGCTGCGAATATTTCCCGAAAGAACAGTAATAGGCCCACTTGGAACGCCTACGTTGGCCAATATCACTTGTTCAGCTTAGAGGGTATTCAGAGCGACATGTTCGACCGTGTCTGTCCCTTCTAATCATCTGCTTATGACAAGTTGCCGGTTTATGAGAGCAATGGGTTAGTAGTGGAGGGAAGTGGGCGGCCACGCGCAGCTAAAGGTTTCCTCCGCTTATTCATGACATGTCCGTTGTGTTGGCGCGAGGTTTATACGTTGCCGTCAGACGGCCCAAAGGCCCCGGTCCGGTGTCTTTCATGGTAGAGTGGATTGGGTTGGCGGGTTACACAAGCATTAAGGTGCATACTATGCGACAGGAAAAAAACAGGCGCACGTTTTGCCACTGGCACAGAGGTCATGTGTGTCCAAATTTAATTCGGGTAATTGCCTTAGAAAATGCGTAGTCGTAAATTACAAAGAAACTTGTGTGTTCCTTGGACTCTGTGGAGGGCGTGCAGCTTCGCAGGTGATCTGTTTTCACTTAGTAGAAGGGCACTAATTTTTGTCGTTGGCCTTGTATCACGCGCTCAAAGGTTCACCCTGCGTGTATAGAAATTTAAGTGCTGACTACTGCTATCGCCCTCACTATGGCCTGCAACGCTGCAATATTATTATGAATGCAATGACTATAGGAGGAAACGTTATTATAAGGCTTGATTCAATTGGAAGTTGTGCTGCTAATGCCCCCTTGTTCTTCGAAACCGGGTTGAGACAACGGTTGTATAAAGTGATGAATATGTAGGAGCTTTACTGGTCATTGTCATGATTAAGGGGGCAATCCCCCCGTGGGAATAAAGATGACGTGTCATAGCGGAGCCAGAGGCCGACAAAGATGAAGACGAAGAAAGAGAATGCAAATTTCCCGCGAAGAGAGCGGACGAATGACGAGGTGACGCGATGGAGGCACGTGGAGAAATAACCAATGTGGTGGTGACCCGAGCGGCGGACATGGGCACAGCGAATGCAAGAGTGCCGCGATGGCCGGGCAAAGGCTATTTAATCCCGGGGCACAGGCCGGTAGAGAGGGAGGTCAAAAGAACGCCACAGCAGGAAGGTCAGGTGGCACGAGTCCGAGGAACAAGCCGGGGGTACGAGGCCACGCCATCGACCAGAGCCACGTCAGCCTGGGCCGGAGAGGACCGACGTGGCATCGGCTCCTACTTCCGCGTCGTATCACCAACCTGTGCTTTGGTGGCCCCAGCAGCGACGGTCGGGCGCCTGCGTACAGCGAGCACGCGCCGTCAAATAACGCCGTGGCAGTCCCCACTCGCCGACGTTCCCGGAGCTTCCCGATGCTACCGGCTGCCACGGCGAATGCCCCGAGGCCAGGGGTTGGTTCCTGCTACGAGGGCTACCACGAGGGGTAGCTGAAAAGTGGTCCACCGTGTGACTACCACGCACAACTACGTCGGTACCACTACAACCCGCACCGCTGCAGCGGACAAATACGACTACCAGCCTGTCACGGCCACGCTACGGGTACGACACGTCAGCGCCGGAGACAGCGGTAGGCCCGTCGGCTAGGGATTTAGTATTGTATGACCATTGTTGTTAGGATTGTTAGCATGGACGTTGTATAGAGTGGACCTAGGACGGGTTGATTTATTAGGGACTTCATTGTAGTGAGCTTTGGTTAGGTTTGCTGGATTTTCTGGGTTTTTGTTACCGATTAGTATTTAGGAATTGCTTTGGTTAAGTTTTTTGTTTGCTTTGTTGTTTATTTTGCTTAGGGGTTGTAGTTATGCATAATACATTTGTGCTGTGGTAAACGTGCCAACAATTCTCCCGTGTCCTATTCTTCTGAGCTGGTCGAGACGTGCCACAAAACGTGAGAGTCATAGTGAGCGCGATATTGCACCACCTCGTGTTTGTTGCACTTTGTGGGTACGCATCGTTTGGCACTTTAAACGCAGAAACTGTAGGGTATACTCAGCTAAAGATTAGCATTTTGATTGAAAGTTCAACGACGTGAACGGGTACCACAGCTGTTTTTTTCTGGCAGGTACCACAAGGTTTTTTTCTGGCAGGTACCGATGACCTCATCAGGCTCCAAAATCTCACGCTGCCGCAATTTGTGATGCCTAAGGTGTCGTAATGAATACCTAAACGCGAGTATCGTGTTTTCCCGCAATGTTTACAAATCACTTCAGTGTCCATGTGGGAAAATTAGGAAATTTTATGATGACTGTGGAGCGACACTGGTTTGGTGTACACGAAGTTTTCTTTTGTAGATTTTATGAAATAAACCAACATATTTGAGCAGAACAGACAACTCGAATTCACTCATGTAATAGGGAACATCGGTCGCTTAGCCTAATTTTTTCGTACTCGAACTAGCGCGAAGCTAACTTGTAGGGGAAAATTCTGAACAGAATTGAAGCGTTTTTATTACTCTTGTTTTGGATTTTGGGATTGCGGCGCATCTATATGCGTTGAAAACAAGGAGGGCTATTTTGTCTCATTAACTTGATCCCGGATTTCCTGCGAACTTTCTTGCGTACGTAAGTTACTACTTACAAAATACCCTTCTACCGCAATTATGCTATCCAGATGTATGCATGGTAGGAGTGATGCGCAGCAGCCACATACTACAAGCATTGAAGACAACAGAACAACGATGTTGCACGCCCAGACAGCTATCTAGTATTTCAGAAAAGTCAATTACCTCGCGTCCTCTTCCTGTGAGCCACCCCTTTCCGGAAAGCTGAGAAATCCTAGGACCATTTAAATATTATACTGAATCGCAGATACAATTCCTCACGGTTTGGCTATCTGGAACGCAGAAAATTAAAAACGTGTTTTCTGGCTACAATAATATTTTCTCAATCTTGTTTTGTTTTTATAATTATACTTTTGAAATTATGTATGGTTCTACTTGTTTCCTTCTACAATCGGGCCCTTCGTTTATTCAGCACATTGTGATCGGAATAAGATGCTTGATTTTAAGATAGTGTACATGTTTTCAGCTTAGCTTGGCTCTTTTCTACAAATTTTGAATAATTATGTAATGATGTATGTTGGTCGCAGTTAATTACAAGTACGGTATTCTTATTGTTAAAAATTAGAGCTTCAAATTTGTCATTTTGTTTTAGCCTGTTCTTGTGCAACATATTCCTCCGAAAGTGCAATAAATTTATTCGTTGGGCCTTGCTTGCCACAAAGAAAATGCAATGCGGTTCTGTTTTTCGTGGTTTTCGGACGACAGTCGATAGAAATCTCCAGTTACTGAACATAAGAAAACCACTGGCATATAATTTACGTGCCATTTTGTCTATTTTCATGTTTCTTGCCCCCTCTTTTGCTAGTTTTTAAATTAAGCAGAGAAGGTAGTTCTCAAGATGCGGGAGTTTATCATCGTTGCTCGCTAAAAGTGAGCTGCCTTGGCTATTCTCAATACATAATTTTTTTAAACCTGAAGAAGTATATTGTCACTGTTTCACTCAAATTCGCAGTCAGGTGTTCCTGCATAATCGCGTACAGATTCTTCATGTCAATTATTAGTGAGTCAACAAATTTGTAAACTACGCCCACCGCAAAAATTATCTTCCAAAAATCGACGCCAAATCACTAAAACGATTTTGCGAAAACATGCATTGCGTGTAAAACGCAGGGACTTTGTGTTCTGACTGCCCAGAGGTCTTTTTTTGCCCCAACCTTTCACGCCAAGGCGTTGTAAGCGTGTGTTCGTGAATTACACGTGCGACGTACCACGGTTTCGTGCAGCGCCATGCGCGGTTCTCGAGTCCATATTGGCAACGTGCGGCCCATCATACCGCTAGTTTTTTTTCCTTGCTGTTTGATGTTCGCAGCATTGCGGTGCCAGTTTTTGCTCCGCTAGCTCTATCTCTAGAATTTTTCGACTATAAGTTTTCTAGGGTTTAACATGTTCGTGCTTAAGGCTGCAATAGAAAGGGTCGTGACGCTATACAAGCAAGCTAATTTGTGAGAAAAGAGGAAGCTTAAAAAAAGAACCAGGAGGTGTCGTGTTCAAATGTCGGTACATCGAAATACAGATGAAGGTAAGTGCTCTTATATCCTGCGGAATGGGGCTCAGCTCGCTATTACTAAAGGGCGTGTGCGGTGCTGAAAATGTAGCCACATATGAATCACATCCTCTTATTGCCATGGTGCTGATACCTAAAAAAAAGTTGGGCACAGCACAAGCACATGTCTATAGTTTATTTATCGTCGCGTTTATCAGAAAACTTATAGCAAGAAGAGAACGTCCTAAGCCGTAATAGTTTTGGCTAAGTGAGGGGTTGTTATTCCTGCTTTCGTTGCTACTTATGCTTCATACGCCAACTTTTTGTGGCCATGATTTACCTCGAGCTCATAACATGTTCAACTATGGCCGAACAACCCTTTAACACTACATACCGCAGTTGTCGTAAGAAATGATTGGAATCTATTTATTATACCACGTAATTAATATGTATAATTTGAAGGAGTCACGAGAAGCACTTTTTCTGTGTGTGATTGAGATAATAGTCTGAGACGCCTATAAAACATTTTTCTTAAATGAAAGTCTATTTTTCCGTTAAACGGGTGCTGACCGTAATAGGGATAACATAGCAAGGATATAAACGCTGAAAATATAAGGAATACCGTGAAAGTTAAGATATTTCAATAGTATCGGTATTACCTCTGCCGGTTAGCCACAGCTGCTGCCACAAAAGCGCTTGCGAGGAGAATATACAGGATTGTCTTCATTGTGATTTTCTTCACGGCTTGTTCAAAAAATACTGTACCGGCTGTAAAGGCACCGTTCCGGTCGAATGCATGTGCAGCAGTTTATATCCGCCTTTATATGCGTGAACAATTTCAATTTACGCGGAATTTTACGACTTCTTGAAACTCTGTTGATATACCAAAGAAGTAACGTGGTCTTTACGTCACAATCATACAAACAACATGTGGCGACGAGTAGACAGTCATAATTTCGTCGACAGGTTTGACCTAAAGGGCAATGATCTATCATAAAGCTTGAAGTTGTGATAACAAGATGCACTGTCAAGTCCCTTGACAATAGGGGCGGCTCCTCACAATTCCGCAGAAGAAATACAGCGTATCCGTATTGTTTTCTCTATCAAGAATAAACGCTAGAAACAATATCTATTCTCCCCACGCGTCTGCAGCTGAAAACAATGATTTTTAAATCTGTAGAGCTGTCTGTGGTGGCGTCTTTGAGCACAGTCTTCGGAAAAAAGACCAAATATTGATTGGTCGTCAGCTATTCCGAGATCTGTTATCGCAAAAGACGTTAAAATAAAACAAATGATCTGCCACAACAGTAGTCACTTATATACGATTAATTTCCACAATATTGATAATACAACTATCCGTCAAGAGGTAATTTTACAGTGTTTATGTAGAAAACTTTCAATTATCTTTGTTGTTTCAGAAGGAAATAATGACAATAGACTACACCTCTTTTGATAAAAAAGGCAAAGATATACACGGAAAGTTGGAGCCCATCAACTGCCAGAATGAACTAAGGGGAATTGGAACTAGTCTTTTTGGGTACTATTTTGTTTCCACTAGCATTATTCCTATTGTGGACTAACGGCAAGGGTGCCAACTTGTAGTCCCTCTACAATTAGTCCCAGAACGATTAAGGTGTGGGATCACCATAAAGACGACTGTTCCTTACTTGCACATCAACTGTTAGCGTCCCTTCTTTGTGCACAGGAGACCAACTGTTATTCCTGACCGGATCATTCTTTATTATTTGCAATTACTCCCTGTCGACAAAATTGGTGCTTTCAAAACTATAGGTTCATCCGTGAAAATTCTCCATTCTGTATTAGCCGTTGACACTCAAAGACGCTGTGTTGGTCTGGGCTCAATATGACTGATGTACCATTAGACCGACTATCTATGAAGCAAAAAAAAAAAAGAGCACAAGAACGATATTTCTTGGCCACTTAAACAATCACGACAAAGAAAATGTTACTTTCAAGCCTTTATTGCAGCGTTGTGCGGGCAACATACGCAATAGAAGCAAACAGTACGCCACTAGGAATGCCCCAAAGTCTCTATATCGAAGGCATGTTGGGCACACCTTGTAACAGCAGTGCGCCAGTACTTTGACTATTCCGGGTACTGAGGGTGGCCACATGGGTGCTGTCCTCAGCACAAGGCTGCTCCACTTGCACGAGGGAAATTAAGTCACCCGAGGCAAGGGGTGGATGTCGTGACGCTTCTGTAAAAAATAAGGCAACAACACAAGCGTTACGGAGACACTGAAAGACATTTCAGGCAAGAAGAGGCCTTGGGGTACAAAAAATAAAAATTAAAATGGTGCAGACGGGTGGTGCGAGAAGAAACCACTGTTAGATTGGTTCTACAATGAGGTGGAAAGGATGCAACACAGACGATGCCCTATGGGGTCAACATTGCGTACGCGATTTTGAGCTGAGAAAAAGAACCTTTGCAATGTGGCGCGCTTTTAAACTCGGCCTACCTTGCTATTCGAACGATTCTAGAAACTCATTCATTCTTTACCGGACGCAAAAATGAGAAAAAACGCAGTTTCCACCAGCTGTAACAAGCCTTAGTGCGCGGGTTTGTAGAAAAAAGCTCATTATTGATTTCTGACTGTGACGTCGTAGAATGCCTTTTTGTTCGCAAAATGTACTGAATGCCAAATTTCCTCAATGTATAACCAAATTTACATCACATTTTTCAGTATATATTTGCGGTTATGATGATAAAGCAAGCATTGCAATTATCGGCGTCAAAATAGACTTAGTGCAGCGAGCTGACGCAGCGTCTAGCCTAATTTTCCAGTAATTTTCTGCGTTAAGACTCATCATTTCTATTGCAATTTGGTATTACTCCATGCGGCCCTTGAAGATTATTAGTTGGGCGGTGTTACTTTCGGCCATGCGCGTTTCCTGTGTCAGCGACAGCGCTGCAGGGGCTTGAATGCGAGTTGAACACGGCTTTCGCATTTTAGGCTTGAGATTAGATGGCAGTGATCCTGGAAAAAAAAGCTAGACCTGACGTGCAGAAAGTTCCTCCTGTTCTTTTAGAAGGGGTTTCTCACGGTTAGAGCGCGCGTGCGAGGAAAACGTTTTGCTGTTATGTTTTGATCCGGCCATTTGCATGTTTGCGTTACAGAAAATATCTGTAGAAAGGCCTTATTGAGCCAATTTACATCATATTTTAGCCGTGAAGGTTTCGTTTCATTCTGCACGTGGTGGCGGTAACGAGGGCACAACTAGTTTTTCCTACTCAGCCTCATAATTTATGCGTCCCTCGAAGATCCCACGTTTTGCAAATTTGTTTTTCAGTCTACTGTTAAAAAGTTCCTGTTTTCGTTTAAAATTAAATTTGACTGTGCATAATACTTGTATCTTAACAACACGTTGCTTTTGGCTTAGTGTTCATGGATCCCTTCAAGGTTTCCGACCACGTGTTAATCACGTTTTATGACTTTTAAAAACGAAAGTCTTTCTTGGGCTACCTAAACCCAATTATTTTGGTCTGTATGTCTGTCTGTCTGTCTGTGACTCGATTCAGCCACCCGGGCAAAGTAAAATATATGCTGCGCAATATTCTTACACACGCACAGCCAAATATCAGCGTCTAATCCGGTTTATATGTTCATTCTTCTCAACTGTGTTGAACATGATCGAGACATTACGCAAATATAAGACCGAAAATTAATATACGAGGGAGAGAGAGAGAGAGAGAGAGAGAAAGAACTTTATTTTGGAGCTGTTGGGTCAACGGCGAGTGGTGACCAGCGCTTGAAGGGCGCCGGTGACCTGGGCTGCTCGTTCAGCGAGTCCTTGCTGGACCCGCGGATCCGAGCTGCCTAACGCCGCCTCCCAGTGCTCCACACAAGAGATGAGAGGGAATGAGTTCTGAGGGCATTGCCAAATTATATGAGCAACTGTTTCGTGGGCTCCACAGTCGGGACATTGGGGAGAGGGAAATACAGATGGATAAATTGCGTGTAGTCTGGCGCGACAGGGGAGGGTGTTGGTTTGGAGAAGGCGCCAGTACCGTTCCTCGGTAATAGAGAGCGACCAATGGGGTGGAGGGTAGCGCCGGCGAGAGAGGCGGTAGTGGCAGGTAATTTCCTGGAAAGTCAGAAGGCTGTCGCGGGTTGATTGGGCTCCGTGGGAAGGGGTGCGACCTGGCGCAGCTCGGTGGGTTAGCTCTCGAGCTGCAAGGTTAGCCGCTTCGTTTCCTTCCAGCCCCGCATGAGCAGGAGTCCAAACCAACTCCGCATGGGAAGTGGGAGGATTTTGAAGGAGAATTTTGAGAGCCTGCGGGAAATAATCCCCCGGACGAAATTTCGAATGGCCGTTTTCGAATCGGAGATAACATTGTTGGGGTAGGCCGATGAGTGAGCGCTAGCGCAATAGCCGCCTCTTCCGCAGTGGCAGGGAGCGCGTTCGGATAGTGAGTGAATGGTAAGAGGTTGCGTTTGGATCAAAGATGGCGGTGACTGCGTAGGCGTTGTGATGGTATAACTCGCGGCGTCCACACAGGCGGTGGACTGGCCCATGGGGTATTTGCGGGCTAGACGCGTGCGCGATGTTCACGGCGTTTAATATTGTGCTCCGGTGCATATTGCGGGGAATCGGCCGCACGAGCAGGAGATTGTGCAAGTCGGGTGGGATGTAGACTCTGGAGTCAGTAACAATCGGTGCATGAAGCCCGAGCGACTCTAGGATGTATCTGCCAGTAGAAGTGGTAGAAAGGCGGGAAAGTTGACTGACAGAATGAGCTTCTATGAGCTCTTCAGCTGTGTTGTAAATGCGAGGCGTTCCAGTTTGGCAGTGGAAGTACTTGAGGGAGTATTAAAAAAAATTATTGATGCACGGTTTTTCGATAGCAAATGATGTTCTACATCTACTGCTGAAATCCGTCTCCTGCTCTTGCCCGTGCCACCTCCTGGCGACATATGTGCAATCACGCGGCAACAGCAACGAAAAGTTGCACTAGCTAGGTTCCACGTTCTTGGAACGCACGTGAAGCACGCCAACGCGGTTCTATAAAACTCAAAGTCGGCCGCCTCGATTCACACGGGTCTCCGCCGTACTGCACTGCAGGCATGGAGGAACCCGGCCTGCAGCAGTGGAACGCGGTAAATTAAAATCGCCTTGTGCAAACCTCTATTGTGTTTACCTTGGGTTGAGCGCGACGGATTAGGAACATCATGAGAGGTGAGCGGGAAACCAACGGGGGGCATTTCCATGCCAAATGTCAACAAAGACTACCGTATTTTGACGATATTTGCAACGAAAGGAGCAGATACGGGTCCACTTTTTCTGGCTATGCACTTATTAAGACTGTGGGTTCACATAAAAAGTTAGCGGTCAGTGTCCTCTGTATAAGCTGGTACTGAGGGGATGGTTATTTACACGGTTGGCAAAGCGTTCAAAGAATTACTGTGTTTTTACTCTCTTACAGTTAAGCAAGTATTAAGTAAATATTGTTCCAAACAACTAAAAATTAGGTCGTAATTGGTAGTAAGGTACAGCAAATGGACTGCTGTTGGTATTAGTAAAATCTGACACTCTGACATAAAGTTACAAGCTCACGAACTTCTTGTATGTAAATATAGTAATGTATGTAGAAATAGGTTTTTGTAGAGATATGTATATCTCAACAAAATCTATGTGTATATCTCTTTGCCCTTTCGCCGCCTCTTGGTGTGAGGGCCGGGAAGTTGCTTGGTGCAAGCTTCTCCCGTTGTTGCATCAGCTCCTCTTGTGCAGCCATCTTTTGTTGCCAGCGCCTTTTCGTAACGATATACGGTATCTTGAATTTCTTCTTGCAGCCCTTGCCTCCCATTGGTTGCTATCCGTCGCAGAGATTACATGTCGGCTTGCAGACAACCGCGTGGCCCTCGCCAGGTTTGTGGCCACGCAATTGAAGCCCACTCGTGCGTTAGTCGTTGGGCGCACGTCCTTCCTATGTCCGACCTTCCCGCATGTGTTTACACACATCATAGTATTTGCGGTATAGGCTGCAACGCCTTACTGCCGGCCCATAAAACACGTAACCGCGCACATTTTCGCCCTCGAATGCCACAATCACCGTGGTCGAGGTTCTGATGCGTTTCGCACCCACTGCCATCGGGTTCCTCTTATTAACGGTGCTCTGGTCTATCTTCGCAGGCGTGGGCTCTACCGGCACTCCGCCATTAACGCCTTTAACAAGGCTGTCCGGGACCGTCATGTAATCCCCCCCCCCCCTCACGCACTTGCTCCCCGATCTTGATTCTTGAATTGTGGCGTATTTCCGTGCTTGAGATAAGTCAAGGGTACTTACGACCATGATGTTCTGCTCGTTGTTCGGCAGGGAGGTGTGTCCCGATGGTTCGTCTCCCGATATTTTAGCCTCCGCGTGACCCCCGCTGCCATGACCATGATCGGAGTCGTCATGATGTTTAGGCCGCCCCACGGCCGCATGACGATCTGGGTGTTTTCTTTCGGTAACACGTCGGGCATCCTTGCCACCATGGTTACCGAAGCTGCTGCCTTACTAGCGTACTCCTTCGCTTTTGAGTGGGGCCGTTGGGAAGTGAGCGGTGGGCTCTCCTTCATGGGTCTGTTAGAGCGGCGAGCGACTACTGTCCAATACGCTGGGTCGACGCTCTCTTTTGAATTCATGTCCTCCCCTTCTAATTCGACGCACATCCGGCCCCCATCGTCAGAACCCGGGGTCGGTGTCCTCTCGTGAGACCTCGCCGTCTCCATTTCGTCAGCCATGCCTCGCTGCCTCGTCTCGCTAGGCCTACCGGCATATGCTTGCCATATATCTCCCGGCTGAGCGGCTAGACTTTGCGCGGGGCTCCCTCGCAGCTCGGAAAAAAATCGGGGAAAAGTCCGAAATTCACGTACCACTTGGGCGAATACGGTATCTGTGGGTGCGCGGTTCCTTCGCGAATCCTGTGGTACTGGTTTCACAGCGATACTAATTAGTTAGCACTCCGTTATGTTTTATTGAAGCAGGACCCAATGTGAAGCATGTTCGCTCACCTTGGCGACCGCAGCGCCACTCCCACTCGAGGAGGGGGAATTTTAGGCAGCAAACCAGCGGCTTTACGTTGAAAAATATAGTGGTTTTATAATATCATTTTTACGCCCGTTTGCGCATCTCTTATTCCCCGGAATCATCGGATTACCACGCGACCGCCTATATTAGCCTGTTTCGCAACTTGTGAAAGAGGAATCTGTGGTGGCAAGGGGAATAACAGTTGTGAAAAACGGTCAGCGGTGGCGATGAGGATCGCTGCAGTGGCCCCGTAAAGCGGCATCGACGTAATGAAAACGGGGTTGCGGTTTAGACATATACTGATGGGCAGTAAAAAATAGCAACCAGTAATTCTTTGAAAGTGAAAGAGCAGCACAGCGTTTTAGCGCGCGATGCAGACGTGAAACCGAATCAACCAAATGTACGCACAAATTTTACGCGCCCTTACACGTTTCTTTATGTGTCTGTCCACACCCGCCTCTCCTAATAAGCCCTGATCTGGCTATCGCTGTGACAACGCTCGAAGCGCAAGCAGACCTTGACCGCGCTGGCCTTACTTTTCCCTCAATATTCTTCTCCGCCCCTCTCGCCATCTAACGAACCACAATTCCATGCTTTCCCTCTGCAGGTGTTCGAGACGCTACCTTCACATCGGCTTAGTTTGAATGTATGATTGCCGAACGACGTATTTTCTGGTCTTGACCCGAGATGACAAGCTCTGCTTGAAAAATAGCACCTTCCAGGTTGCCTCCTGAGTTAAGGAGGCCACGCGCGCTGCTGTTTCTGTGCCCCCCTGTGTCAGGTTTTGCAGCTTGTGCATGCCCTGGCTCGTCAAGGCACATCCCTTCTTGACGGTGCTATTGGAAGGAAAAAAATAAGGGGTAGAGTTCACAGAAACACGGGTTCAGCAGTGGTGAGAGGACCTAGACTATCCGGGTTTCGCTGTGGGATACCTTAGGGGAGATATATGACAGGCTACCGCAGTTAACTATGTGTGGGTTTGTTGTCGGCATCAGATTGGGGATTATACGGTAGATTCCGCTTAGTGGGTGGGGTGTGCGTGGCGAGTGTCACTGTAGTCGAATGAGACGCGTGCGGAGAAGGAGAAGAGAGAATCGGGAGTTGCTCTTGTAGGCACCTAGTACGCGGTTGGCGGAAAACACCGGAAAGCGAAGCTTGCAGGACGCAACATGTCCTGCTTGGCTCTCAGGTCGTGGATGCACTTCCCAGGGCTCATAGAATACCAATGGTCGGTAGGCTGGCAGTGGATTGTATATCTTTATCCCTGAAGTAATTACTCTGTTTTGGTAGTGGGTTGAGCGAGCTGGTTACAAATCGGGTATAATTTTCAGGTGTGAGTTTTATTGGTTATAGCGTTATCGCGTCAAATGGTAGAGGCATGTGCAGAAGCCACGACGGCAACAGTGGTGGCTTTGGTCAAGGTAGAAGGTGTGGCCTTTATGTTGAGCTGCAGCACTTTTCTTACGAGTACCGTTATGTTTCCGTTACTGCCACCTTTGACTAGCGTAGCACGGGCTTCCCACAGGAGGTACCAGTTGGCGTGAGCATAAGGGTTCTGGTCGGCAAAGGGAATCACTTCGGTATGCTTCTGGACGAGAATGGATGCTCCAAATGTGCGCCCTTATATGTTTTCGGTGATGGGAAGGAAGGTAGGTGGGTATTTGCGTAATGCGGTCCGTGTACATATTTTCTTGGTAAAAATGTTCAGGTATAGGTGCAATTGCGATGGTAGGGTTGAGATGTTGTAGTGGTCACTTTAGAGGTTATCTGGAGTTCTTCTTCTTGGCCAATACCCTATGATGAGCTGCGAACGTAAGGTCTGGGAAGGCATCACGTGACACTCCCGTCCTCCAGTCTGGTTGGGGTGGCGAGCACGTCTTAAAAAATCAGATCTTGGCGCTAGACGGCCCGCAGAAGCTCACTCACTTTTCTTGCAGCCCTGCTGTATACCCAGAAGTATATAGCACCGTACAGCCGCCGATCAGAACAAAGCCATTCTGTTGCATGGATCGCGTGGCGCAGTGCACGAAGGTGTCGAGTTCTTGGAGAGACTGAGCCATAGGCTGTAAACGTTTAGAAGAAAAAAACGCTTGGTTGATACAGTTGAAGGTAGATAAATCTGGCAAATGTGTGTGCGATGGGTCTGGTGTCGACTGTGTTCTCAACAATGTTTTCATATCTCATCAGCGAGTTTCTTAAGGTGATTAGAGACTGCCTGGTTGTCAGTGCAGGCGAAGTTATTCATAAGCTTTCTTTTTTTAAGCAGTGCTATTTTAGGAGCGGAGCCCTTCGTTTTAAGCAATATCCGCCCTGTCACACCAAAAAGCTCGAAATGCGAGGTAAAGCGGGGAGGGATCAAGGAGCCTACAAACAAGTGTTGGGAGTGCGCGCCTGAAAAATAATGTGGTGGTGGAGCTGCCGGAAATCGAACAAGGTGTCTGTACACCGTTAAACAGCCAGCCGAACCAGTGGGACAACCCCAATGCCCGAGAACACAGGTTTAGCTGCGGCGGGGAATAGTAACAGTTGCTACAAATTGGAAAGAAAAAAACCCTGTGCCGCTGTCACAATAGTACCTGGGTCCACGCGTTATGAAATTGTCGTCCATCCTATTGACCTATCGTCGCAATCCCGGCGCACAGCATTTCCTTTGAGTGTGTAGCGCGACAGTTGGCTTTGGACTTGGCCGCTGCTTCTAGCGAGTGCTAACGCGGTCGAGATTGGGAGAGATGTGAAAGCCTGCGGACGAAGCGAAGTTGGGAAATAAATGAGCAGGTGCAACTGCAGGGTCTTCGACGAAGACAGAAGAGCCACCAGCTGTGTGGTTGCCCCAGCCTTGCACCGGTAGTGAAAGCGGCACCAGTTTTTTTAACACCGCATTTAACGCAAAAACGTAGTTGAAACGAGCTTGTTATCCGATATGCCACCTTCTAAGGATGAATACTACTGGAATATCGCTCTGTTGATGAAAACGAGGTACTGGGTAGTTCCACAACCACGGGCTTGTTACACTTCACACGTCATCATATTAAGGAGAGGGTTATCATCTGGGACGTGTGGCCGTCTGTCCAATTAGTTGGTTACAGATTAAAATCGACACTGTAAAGTTCTTGTGTATTTGCGTTGCTGTGGTTTTATGACTGAAAGATTTGATGTGCTGAACCCTCATCTGTGGCTTATTACTTACTGGACTGCGTTAAAGCAAGACCCTACATCGAAAATTGCAGTGGCTCACAAAGCATCCCCTAGAACCACCACATCCGAGATCGTTACTTGAGTACAGCGCTGCAATTAAAATCCTTGCAGACCTTGTGGACTACCTGGCTAGGTCTCCACCTGAAGGTTGATGGTCTCGCCTGTTTTTCTGGACGCCAACTTCATCAAGAGACGAAGTCATACGTGGTAATGTGATTTCTGTGCTGATGTGTGTTGTGCAGTGTAATACTTCATTGCGGTGATTTGTGGTGATAGTGGCTTCTACGTCATTTCAGTGCGGTTTTTGTGAATGAAGAACTCTAGTTTTAGAACTTAGTGACGGAGGCACGGCAGCGCAGTGAAGTGTATTTAAAGTGAATGACTCTGCAATGTGAAAGGCTTCGGTAATTGTAGCGCACGATAGTGTTTACTTTCTGACCGAGTACTCTTTCTGTGAACTATGTGGTTTTGTGTCACTTCTACCTGGTTTATTTTTCCATTTGTACGCAGCGCTTCTTTGTTAATGTTGAGCCAACGCATCGTAATATACCTAATAGGTTTAATTGTGATTATTGCTTCGAAGGGTGTACATGGAATGAGAAAAGGGTCACTGAATACACTAATATCGCATATTTTCAGAACATGGTGTAATGACATTGTTAGTGCTCTGTTTTGCATGTATTTCTTAGTGTGTTCTCATTCGGTAACACCGTTCAACGTTTTCTGCATGTTCACTTTCATATTGTTAGATTTGAAACCAGCTCTGATGTATATTATATTTTAGTTTGGATGTAGATAGTAGCAGCCTCGAATGTGGATTGTGAAGTTTAATTTTTTTTGTTTAATCAATATTTAATCGTATCTTTTTAAAATGTATTCGGCCTATTGCCTATTCCATTTATTTTTAAATTGGTTTAAACTTGCGATAGCTTGGTTGGTGCGGGTTTGTGCTCGTATTTTCGATGTTTTTAAGTGTGTACATTAGAGGACAGGAATTAAATGGGATTAAATGGGTTGAATATATCTCAAGTTAACCCTGCGTACACACTTGTACTGTATACATGCCCCGGTTTTTCGCGATTAGCCTAGTCAAAATACTTCCTAAGGCTGCAGTTGTGCAATTGTCGTGGCGACATTTGATAGAAAGTAAGCACCGTGTGGGCGGCGGAGGGAGAACGAAGGGAGAATTTCAGTGCATTTAAATGGCATATTGTATGGGTGATACTTCTAACTTATGTACATCGCGGCCTAACGCCCCGTGCTGGGTCTGTTGTAATGTAAGTGATAATGTCTTAGACAGTATTTTGTGCGAGTACTATGCGGTTACTGTAAGTTGTGTGATCTGTTTTTACCTTTGCAAGAGTCTTTTCACGCCGAAGCTGTTTGGCAAATCGACATTTCGGAGTAGGAACACGAGGAGAAACAAATTTTTTGTGAGCCTGGTGATGTGGAAGTGGCTCCTCAGTCCAGGAGACCATGGGATGACCTCAGTTAACAATACCAAGAATATGCGGAGCGTACTTGAGAGCGCCCAGGGGACTGCGTGGGCAACTGCAACCGCAGCATTGGACAGCGGAGGAACGGCGCTGGAACGATGGAGCGGAGCGCGCAGGCACCGCGTTTTATAGCGCGCATAAGGGTGAGAGGACGCGCCAGCGCCAGTGCGTCTGCCGCGGCTATGACGCAACACAACCCAACACAATCCACTTTAATCCAATCCAATCCAAATCCAATCCAAGCCAAGCCAAGCCAAGCCAAGCCAAGCCAATTCCAATCGAATCCAATCCAATGCCCCTTGCGAGAGAGTGTTCGCTATCGGAGAGGAGAGGGGGTGAGCGGCGGCGAGCGCAGCTCGCGCGGCGAGGAAAATGGGGGTGAGGCGGACGCCGACAACAACGCCGACGACACCGGATGCAGGGACAAGGCGAGTGAATGAGATGCAGTGGCATCTAAAATATGCGGAATGTTCGTGGGTGCGTCCTTCGTGGCATCCGCTCAGCATTCTGGTGTTCGTTTATAAAGCAAAGCATACCCACTTCAGAAGATTGGCCATGTTCGGCGAAAAAACACCTGCGCTCACCAAAATCATGGAAACATTTGCTCGGGACGAGAAAGACTCTAGCCTTCGCAGTAGCCGTGGCAACAGTTGCTCGGAAGGAGAAACACACGGCATGGCGTGCGCTCTCCAATATGATGTCTAATGATTATTGCTTCCGCAAAAATGAAAGAAGCTCACACTTATAGCAACAATGATGCCGTAAAGGTCGCTGCGGCAGCGAAAAGGGGCAAATCGCCTGCAATAGGGGAATTACGTCGTCGTGATGGTGGAGAAGATCGCGTATAGCTTTGCTACCTTCAATTCTTACGCGAAAGAATGACCTTCCTACATTTTTTTAACCTTGTCGATTTCGTTCATGTAAGGTCAATTTAGCTATTTTTATTTCACTAGCTGGATAAAAGGGGTTGATTCCTGGGACTCTGGTTTCAATACTTCCTGTAGGAGGGCAGCCAGAAGTCCCTAGGCCGAAGCGGCGCCCTCCGTCTGCATTATGTTCGTGTGGTTTTGCTTACCACAGAGAGATGTTGTTTAAAATTTCATTTCTTTTGCTCGTCGCACTTCAGGTCCTAAATTCGAAAAAAAAAACATGCTTCTCTATTCATTCATTTAGCCATAGCCTCCTGTATAACGGCTTTGAGCGTGCGCAGTGCCGGAAATTCTACCGTTCTCTCTGGTGGCGCCCTATTCTCAGGTTCTTCTGTGTTGGCAAAGGCGCGGTCAACATTTGTCTTCACACCTGGCAACAATGGTTGGCTAAAAATTGTTGTCATGGCCCTTTGCAAAGAACAACATATGTTGTATTAAGGAGACTCTGGATTTAGTACTGATGGACAACTCCTTATTGAACATAAAAGGTATAAAAATTCACGAGGTCTTTCACGAAGCAGACAAATAAAACGTGACTCTGGTAATTACAAAAGGGATGGTCTTTCTTGGGCTACGTTCTTCGTTCGTAAATATTTTAACGCAAACATTTTTTTCTCCGTTTCACTCAATTCAGCCAGAAATGTTACGGGTGAGTTCGCTAGTGGGTTTGCGACCCATTGGGAATTGATCGCTTATTCGGTATGTGATTGTTGAGGGGAGAATGAGTGTAGCAGGGAGAAGTATAGAGAGAAACGAGCTCAGTGCATGCTGAATGCTTATCCTAAGCTTATACAGGGGCCCTCAAACACTGAGTATCGCCTTGAACTAAAGCTTGAATTCGTCATTCTCTTTGAGAAGGCCGGCATTGCCGATTACCGCGTCGTCTATGTCTCTCTACTACATGCGCGATGGCACCATTTCGAGTAGCAGCGGCGGTGGACAAATAAATGGGGGAGAAGAGTGGGCGCGCACCCTTTCTGGGACCGTTATTGTATATTAACGGCAGAATGAGACTGAATGGACTCGTAAGTAAAAAGGGGGAGCTCAACGGTTTTGACTTGTTTAAACAAAATTTAATTCCTATGATTCAATTATCACAAAACACAGAATCAAGTATCATAATTTCGACTTATCAACTCCTATAGAGCGGCAGAAAAGTAACTGTCTTTTATCGGAACGCCAAACTTGAGGACATGTATACATTTTGTTAGGGAGCTCCCGTAGTGAACCCAAAAGGGCGAGCGTGCCGGCGGAAACAGTACACTGAACGCCGTTTAGTAGTTCTGCGACGCCACGCATAAAGCTTCGGTCTTTATATTGGGTCATGAAGTTCAATCCCGCCGTTTTGCGGATTTTCGTAGCTAAAAGATGCCTTCGCGTAGCAGACGAAGCCGAGGTGCGTTACCGTTCACCTCCGCGTGAACAGCAGTTCGCATCGGCATGGCCATCGAAAAACCTGGGAACTTGGTGCCCCCACAGTGAACGGGCTGCTGCAATGGGTTTCGGGGCGATAGAACGGTCACTGTCGATGATACAGGAGACTGTGATTTAGCGTGGTCAAATCGTTATTGCAGGCATCACCGCATAGCCTAACATGATTGTTTTTATTTGGAAGGCAACAGCGCTTGCGGTTGGCCTACCGTTAATTCCTTACACGATATCTGGGCGTTGATTCAGGGGATGTGGGTTCGTTGTGCCTTCTGTGAGAACCAAGATTCAATTCACATTCCTCTTGACTTTCTTTTCTTTTTTTTATTCATTAGCATTTTCGACGTTGTGGGGGAATCTTTTCGTGAGAGCGATGCCGGCCACAGCAAAGTTATCTAATGGGGCATTCAAGCTTTCGCCATAAAACACAATTTTAGCCCATTGCGGGGTCAGTGGGCTTTGTCCTGGTAAACAAATTTAAAATCTTACAATGAAAAAGTCACGAATTCTAGAGTAAATCATAGTATAGACCAAACTGGCAGAAGCGGTTAATTTATTTCAGCGCAGGAGGATATTTTGTTTTCTTCAAAGGCATAAAAACAAATTATAAGATAAAATACACAAAAATTGGTTGCAGCTCGGAACACAGGAATCAACCTCTCATACGTTTGTTTATAACCACACTGTGTTCACTCTGATAAAGCGTACACCCAGACATTTTTATAAATCATACAAAACGTTAGCACGCACATCCACCTCCTGCTTTTTTCTACAGCGACATTATGAATTCTGTGTTGACATGCGTACAAGGAAAAAAGCACCCAAAAAATAGATTAAAAGGTCGTGCTAGGCGAGTGAAAACACCTGTGTCCTTACAAAGCAAAGAAATCCCTTGTGTTTACCTCGCCTTTTGTTTAGATTCCAAGAAATGCTTGTGTAAATTTCGGCTCATTCATAGAAAGCTTCCTGCTCATTCAATTCAACGGTATCGTTTAGAGCAAACAAGTGGGAGTTTATCTCCTGAGCAGGCTTTTTGTTGGGGCTTTTAAGAAGGCTTTACACTTAATTTTTACGTTTCTGGCCCAATTCCCTGCGATTACGTTTACGATAAGTTTGATAGTGCCGCGAATAATAGTTCTAATGAAATATGCTGTTCGGCTAGTTGGTGCATTGTGTTAGGAGCAACCGTGCTAAAATCCACAGCCCAGAAAACGCTAAACGACGATACAAAAGCGCATCTGCCTTGTTGGTCTTCATTTTTCTGTCGTGGTTTTTAGCGATCGTTGTTTTTAATGAAGTGTCAGGTATATTTTAGTAATAAAGGAAGCTCTTTTTCAGTTTACGAGAAACGTGTGCACCTTTAGCGAAAAAAAGTACTAGTTAGTGATGTGGAATTGATTTCTTGCTTAAAGCAGAAGAAATAGTTTCTCGGGAGGCCTAACCCTTCTTACCCCATTTGAAGGCGACCCTCCGGTGTATTATTATGACACGTACTTTTCCTACACACAACCACCTTTCTAAGCAGCAGCCATTGTACTTTATGCATATATATCCAACTTGAGTGGGAATAGGAGCAGAGTCGTCAACATGCTTCCTAATCCGATACTACAGGCATTTCAGGCAGGGGCCGGAGAGTTCGGCTAGTTTTGGTATTGGAATTCAAGTGCCACAACTGACGCTAGTTGCCAAGCGAAAAGTCAGCAACGTTTTCATACGTGGCTTTATCTTATACGTGGCTTTATCTGCAATAAAATGAAGTGATGCTATTATGTGTAGAAATAAAATGTGTTCTTGGCTTTTTTCGTTTTTTGACACCCTATGTATTTCTTTATTCGCTTGATTTCTTGCGCCGACAGGCGGCGCTTTCACTCTTATCTTTGCTGCTGCCATGCTTTCCATCTGCTCCTGCCTCTTTCACTGTCTCCACGTGTACAAGTTTTGTAGCATACCTTAAAGTCGAACATTTTGGTGTTTGAGTGCACACGGGGTCGAAATATCAGAGAAACTAAGAAAACTACACAACGCGTGCTTCGCTGGTGTGCGCTATGACAACTCGGGAAGGAATAGCACAGCGAAATGTGGCCGCTTCCTAGTGAACGGCAGGTGAGCCCACTTTTTATTCAGTAAAAGTTATGAAGAACCAAGCGCTATCCTTATAAAAAAAGCTGTAGGGCGAACCGGAAAATATTGTGCTGTTGCTTACTGTGAATATATTTTTGTTTAGTTCAAGGCATTTGCCAGTAATGTGGTAAGCATGTGAAGGTACTTTTCGAGAGTTTTCTCCAGAGCCGATTGATGCCATCTGACACGTTGGCCGAAATTTCGCTTGGTTGGTTGGTTGGATCCTGAACAAGAATGGCGCGTACCCACTCTGGGGGATTGGCCAAGTCTTATTGTGATTTCACTGTTGACGAAGCTTAGTAATTAGTTTCAAACGAAGGGTACTTCGATATCGCTTCTGTGAGCGGTTGCTCCTCATTTTCTTTGTAACAGTGAAAAGCTTGGAAATAATATTCGTCGAATGTACTTAAGTGTTTTTAACGAACTCGTTTGGCTTTAAAGAGTTCCGTCTATCCCTTTCTTAGCGATATTACTACCTTTGAATGTTGATTCAGACGAAAGAAGACCCCAAAATTATTTACGTGCCTGCTGACCACTTGCATTCCGTGTTACGAGAAGAAAGAGGTACCTGTGGAACGGCCGATCTGCGGTTCGCTTTTCAACCTGCACTAGGACACAATTTTCTTACCTTGATTGCACTGTCAATATTTGTTTTGCTTTTACGTGTCCTTTCGTGATATCTATGGTGATATTTCTTCCATTATCTAGGTGTGACGTGTGGCTGCCTGCGCAGAACATTTGCTAGTTAAAAATTCTTTTTTGTGTTAGAAACTGTACAAAAATGGGAATATGAAGTGGTTAATAATGCTGGCGAAATGAGCTGGTCATCTCACTTTATAATCATTGTATTATTCACGAATGCGTGTTTTTATGAGACATCGTTCCTGTAGAATTTTATTGTGTGCAGCAAATAAACGTGGTGACGTCTGCAGCAATGTTCCTTATACGATGAATTGTACGAAGATCTGTCGTATCTTTGTGTAACCGAAAATAAAATGCGGACATTTGTACTCTGGATGAACGAACAATATCTGTCATTTGTCGGCACACCTAAATTTTGGGGGTGTTCTGACACCAAAACACTCCTCTGGGTAAGCCTCATGCTGTCGATGTACGCTGAACGTCGCCACTTTCTTACAGGGAATGGGCCCTCGTAGTAAGCTGGAGGGGGTTGGGAACAGCGGCACACCACTGGTAAATGTGGGTAGAATTGCTAAGCACAGACGCGATGTAAACATCTTTCAGCTGCGAAGGGCCTGTACACGTACCCTGCCGTTGCCGAACCAGCACGCCTAGTTTTTCCGCATAGTCACTTGCAGATAGGGACTACGCCGGAGGATCGAAAATGTGACCAAGCACCGAATTTCGTAAAACGACATCTGTAAATTTGGAACGACTCTGCATTGGCGTTCCAGTGCGTGTAAGCTTTGTTTCGGGTGTAGCGTTAAGGGGCGGAAAAATATAAACAATTATGCGTTACGCCACGAGGAGGACCACCTGGTCCCTGTCCTGAAGCAGCGCACGTTCCGCATAATTCTGTGCCCTGGACCAGCTGCTTGCCCACGGGACGTCCCTGGGGATTTTTATATTTTCCCACCCCTCCACGTGAAACTCGAACCCAAGCTTACATGCCCAGGCACGCCAGTGCAGAGTAGGTTTGAAGTTACGGATGTCGTGTTACAGAACTCGGTTTGCACGGCACACAGGTCAGTTTGCTCGGCACACTGAATTGCGAGAACGGTGAGCAGAATGGGCTGCACCTGCTCGCATTGCGTGTCGTGGGGGGAAGGGTTGTCGTTAACACCCTAAAAAACGTTATATCAGCTCGTTCTGGCGTTATAAGTAGCCGTGCGTAGGCGTGTTGATCCGTGGAAGTAAAAAAAGCACAGCTAAATGGGGATGACTCATATTGGAGGCTACTAGCAGTGACCATGGTAGTTTGACAGCAAAACTGGGAAGCCCCAAAGGAGATGAACGCCGCAGCCACCATAGAACCACGATGTCAGAGAAAGCCCTTGATCCGGGCCATGAAGTGCGCCTCGCAACAAAAGTTAACAACTAGCGGAATCCTTGGCTACTGGTCAGCGGCCCAACGATATCGATGTAGACACCTGAGAACCGTTCGCTAGGCTCGAGGAAGGGTTAAGCAGGGAATCTAAATATCGGGTAACCTTGACTTGTTGAGAAGGGCCGCTGGCAAGCACGCAGATCCACGTGCTGGTCTTGACAAGCAGACAAATATAGCCGGATAGGGGTGATGCCTCTTCACTAGACAAGAATACCTTTATCTAAAAGTAGGTGAGTGCTGTGACGAAAACGTTTTACTATTAAATATTGGTTACACAAACACCAGCCATATGGAATGAAGGATAGGTTTAGCAAAATGTGATTTTTATTCTTTTGATATGTGGTGCAGTTCCAAGAAGAAGGCTTGAGTGCGACGTCTGGAAAAGCTCGGAGCAAGGGGGCATTGATTTCTGGCGGTAATCGATCACGTCCCGTACGTTTCCGTCTGAACAAAGCTGGCAATGTGCTAGCTCGGTCTTGTAACAATATCACAAGGCAGAACGTAATCAAATCCGGTGGACGCAAGCCCACAAGAGTGTGAAAACAAAACGTGTCCCAGTGTAACCTGGTGAACCTTTAAATGGCTGTATCAACTCATGCAAAAGCAGGCTCCCAAGACACTGCTGAGTACGAGGAGGCCGGTTCGGTTTTCGACCTCGGTGGCCGATTTTTGGATGGACGCGATAAACAAAAATGTCCGTGTTTACGCTATTTCGGCGCACGTAAAGATCTCAATATGGTCAAAATTAATCCTGCGCCCACCTCACTATGGCGCACCTCATCGCCTACGTTGCGTCAGCGAGATAAATCCTACAATCAATAAAATGTATCGGTCAGTCTCCATCCACCCAACTAAAAATAGGCTTCCATCAAGTTTAAGCGTGGCTCCGGGCCTATGAAATTACTGACAACCTTCAGTATTTTTCGTAGATCTTCCTGCTTTAGACTAGATATAATAGGGATTGAAAGCATTGCACAGACTCAGCAGTTTTTCGTGTTTTAGCAGACCACACGGGGTATTACAGTTGCTCGTAATTATTCAATTAATATCACCTAATGGATCAAGATCCATATCTATGTGAT
The DNA here is from genome assembly GCA_013339765.2 of Haemaphysalis longicornis. NCBI lineage: Eukaryota > Metazoa > Arthropoda > Arachnida > Ixodida > Ixodidae > Haemaphysalis > Haemaphysalis longicornis. Next base: position 147,280,179 of record CM023455.1, read on the forward strand.
CATACCCTCACAACGTGACGTGTAAATTATATTTAACGGTTTCATACTCAGGTGGTGAGCGTACTTATAGCACACACCCAGGAACACTCCTTTTCCTACAATTTTCCTCGTAGGAAAAGCGCAGTTCCCCTCCTGAGCAACGAAATCCAATTCACCGCCGTGTTTCTTCTCCGTCTCCACGTGGCTTAGTCTGCAAGACCACGGAATCTCGATGCGCCTGGGCCCAGGCTTCGGGCCCAGGCTCGATCTCTGGTGGTCCCAGTAGTTTGGGTTGCCTGGGAAGTAGCCTGAAATGTTTCTTTGCAGAGCCAGTAGTAGCCTCCTAGTTTTCCGCTAACGTGGACACGAAAAGTTGCTTGGCTGGTTAGAGGTATACTGCTTTGTAGTACGGTCCACGCTGGGAGAGATGTGAGAATCTGAGGGCAACCAATCCGGGCGTGCCAGCCTAGGGTAACTCTCAGCGGCAAGTTTCGAAATGCGTGTGAGGTGCAGCGGCTTGGTTTCCGCCAAATGGAGAAGGGACGCCAACTCTGGTGTTTTTCCTGCCTTGCACCTCTCGTGCAAGCGGCGGCTGGATGTTTAAACGAAAAAAATTTAAACCTCCCATGCATGTACCAAGGTACACATATGGTACAGATCTAGTGGACTCAGGTATATATACGTTAACGTGAAAATGAATAAGTATTTTGGTGATCTATGATGTCCCGCTTTTTCGCTGGAATGCATGCACAAGAATACTTGCGCATTATAACAGGTGCGTGCAGTTTATTGTCAAATGATATTTGCAAAAGTATAAATACAATATTTCATCTAGTATTCAAACATTGCTGTTAACTGCCGTCAACTATTCAAAATATTGCTCAAAGACGGAGCACATACTTCATACCGCAGGGCCTAGAACGCCCACCACCTGTTTGCAAAGTGCAACTCCTCTCGAGGTATGTAACACAGTTGCAAAAATTGTAATGTTCAATGATAGAAACTTTGGGTTCATAATACAGTCATATAGTTCGAAGTGATTTTGTTACAGACAACGTAACTTCAGTGCAGTAAAGAACTGCTCTGAAAAAACTGGAGAAAAAAAAACAAGGAGAAATAATGTAGGTATATCTCGTCCAGCAACGGCAAAAAGGTTCACGATGAAAACAACACACTTAGTGCAAATTGCTTTGCCAATTGCAACCACCTCAATAGCTAACCTGAAAAGCACACACTTTTCTTGAATTCGAAGCAGAAAAATATGTTCGCTTTCTGCAAATTTGGATATTTTTCATCAGGTGCAGTTTGTGTTCGGGAATTTTTGGTGGTGCGAAAAGAAATTGTAGCATTTGCAAATATTATTCAAAGTATGCAGAACCCCTGTATCCCAAGCGAAATTAGCGCGCACGAAAAACGCTGCCTGGTTTTATATTACAACATGTTGAACAAATTATTTCACTCACGTTTGTGAGGAGTAGCGATATTGTAATTTTATTTCATTTTAGTTAACGGTTTCTTCGGAGATAGTGACATTCATTTTAGCTAACCTCGTTGTCAATTTTTTTATTTGGCACTCTGTAATGTCATGATCACGTACAGCTTCGTTTCGCAGCATGGAAATTTTCTTTACGTGGACAGAGATGTTCAAGGCACAAGCGCCGCCCCTTCCACCAAAAAGAATTGCTTGTGAAACCAAGAAAGAAGGTATCCTTAAAGGTCAACGCTTCCAACCTGTTTTTCCGAAACAAGCATAATTTGGTGTTGACTCATACGGGAGACCCACAAAGAGGCGCGTGTAAATGAATCAGAAGGAAGCCATGTGTTCCGAGAATGTCATCGTTTTTTTCTCGTGAGACAAAGTACTCAGTTGTGCTTAGCGCGAACTATTTACGTTATATTTAAGGAGAAGTTGATGCAAAAAATTCGGATGTCTCATTGGTAACCTATTCCAGAAAATTTAAGAAAAACGTTTTGTGGTTACCACACCAGCACTTGTAATGCTGACGCGGAGGAGGTTTCTTTGCGATCGCGTTTTGAGGGCAGCATAACCTCGGAGACTTGGCCCTATGCTGCTTCGTAACAGTAGTTTCAAATGCTTTTTGTGGGTTCCTAGAGAAGTACATTTACTTTCAGTGCGTGACCTACGTGAGACGAGTAAATAAAAAGGTCATTAAAACGTATTAAAATGCTAAATTGGTGTGACTGGGGCACAATTGAGTGTTAAACCGAATAGTATGACAGTTGCTAAAATTATTAGCGTAGCTCTGCCTACCAGATGCCTAACACTCATTTTCAGCGTTAAAAGGCTAAAGGTCTTTTACCTGACTAAGTTTGTTTCTTAGCTCTTGCAGGTTGTGTAGCCGACATTTGGGCGGAGAGAAATGATAATCAGCGTTGTTAATAATAGATACTTTATTCACATACTCCGCCATTAGGTACATTTTATAATTTTTGTCTCATTTTACTTTAAAAAAAATAACATCTCGCATTCCTCCATCTAACAACCATGGTGCTTGAACACGAAGCTTTTACATGATGGACTATTTGGTTGGCCAATACCACACTGCGAGCGTATGTGCTACTTTGGAGGTGCGTACATCTTTTCTAAAGACTCACAGCAACTTTCGCCTGTGCACTTCGTAGGTCTTACGTTTCGATTTGGGGTGTACGGCGTGCATCGGTAGCAGCTGCTTGACATTGGCTTGTGTTCTGTGGTTAGCTTGACTATGTACTCCCCTTACTGTCATGTTTGAGTGGATTCTCTCATGTAATAGAGAAGAAAAGGGTACAAATGGCGAACGGATAGACGGCCACTTCCTAACGCTAGTGACCCAGGTTCGATTCCGGACGCAGGAAGCGTTTTCTTTTTACTTCAATCACGATCATTAATCCTCATCGTCAGAGAAAGTTTGCTTGTCTCTCGAGCGGTGTATTTCTAAACGCTTCGCTGTACAGAGAACCCACGTGACATGTCCATCCGCACGATAGAAAACGGTAATTTAACGTGGTAATTGGCTGCGCCCCCAAACCTAAAGCAACCTAAAACATACCATATCCCATTATTAACAAAAACAACGCGCAGATTTAAGTTGCGGAAAAAAGCAATAAAAAGAAATCTAACAAATAGACCTGCTGGGGCTCGAACCCAAGCCATCAGCGCCAGTACTTAGTACTCTACATCAAGGCCATAGAGCCCGATGGTGCGATCCCATTAGCAGGCGCTGAAAAGAATAGCGCGCGCAGTGACATCACACATGTCACGTGGGTGCTTTGTACAGCGAAGCTTTTGGAAATACGCTGTCGGGCGTATTGGCATACAGGGGAATCAGCGAGGACGTAAAGCTACACTTTAAAAATAGAAAAATATTTGATGCTTGCAACGAAAACGCAAAAAGACCTGGTCTCTTTTATGTTGATCTTGTAATAAATAACGTGGCACCTCATTCGACATGGGTGTTCTTGGATTATCGCTACCGTCAGATTATTTTTGCTAATTTTAAATCGAGAGCTAGCGTCGGGAGTTTTTTTTCCTCGCTTCGCTGCGCGCGTCATGTGGTGACCGGTACGAAGTCCTGAGTCTGGGACATCACAGCCATGTGGAAACGCGAACCCCCGAGAAATTCACATAAAGGATTTTCGTATTAAAAAATAGGCAGAATTATAAAATAGCAAGCGACAAACGAATTTTACATGAAGGCTTATAAAAACCGGACGCAGGTAGGGACAAGACAACCTGTGGCAAAAGACCCGAGTAGCAAAGGAATGAGTGATACGATGAAATCCAATCCGGGCCTCCATACCAGCAGCTCAATGCGGCACGACAGCGCTACCTTCTTCTTTCTTTGCTTAAGGGTAATGGCGCATACCCACTGCCGGATACTGGCTAGGGCTTGAACTTGATGTCATTAGTTTCTGGACGTTCCAGTGGCAGAACACACGTTATTGGTGTTGTTTTTTCCTTCCTTGTCGCACATACCTACTACGGCGATTGACCTGGTATCGGAACGTTTGGCGAGAACATTTACGCGCTTCACAAATATACAAACTATAGGTTGGAGATCTAAAAGTTACACAATATTGCATGTCCTGTGATACTTGAATGCGATGGCGCGTAAGTTGAACAGGTTCACAGCAGGGAGCGACAACACTCAGTCTTGGAATGACGCGATCGCACCAGTCTCCTTGGTGACGTATTTCGTGCCATAAAGCGAAGTAACAGAAGAGAAGAAAGCAACTAGCTTCAAACATGCCTGGATTGCATATCGGTTAAACTATAAGCAGTTTTTCCGGTATCCACATTTGAGCGAGAAACTGAGTTTTAGATGCGAAGCAGCTTATAGTCGCGCCTGTTCCCTCCGCCGTTGTGTTGGCGCCGTTGTGCGGCGTCCACACACCCACTGCGCTCACCTGGCCAGGCACCGCTGATGATGATTGTGGCAGGATGCCCCTAGGGATTGGCCAATCGAAGAATTCATCACGAGATAACTTCGCGTTCAACCACCGCCGTCATCTTCCCGTAGGGGAACCTTCTCCCACAACGCTGCGATGAGTGCCACGGGCAACGCCGTCGGTAACGCCACCTGCAACACCAGCGCCAACGCCAGTGTCAGCGCTACGGACAGCGCCGCGCAGAAGAGGGCTCGAGCCGCTGCCACGAAACGGCAGCGGCACCAGGTCGATCCCGAACTTCGGTCTCGCGAAACCGAAAGGAAGCGTCAACGCCGCCAAGAAGCTGCTACTGATGCAACGAGGGCTCGCGCAGCTGAAGCCGCACGTCAACGCCGGCAAGTAGATCCTGAACTTCGGGCTCGGGAAGCTGAAGCGGCACGTCCACGTTGCAAAGACGATCCTGAGCTCCGGGCTAGGGAGTCTGAAGGGCGCCGTAAACAACGTCAAGAAGCTACGGATGCAACGAAGGCTCGCGAAGTGAAATCGAAACGTCAACGCCAAGCAGCGGATCCCGAAGCGGCGCGGCAATGCGAGTCGGCGGCGAAGGCAGCCAGCCACTTAAAGCAACTGCTGTGACCTAGAAACAGCGGAGCCAACGCGCGGTTCAAGCGCGATTTCCTCGACCGGTGCTTCGGGCACAGCTGCAGTATGTGCGATCGGCTTTAGTTCGATAACAACTTGACCAAAGTCGGAAGCATCTACAATAAACAGTACCGGAACGCGGCCATCGGCGTGCTGCCACAAGAGTTCGGTAACATCACTGAAGTGGATGGCGCCAACCAAATTACTGAAGCGGATGGCGCCAACTAAAGCAACGTAATCAGCAACTACGCCCAGCACACGGTTCCCGTAGGGGAACCCTCAGTAGTATGCGAAGCAGCAATGGGGTCAACGCAAGTTCCGATTTCGTAGTTCCGGTAAGTGAAAAGGTTGGTAGTTACCATTGAAACCAAACGGTAAATATAACGGTAGCTAGAAGCCTCAACTTAACGGAAACGACGAACTGAAAACTAATGGGATCTTGAGTCGACCCCATGGCTGCTTCGCATACTACTCAGGGTTCCCCTACGGGAAGATGGTGAACTCTCAGGGGGAAAAAACAGCGCAGAGACGGGGACTAACGGACGAAAAGACAGTACAAGCGCCAGCACGACACTCCTCACAATTGGCAGCGCTAGTACAACGCGTTGTACTGTCTTTTCGTCCGCTAGTCCCCGTCTCTGCGCTGTTTTTCCCCCTGAGATGTAAAACCAACTAGCCCAATCCCAAGCTTTAGTCAAGATGGTGAAATTTGTTTCGTTCAAAATCTTTCCCTTCGGCGGCAAAACGTCTCCCACGCTCTCTATTAGCCGCTATTTCCAATAAATATTTATCCAAGTATCCTGCTTCTTCTGTAGTTTATGCTGATGTACCTCAAAACGGCGAGAAAGCTGGAATTGGTATTTTTTCATAATCTCTAGGCTAGAGATATTCGCTACGAATACCAGATTACACACCCATTTTTATGGCACAATGTTTAGCAATAGCTCTCAGCTCTATGCAACGTACTACAGCATGTATCAAAAATCATCATATTATCCGATTCGATGGCAGTTATATCTGCATTAACTTCAATCTTCGAGGACAACATCATCATCATATCATCAACCTTCTATCTGTTCCTGCTCTTGAATCACGTTATGCGATGGTTGAAACTGAGTTTGGTAGTATTTCACCAAATTTAAAAAAAATTGCCGGAGAAGACAATATCTGGCATTTTAAGTAGCCACTTCAAGAGTTTCCGACATACGTGGTTGTAGCCACAGATAATTCTGGTCAGGACACAAAAGCTCTAATGGTAATTTTTCAGAGGCACTTCACTGGGCTTGTCTTATTAGCATTACACAATTCATGTGAACATTCCCGGAACAAGGTTTTGGCAATTGGAACACGTTTTTGGCACTTGCTCTCGCTCTTCGAAACCTCATTGAAACCATTGCCAAGTGCACACAGTGACGGATTCGTTTTCCATCTTTTCCATTCTACCTTCCGCAGTTTTTACTACCTTTCACTGAACGCTCTCGATGCTCGTACCAGCGTATGTACGAGAAATCCGCCTGGTCTGGGTTACAGGGTACCAGCTTTTCTACACTAATGACACCACTGATTAACTGGTAGCCGTAGCACTGAATGGCCCCCAGGTTGAAACTCTGCCACTCATACTGCTAGTTGCTTTCATCTCGGTTTTGAAGATACAGTTCGCTGGGCAGCTTCCCACCAGACAGTATCTCCGGCTGCCCCGACAATGAACGCTTCCAGTACTCGTGGAATGTTACACTGCGTAGTTTCGATTGATGCGAAGCCATGCTTACCAGCTTCATGGCCGAGCACCCTACTTAAATTTCTACCTTCCCCTGGCACGCATAGCACCTTTGTCCCTATCCGGTATTTGTTAAGAGGAGGAGACAATTGACCTTTTCCTGCTGTCTTTCCCACAGTTCTCTTCTCTCAGAAATCGCTACCTGTAGGTTCGCCAGCAGGCGCCTTGGTCTTTCGCTGGGTTTTCTCATTCACTGTCCTTTGAGGAATCAGGATCAAGTTTGTATCACACAGATGTTTGTCACGCCTTTCACGCGTGTATATCCGAAACAGGTTGTTTGTCCTGTTAGTAAACCTGATTTCGTACTTGTTTTTGATACTGCAGGTGTCTATTTTAACAACAAAGCTATTTATGCCGAGTGTTAGCCGTCTGTAGCACCAAAAACATCGCGGAGCGATGATGTTACCTCGCGTTTCCCAGCAATCCCAAGGGCAGCTGTGCTTAGCTTCATGCTCGCTTCGCTGGCCTAGCCATTGTTAAGTTGATTCTCACGGGCTGCCGCCAAGCCGTGACGTCAGTGCTCAACAGATGTCATAAATTCTCGTGTACAGGTGCGTCGTCCAGTCTTGCGCGTGGTCTTGCGCCACGTGCGAATCTCGGACAAAATACCCAGAAAACACACAGAGCAAATACATGTGACGTGCCACAGCTGAATCTCCAACGAAGAGCCTGCCAACTTTACTGGTTCTCCAGCCTTGATCATATGTGCAAGGCGCAGCAATTGTTTACTGCAGTTCTTAACAATTATTTTCTTCAGTTCTCAGGGTTGCTCACATCATTTTTAACACTATTTCATCAGTTCGATTTTCTGCCTATTTTTAATTCCTAACCTTTTTTCACCATCATATTCTACTGTGGCCTGACCGATCCCCCATAGTGGGTACGTGTCATTGATTCCTCTGTACCAACAAGTAACTAATTCTTATCGTTTACAAATATTGCCAGACGTTAACCTTGAAACCACCCAGCAGTTGTGCGTGCCTCTAGAAAAAGAATTTTGGGTTTGCGCCGTGAAACCTGCTCTAGCATCTTACTCTCAATAAAATAGTTCAGTCACTGTTACCACTCTAGCCATCCTTTGGTTTCCGTGGCGGTGAATATGTCGCTCTCACCAATGCTGGTACGATTTGGTTTCCGTGACGGGGAATTTGTAGATACAACGCTACAACTCTTAGTAGCTTGGAAAGGTACAGCTTATCTATATTTTGTGTTGAATCTTTGCTTCACCTGGGCAGCGGCGGGAATGAACGGATGGGCATACAGAGGGACGAACAAACAATGTTTGGGTCTATGCAGCCCCTGACAGGCCATTTTTCAAAATAATCGACATGTGCTATAGCCGCACAATACTACATTTAGCATTAATGAGCCTACCTCCATTTTTATACGTAAAGACCAGCAGTGTCACTCTTTTGTCACCTAATGTGCCTGCCTTATCGAGTCTTCTTGCTTCTCTTATCAGCGAATTACAAGCGAACTGGAAACAGCAGTTAGACCTTAAATTCGGACCAGTGGTCGTTTATGCCTAGTTTTCAAACGCTGTTGCAAAGCGTTAATTAGGGGTGACGCTTGATTAAGGTTTTAACAGACTGTTACCATTAGATTTCGCGCATTATGAGAGCAGTTTGTAACTACAACATGCGAAGACTGACGAAAACCTATGAAAGATATTTTAGAGTAGCTGCTCGGACGTTGCCTAGGGAATACGGAAATAAAATTGACTACGATGCTGAATATACGATAAAAGCATTTTCACCCTATATTTTATGGCTTTGCAACGCAAATTTCAAATTTAAATTATTTGCACAGCTTGAATTTTTTTGTGCAAAGTAATCAGCAGAGAGTTCGCGCTTCGGAGTGTCAAAATTAGGGTGTCAAAATAGTATAACGTGTATGCCGTGCTTTTTAACGCAAATCGTAACTGTTATCGGGGGCCCAATTCCCCCAAAAAAGGGGCACCGTTTTGAAACGCTGGGGCATAGCCTTGCAAACGCATATGCTTTGGGGGTTGGGGCGCCGCATTGAGGTTTTTCGGGACGTGCGTAGCCCTGCAGAAAAGCTATGTGGCAAGGGCACGAAGCTACAAGGAAAGCAATGGGGGCCGGTGGGTATTGCTTTGCGGCCTTGCCCCAGTGCTTTTTTGCAGGGCTACTGATGTCCTGAAACAATTCAAAGCAGCGCTCGAACCCCAGAGCACATGCGTTTGCATGGTGCCACCCCTTCGTTTTGAAACGACGGCCTCTCGGTTTAGACAATTGGGCCCCAGGGGTCACTTTCGCGTAAACTGTACAATTTTGTTTTGATTGGCACATTTCACGCTGTCATTATTCTTAATAATGTTTAGCGCAAAAAACCAAAGACCTCTTTGTATCGTCTGTGTATCGTATTTAACTTTTTGTGCTAAACATTTTTAAGAATAACAAACCAACTAGCACCCCAACAAGTTTTGTTAAATTACCAGGCTGTCATGTTTGGCAATACGGCTCAAACCGCGCGACGACCAATGTCCTGTAAATATTGCACGCATATTTGCATCGTGTATTCCAAAGTTGTCCACAGACCAGTATTTGCCACCGCTTCAACCTGACTCGAAGTTAACTATTCACTCCCACAGCCAACGCGCTTCCCCTCTTTTGAAACTCGTCTCATGGTAAAGTCAGTGTATGTTTGTTTACTTGAAATAAATGTTTCCTCTTAGAACGACAGCGTGTCATGTATTGAGAATCCTGCATTCTTTTGTTTATCTTTGTTATTTTTCTACATAGCGCCCAACGAGGTCCACTTCTGTGGTTTTGCTGTTTTTTCTGTCTATTTTCTGTGTCCTGTGAAAGCCGTTTTTTTCTATAGTGAAAACCAACAGCACAAATATTTTAATATAAAGTAACACCGGTAATCCCAGTAATGTACGTGCGTTTGGCCTACACGTGAAAAACTGCGTTGCATTTAACACATTTTCAGTGAATTCTTCTTTGCAGGAGCGAGACGGAGAGAAAAAGGTGAGTAACATGAACGCGGCCGCTGGTGTAATATTACAGCGTGAGTACCGAAGAAAGTATAAGGGTTGCATGAGACTGAAGGAGGCTTGACATAAAGAATGGTAGCGCAAGATCTCGTTTTGCAAGAGTAATGAAAATATTTTGATAAGCGAGTGAAGCAAGCTGACACCATCTCTCAAGAGTGATGAAGAACTTAAGGTGGAGGTTACTGGGGAGCTATATAGGGAAGTCAGGTTGCTTGTGACTGGGGAATACTTAATATACTTGATGTCTGCATACAACATTAGGTTCAGTGGAATAGGCAAACAGTACCGAAAATACCCATTATGATTCAGACAATTTCTGCGTTGTACGAATGTAGAAATAAAAGCAATAAAAAGTACAATGCAGACGTACGCAACAATCGTAATATGTCATCTGTGTAAATAACTAACCAAGTAGCATGTGCAGGCGAATATTTTCACTGGTTCTAGCTGATGATCGTAACCATTACAAAAACAAATGACGAATACAAGGAGTAGAGACAGTGATTTCTGCATGCAGTTTCCAAAATATAACAGAAGGCTGTCAGTCATTGGAATAAGTATACACAATAAACGAGCGCTCCTGGTAATTACCAACCGGATACAAACATCACGGCCGCCTAGATTCCCTAAAGAAATCTACAGTGAGCTATATGGGCAGTGCAAAAAATAAAGGTAGCATTAGGGCATACGGTACTAAGTTATCATGCCATGATACAGAACAACCTCTTGTGGAAGCCGTCACAACTGATATGAAGAGTTGTAGACTTCGACGGCTCCTTTTTTGGGGAGAATCGAAAGCAAGTACACACTCATTGTGACAATGTAGTTGCGAGAGAGAAACTAGAAGTAGCGGCAGAACTTCAGCCGTGAAGTTCCCACGAAGCACTGCCTACAAACCCTTGACCTCAGCCCAAAGTTCAAAGCGGATCATGTATGTTTCGGGTATAGCACACGATCATCGAAGCCACTCCTGTACCACAGATCCGCCCATTGCAAAAATGTTAAGAACGGCATAATATTGAACACGCTCCGGTCAGCCTTTACAAACTAGTGTGTGCATGAGAGGGTCAGTTTTGAAGCCCAGGTTAATAGGTTTAAAGCAGCCGGGTAACAAGAGATTGTGGTGCGCAAACCTGCGAAAAGGTAATGAAACTTCTTAAAAGCAAACTGGACCGTGAGCAAAGACAGGATAAAAAGGAGAAAGTAGCAGTCATTCCATACATGCACCGCTTATCACTTGCTTTAAAGAATGTAGCTGGGAGATACGCAGGTAAATATCGCGTTCTCAGCCCCACTTAGGCTTAGCCGTGTTTGCCCGGCCATACAGAGAAAGATCGGTAGCAAACCAATAAAATCAAAACGAGGCTGCAACATCAACACCGATGAAAAGTTTGTGCCCTGTCATACCGGTGTTGTGTACAGGTTGCCCCTCGATTGCGGAAACGTGTAGATTGGGCAATCAGGTAGATGTGTTAACACGTGCCTCCGGCAACATTTGAATAATATAACAAAGACACCTCTTCCCACTTATCAGTGCACTGCAGAGCATGTGGCTGCAAGCCGTGTTTTGATGATTCTGACATTTTGTTTACACATAAATACCAGCTCATACGAGAAGTTGTTGAAGCTTATCATATCAACAAGAGGCGAGCTGCATGGGTAAGCCATCCTTCTCTGACGCTGTACGAGAAGGAAAAAGTTTTTTTATATTCTACCTAACTCTGTGAGTGGTTATCACGCCTTTCAGCGGTTTTGTCGGATGTTTCAAATTTTGTTTGTTTTCACCACGTCAGGTTGTACGGGTCGGCTATAAATTGCTTTTCCTTTCCAATAAAATACTATCTGTGAGTTAGCACGCATCTGGCGGATTTTCTTCTGTGTGCCTCGTCGTTTATTGCGGTGTTACATTCCATCATGAATACGTACCAACTCGCCCAACTTTCCACATTGTTTCTAAAGGAAAGCCTCTACGGAAACAAAATATTGTCACACTTTTTTGTTTTATTACACTTCCTGAGTCTAAAATGACAATATAAATACCGTAGACACCTGACAAAATTCCTGTCGTATGACAAAATAGTTTGTTGTGACAGCCGAAGTCGTGTTGTTACGACAAAGCCATCTGTTTGTACGGCACACATTTATGCCGTAACGACGCAGTCAATTTTCTCAACGACAAACATTATGGTAGTCACAACAGAAGTGCGTGTCGCTACGAGAGTCGCCATGCGGTCGCGATGTATCAAGGTGTCATAATAACAGTATCTTGTAATCACTACAGAAGCGGCTGTATGACAAAATATTTCCCGATACATGAACCTGTCCACACAAAAGACAGCAGCCGCTTGTTTCCTCCGACTGACAGAAGTAGTTTTAGCACTTACCTCTGTACAAATTCAATGTAGAAAGGAAACTTACAATTCTAAAATAAAAGCTTCAGAAGAAAGACGAGGAGAAATATCTTGCAAATTTACGTTTTGTAGTCAACGAACAAATCAACCGATATTTTTATTTGAGGAGGACGTCTACAATGCGTCACATGTTATACAAAATACGTGTACACTCACTTCCATCACTCAAAGTGAATGAACCAGGATGAATTCATCACCTTAAATGAATTTCAAAAATAAAGGTTTTGCATTTGCGCTGCGCTTCACAATAGGCAATTGCATTGAAACCATGTGCCACTACTGCTCGTACATCAGGATTATGAGAAGGCGAATGCGGCACCACAGAACATCACAATAATTACAGGAATACGACATGGCAGAAAATTCGAATTACCACACGGCAACCATATTCCAATACGTCAGTACGACACGCAAAACAAAACAAACTACAGGAATTTTTTATGATGATTTTCTACTGCGAGGGCACTTCAAAATATACATCATTTTAAATGGCGTAAACTTTACGTTCAGAAAGACGTAACTATATTGCAAGTGCTCCGTAATTATATTATTGCAACAATAAAAACTCACATTTATAAAAGTTTCTTAGTACAGCACCTCCTAACGTAACTCGTTATAAAATTTTGCCGACGTCTTCGGGATATACGAGAAAGCGGAGGACTGCCCAAGCGGAGCATTTACCGGCTCGGGTCTTTCTCGGTGTGTCGGGTACCCGCCGCGGTGGCTCAGTGGCTAAGGCGTTGCGCTGCTGAGCACGAGGTCGCAGGTTCGATTCCCGGCTGCGGCGGCCGCTTTTCTGATGGAGGCGAAAAGCAAAAACGCCTGTGTGCACGATAAAGATCCCCAGGTGGTCAAAATTAATCCGGAGCCCTCCACTACGGCGCGCCTCATCGCCTGCGTTGCGTCGGCGCGTTAAACCCTACAATCAATCAATCAATCAATCAATCGGTGTGTCGGGTTTACTGCCGAGCTGACAAACAGGCGTACAAAGCTGGTACAGTGTGGTAGCTGCCCGCGGCAAGTAGATGCAGATGAACTTCAGTTGTATGGCGGCCATTCAGACGAAGGGGCAGGTACGTGTCGTTTGGGCTTAGTGGTGTCGCGGCTAGAGCGTGTAGAAGCGGATTACTCGGGGTTAACAAAGCGGGTTTAATAACTGGGGGCAGCGCTAAGTAACCAACACGACGAACAGAGGGTCCTTGAGTGAAAGTTAGAAGCAGCTGAGAGGAATCTAGAAAGCATCGTCATTTAACCAAAAAATGACGAAGCCCTCGGCCCATGCACCGGAGCGAAGGCATGCACCGAGGTGCCCCACGTGGCGGAAGATGCGAAAGGCGACCGCTACTCCTACGTACTGCAAGATAGGCCTGCAAAACCAGTCGATAAGCCGAGTAGCAGGAAATAGCAGCACGTGAAAGATGATAGCGTGGTAGTCATTGCGGTAGATTCTAACATGAAGAGCGGCAGGGTTCGCATATTTCGAATGGTAGACAGCGATGACCGCGTGAAAGCGTGATGTTTCCCCGGTCAAGCGATGCAGACGGTGATGACACAATTGAAGGGGAAGCTGGCCTCTGGTTCGATTTACTGCAAAGTAGTCTCATAGAACCTTTCTACAAAGCACCCCGCTCTCTCGTGAATATCCACTTACCGAACATTGGGGCGTCTGAGTCGCTCACCTTCGCTGAGTTTTTTACTGATTTTGCTACGTCTGCTTTCTCGGTCGCAGAGTTTCGTCTGTAAGCGAGATGTTAAAAACTCTACTTAGTGTAAAAATCGTACAAATTGTCTTAGTTCTTGGAAATAAAATCCCTAAATTATGTTTGCAACAAAACGTTCTATTCATGCGTAGTTTTGCCGAAAAGAGCGTTCTATAGCCGTTCGTACCCTTACATTTTTTGCAGCTACGTAACTGCTACGCTACAATACAGTTGGCAATACTCTTTAACCAACAGAGTAACAAGATTAGGGTAGTGTTGGAAATTAGGGAGAAGTGAAATACGGCGTTTTTGGCACATACCGCGAATTCGTCATCATCACCTTCTCTTTTTATGCTATCGCTTGACTAGATTCCTTAGAGATCATTTTATTGGCGGTGGCTGTTTACGTTCTGCCCCTTCTATTGCAGTAGGCACCTACGTTTTGTGCATTCCTCTCGCTCTCTCTGTATGCATATATAAATATATATATATCTATAAATATATCTATACCTATACATACATATATATGTATATATATATATATATATATATATATCTATATATATATATATATATATATATATATATATATATGTAGCGAACCAGAATAGGAAATGAGGGGCTCGTTGAAAATAACACAGAAATAAGGGTTGGCAGTCGAGAAAACCTCGGAAAGCAAAGGGGAGGATGTGGTAGATCATTGAAACAGATTAAGAATTTGGAAAGAAAGAAAGAAAGTGAAGAAAAAATGCCCGCCAGGTGGGATCCGAACCCACGACCTCCAGAATACCGGTCTGGTGCGATAACCACTACGCTACCGGCGGGGCGATTTTCCCATTCACTTTCTGGGGTATTTATGTTAGGTATGTTTGTTTCCTGTGCTTGGGGGTGGTAGCCAGCGCCATTCGGAGTAATCGGGGTGAAGGGGACCTTCTTTTTAACCCCCGGGTCGTGACTCGAGTGTCTACGACATGTCCAGAGTGGTCGACCAGCTTTGAACCCTCTTAAGCTCCCTTTGGCACCAAGACTGCCAGAACAGAGGCCCTCGCTATGCATGTAGCGAATCAGAATAGGAAATGAGGGGCTCGTTAAAAATAAGACAGAAATAACAGTTGGCAGTCAAGAAATCCTCGGAAAGCAGTTTTTGTTGCGGGCGTAGCGTTAAGGGGCGGGAAAATATAAACAATTATGCGAGCCCCTTGAGGAGGACCACCTGCTCCCAGGCCCGAAGCAGCGCACATTGCGCATTGTTGTGCGTGCTCTTTTGCTTCGTGGACCGTCTGCTTCCCCTCCGGACGTCCCTGGTGATTTTTATATTTTTCCGCACCTCTACGTGAAACCCGTACACAAGCTCATACGTACTGGCATGCCAGTGCAGAGTCGTTTCAATGCGACGGATGTCGATTTACAGAATTCGGACGCAGGGAGTACAGGTCGCTTTGCACGGCACATCGAATTGTGAAAACAGTCTGCAGAATGCGCTGCATATACTCGTATGATGTCTTGTGCGGAGTGAGGGCTGTCTTTAAGCGCCGACGAAAACGGTATATCACACGTTATGGCATTACACGCGGCTTTGCGTAGGCGAGCCGATGCGCGGAAGCAACAACGCTTAGTAAATAGGGATGACTCTAATTGGGGGTAACTACCGATGAGCATGGCAGTTTGCCAGCAGAACTCCGGAACCACACAGGGGACTAACGCCACAGCCACCATGGTAGCCACACGTAAGTGAAAGGCGTTCATTCGGGCCATAAAGTGTGCCTCTTAACAAATGTTAACAACTAGCGGAAGCCCAACCATATCGCTGTAGACACCAGAGAAGCGCTCGCTAGGCTCGAGCAAGGGATAAGACGGGAAAATAAAATAGCGGGTAACCTTGGCTTGTTGACAAGAGCCGCAGTGAAGCATGCAGGTCCTTTTGTTGGTCTTGCCATGAAGAAAAATATAGCCAGATAGGCACGATGCCCCTAGAGTAGGAAAGAATACTTTTATCTAGAAACAGGTAAGTGCGGTGAATAAGAAGTTTTATTGTTTATAATTGGTTACACAAACACCAGCCACATCTTATTAAAGATAGGTTTAGCGATATGTTTTTATTCGTTTGATAATGGTTCAGTATCTGGAAGAAGGACTCGTTGTGTTATCTGGAAACGCTCAGAGCAACGGAGCATTGTGTTCTGCTGGTAATCGACCACGTCCCGTAACAATCCGTCCGCATGCAGCTCACGTTGAGCTGGCTCGGCCTTGTCACGATATCAAAAGGCAGAGTTCGCAACCGAATCCGAAGCCGAAGCCCACAACAGTGTGAAAACAAAACGTGCCCCCGTATAACCTGAGTAACTTACAAATAGCTGTTGCAAGTCCTGCAACAGAAGGGTCCCAAGGCACTGCTGAGCGAAAAGCAAAAAGGCCTGGGTGTACGAGATCTTGGCGCATGTTAAAGATCCCATTGTGGTGAAAATTAATCCGGAGCCCACTCTACTACGGCGCACCTCATCGCCTGCGTTGCGTCGGCGCGTTAAATCCTACAATCAATCAAATCAACAATTAATCTCCATCAACTCAGCACAAAAAAAACCTTCGAGCAAGTTTAAGCGCGAGTCTGGGCCTATAAAATCACCTTGATTATTCTGCCTATATCTTCTAACTTTGGAACAAGGTGGTGCAATACTGAGTGAATTCATTGCAAAGACTCAGTAGTGTTTCAACTAACGCATCAAGAACCATATAGATGTGATCAGAAACCACCGCGTGACATGTCAATTATATGTCAGCGGTTTTATATTCAGGTGGTGAAAGCGTACTTATAGCACACACAAAGGACCATTCTCTTTTCATACGCCTTTCCTAAAAGGAAAGCGCCCTCCCTGTCCTCAGACACTGAATTTAAACCACCGTCTGTCTGCCCGTTTCCAAGGGGGCGGGGGCGGATGCGACAGAGGGGTGGGGCGTAGCTTAGTCGCAAGGCGACGGAATCTCCTCCACTTCTCTTGGGGCCCGTGCTCAATCCCTGGCGGTGACAGTAGTTTGTGTAGCGTGGGTGCAGCCAGCAGCCAGTAGTAGCCAGGAATGTTTTTTGCATAGCCAGAGCAGGAGCCTGATAGTTCTGCGATGACGGGGACACGAAACTTTTTCTTGGCTGGTTAGAGGTGTACTGCTCCGTAGTGAAAAGACCGAGCGTACGTGAGAGGGTGCGTCGTGAGGACGCATGACGTCGGTGAGCTCGACATTCCAAACCAGTCTGCCCAGCGTTCGTGGCCTGATTTCTCGTGTGCTCTTCTACTTGCCAGTTCACGTGCGTACGAGCCTCAAAGAGTGAAGCAGGGACGCCGAGTTCGCGCAGCACACGCCAATTTTTTTAATCTGGTTGCCTTGGACCCTAGCACGGGGTAACACGGTTCACGCTGCGAGAGATGTGAGAGGCTGCGGACATCCGATCCGGCACTGCCGGTCAACTAGACTTCTCAGCGGCAAATTCCGAAATCTATAGGAGGCGCAGCAGCTTCGTTTCCCAGAAAGGGGAGAAGGGCCGCCAATTCTGGTATTTTTTCGGCATTGCACCAGGAGTGCAAGTAGCGGCTGGGTGTTTAAATGTAAAAATTTCAAACCTCCTATGCAATCTCTAAGGCTGCAGATATGGTACAGATCTACTGGAATGAAAATTTCATACGTTAACGTGAAAATGAGCAAGTATTTTGGAGATATATGGCGTCATGCTTTTTTAGTGGATACATCCCAAGAATGATTACGCATTATAACAGGTGCGTGCAGTTCATTGCCAAAAGATATTTGCTGAAGCACAATTACCATATTTCATCTATTATTCAAAAATTGATGTAACTGCATTGAACAATTCGAAATATTGCTCTTAGACTTAGCATATACTTCACATAGTACAGGGTCTACGACACCCACCACCTTTCTGCAAAGTGGAACTCCCGTCCAGTTATGTGACAGTTTCAAAAGTTATAATGTTGAATGAAATCAACTTTGGTTTCAAATGCCAGGCTTATATAGTTTTCAGTGATTTTTTCAGAGGTGACTTCACTTCATTACAGTATAGAACTGATGCGCAAAGCCCGAAAAAAAGCAAGAAGAAGAAATAAATATATCTTAACATTCATTGAAATGTACAAAAAACACCCAGGAGTGTCTTGCTAGTGTTTTTTCTACATTTAAAGAAACGGGTATATATATCTATATATATTGTCATGAAGTGGCCTGAGCGCGGAAAATACAAGAAGCAACGACGGGGAAAAGGCGCAGCAAGCGTGCGAGTGGCAAAGTGAAGAGGAAGAAGTGAAGATCGAAAAGGGGCTCGAGACAAGGGAGAAAGATGAGGAACGAGGCTCGGGGGTTCCAGAAGGATCGAGAAGCGATCGAGGGCAACCAGCGGAGCGTCTACCCCGTGGTAGCCTGGCGGACCAGCGGCAGTCGACCGGACTGCGGGTACGCCGATCCTGAAAAGATCCTGCGATCCAGCGGCAGCCGACCGGACTGCGGCAGCGCTACCCCAAGCACTGCTCGTGTTCCCGCCGACCAGCTCCTCGGGCAGACCAACGGTAACGTCGTCATGGCGCGGTGACTGCGCTCTGATGCCGGGGCCACGCCGCGTCAACGACAACAACCGCCAGCGGTAGCCGCCTCGACCGGAGCTTCTACTCGCTGCCGCTCCCGCCGCCGCCAAAAATTGTGAGGCCATTGAGCGATTTCGCGCGGCTTGGACTCGGACCCTTCTGATAGCGACAGCGTATTCGCGGGCCACGGCGGACTCCCGGCATCTTTATTCATTTTTTTTCCTCCTTCCTTTTTCTGCCTTTTATTTTTTTTTTTATATATATTTCCGTTGTTTGAATTTGGTCACCTGCCTCGTCACTTGTGAGCCGCTCCCACTACGGCCCTGAAGCTGCCATAACATCACAAGTGGCGTCCGCGACAGGACTCGTTTTAATATCTTGAAGAGCAGGACATTGAGAACCAGTTGGGCTTGTTGGTACATAGTTAAAATGGTTGCAGCGCAAAAACGACGACGGACGAACGAGGAACAAATGGGACGAGCGCTTGTCCCGTTTGTTCCTCACTCGTCCGTCGTTGTTTTTGCGCTGCAACCATTTTAAAGAGCAGGACGTAGAACCAAGCAGAATTCACGAGTGAAGTGGCAGCATGGACCTCGAAAAGACTATCGCTCTAGGAAAGGAATTGGGTTACAAGGACGCGGAGCTTCGGGAATGGGTGAAGTCTGAGCAGGCTCAATTAAGGGAAGAACGGCTGGCAGAGCGTGAGGCCGTGAAGGAAGCTGCAGAACGCGCGAAGGAAGAAGCGCAACGGGAGAAAGAAGCATCCGAGCGGGAGCAGAAGACATTAGAGATGAAGATCCGCTGGCAAGAGCTCGCGAGGGATACCGCGCAAGTTGATCGCCCAGCACCTGAACCAGTAGCCTCGGGACACGCAACGGCGGTCAGCCATCACAAGCTTATCCCGCCTTGTGATGACAGGAGAGACGATCTCGACGCCTATCTTGTCAGGTTCGAAAGAATCGCGCTTTCGCAGAAGTGGCCTGAAAGTGAATGGGCAGTAGCTCTGAGTATGTGCCTCGCGGGTGAAGCGCCGACAGTGATAGGGAGAATGACCCCAGAGGACTCCCTAGATTACAGAAAAGTGAAGCTGGCCCTGCTTGAACGATTCCGCTTCACTTCGCAGGGGTACAACGAAAAGTTCAGGAATGCGAAAGCCGAAGACGGGGAAACTGGCGTACAGTTCGTTTAACACCTTGCTGGCTATTTTGACAGGTGGCTAGAGACGTCCGGCGTCGCGAACACTTTCGACTAACTGCGAGAGAGAATGATTGGGGAACAATTCATGAAATGCTGCCACACGCAACTAGCAGTCTTTATCAAGGAAAGGAACTGCAAGACAACTAAGGAGATGGCAGAAGCATGCGACCACATCATGGAAGCACAGGCCATCAAAAACTTGGGTAAGGCCCGAGATGAACCGAGACCGGACCAGAGGTCAGATCAGGCCCCAAAATCAATAAAGACCCAAGGTTGCTTCATCTGCGGCAAGCTAGGCCACCGTGCTAGTCACTGTAGAATGTCAGGACGGCATGGTAGCTGCGGCAAGTGCGGAAAACCTGGCCATAGAAGTGAGAACTGTCGAGAAAAAGAGGGCGACGCATAACAGGTTTCGGCTTGCACCGTAGCAAAGCGCCGACGTCTACAGAAGAGGACCCCCGAACAGCTAGAAAAGAGCGATTCAAGGATCAACAAGTTCTTGGTTGAAAACCTACCTGTGGTGACTGGGGAAATGTACGGGAAGCGGATATCGGTGCTACGGGACTCCGGCAGTAATACCGTAATCCTCCGCCGTGATCTTGTGCCAGACTCTTGTCTGACGGGCCAAGCTTCCAGTGTGGTGTTCGTGGACAAAACTGCGCAGCAACTTCAAGAAGCGTACGTCAAGGTCCACACGCCCTACTTTTCAGGGATGCTTCTGGTGAAATGCATGCAGGATCCCTTGTATGATTTAGTACTAGGGAACATACCAGGAGCCAGACCACCCAACGACCCTGACTGGAAATGGCATGCACATGTTGATAAAGCCAAGGCAACCCAAGAAAGCTATCAAGAACCAGCTCAGAGCCCGGGCAGCTGTAATACTGCCATGGACTCTCAGAAGCTCGTGGCTGTCGCCGAAATCGACAGGCTGCCTACAGGTAGCTTTAACATCGCGGAGGTTACGACAGATGAGCTCAAGGAAAAACAAGAACAAGATGACAGCTTGAAATACTGTTTTCGGAAGCGGGGGACAAGTTTCACATCCAGGAGTGGCAACCAGTACAAATATGTCGTAGACAGAGGATTGCTGTACCGGCAGTATCACCTTTTGTGTGGACGCTCATTCAAGCAGGTGGTGGTACCCCAACCTTTGAGGAATGCAGTTGTACAGATGGCACACGAAGGCATCATGGCCGGACACCAAGGCATCCGCAAAACAACGGACAGGATCCCTGATGAATTTTACTGGCGGGGCATGCATGCCGACGTGAAGCGATTCGTGAAGTCCTGCGACATCTGCCAAAGAACTGCACCGAAAGGAAGAGTAGGCGTCGCACCATTAGGAAGTATGCCGCTCATCGACACTCCGTTCCGGAGAGTAGCAGTCGACCTAATAGGCCCGATCAGACCCGCTTCCGAGAAAGGAAACAAATATATCCTCACTATAATAGACTTCGCGACACGCTACGCCGACGCCGTCGCGCTACCGAGCATTGACAGCGTTCACGTCGCAGAAGGGCTTCTTGAAATGTTTTCCAGAGTGGGACTTCCAAAAGAAATCGTGAAGGACCGAGGGCGAAGCTTCATCTCAGGGCTCATGCAAGAAGTCAACCGACTGTTGTCCATCAAGTCCCTCCATACGACACCTTATCATGCCATGAGCAATGGACTGGTAGAAAGGTACAACGGCACGCTGAAGACGGTGCTCAGACGGATGAGCCAAGAAAAACCAAGATGCTGAGACCGTTACTTGTCACCGTTGCTTTTTGCGTACCGGGAAGCACCCCAAGCCAGTCTCGGATTCTCGCCTTTCGAACTGATATATGGCCGACATGTCCGGGGACCTATGACAGTCCTGAGAGAACTATGGACTGGCGAGGCCATGGAGGAAGACGTACGGACCACCTACACGTACCTCGTCGAGCTAGGACACAGACTCGAAGAGACGTGCAAAGCTGCCCAGGAAGAGCTGCAAAAAGCGAAGGTAACACAAAAGAAATACTATTACCGGAAGGCCGTTTCACGACAGCGTAAACCGGGAGATCGCGTCCTAGTTCTCCTTCCAAGTGAGGCTAACAAATTCACGATGCACTGGAAGGGTCCCTTCACGGGTGTTCGAAAGCGTGACGACGTCGACTACGAAGTCGACTTGGGCAAGAAGACCACCCTCTTTCACGTAAACATGCTCAAGAAATACGAAGAACGACAGCCGACGTCTTCGAGTGTAGCGGCCATTAACACTATTGAGGATGGCATTGAAGGCGAAGAAATACCCTTCCTGCCCCTTCAACAGCAGCAATCGTTCAAGGACGTGTGCATTCAAACAGCCTATCGTCCGTCGCAAAACTCAAGGAGGCGCAGCAAATATGTGAAGACTATCGAGAGATCTTCAGCGATTTGCCAGGCAAGACCGATCTGGTAGAATGCCGATTGGAACTGACAAGCACCACGCCAGTTCATGTACGGCAGTACCCCTACCATTTGCCTTAGAGGAGGTCATCGAAGCAGAGGTGCAAGACATGCTTCGCTTGGGAGTGATCGAGAGATCAAAGTCTCCATACAACGCGCCCCTCCTTCCTGTAAAGAAACCGGACAACACCATTCGTCCTTGCGTGGATTACAGGGAGCTGAACAACTACTGGTTTCCGACAGCGAACCGATACCTCGAAGTGACGTCCTCCTAGGGCCATCCTCGCGTAGGGCCAAAGAAGTTTTTCTCGAAATTCGACTTCACTAAAGGTTACTGGCAGGTATGGTACCTGACAAGTCGGGAAAGACTGCGTTCTCAACCAAGTCCGGGCTTGTACTAGTTCAAGTACATGCCTTTTGGCATCAAGACCGCCCCAGCGGTCTACGCTCGACTGATGCGGAGAGTTTTTGAAGGCGTGGAAAACGTATATCACTACTTCAACGATGTCCTGGTCGCAACTGAAACGTGGCCGGATCACATCATTGCATTGAAAGAAGTATTCCAGCGGATCCGGGCTGCAAGGTTGACCGTGAAACCTAAAAAGTGCGAAATAGGGCCACAGACTGTCACCTTTCTGGGTCACAAGGTAGGAGATGGAACGGTTGCAACCAATGGATAAGACGTTGGACAAAATATTAGGCTCAAAAAGACCTAAAACCAAAAAGGAAGTTCGCTCCTTCCTAGGCCTCACAGGCTACTACCGAGACTTCATCCCGGACTACGCTAAAATAGCGAAACCACTGACAGAGTTGACGCGCAAAGGAGCTAAAAACGTGATTGACTGGAACCACGACAACGAGAGAGCTTTCTGCACTCTGAAGCAAAACTTGTCGTCCGCCAAATTCTGCGTGCAGCAGACACGTCCAAACAGTTTGTTCTTCGGACAGACGCCTCAGACAAGGGCCTTGGAGCAGTATTGCTACAGGAATACAACGGCCAACTGCACCCAGTTTCCTATGCCAGCCGAATGCTTTCTCCACGAGAAAGTCGTTACTCAACGGTTGAGCGCGAATGCTTAGCGCTTGTGTGGGACGTCCGAAAATACAACATTTACCTATATGGAAAGGAATTCATACTGCGAACGGACCACCAGCCCCTGCAGTACCTCCAGACTACCAAGCACTTGAACAACCGCGTTCTTAGATGGAGCCTATATTTGCAGGAGTATTCCTTCGCGGTCCACTACATCAAGGGATGCGAGAATGTAGGCGCCGATTGTATGAGCCGCGTCTAGGCCCTAGCATTTTTTTTCGCGCCACTTTTGCCTTTTTACATCCTCCGCCATTTTTTTTTGCGAGAAGTTGTGAAAGTGCACGTGTTCTCCCGCGGCAACTTTCTTGTGCAGGGGGTGATGTCATGAAGTGGCCTGAGCGCAGAAAATACAAGAAGCAACGGCGGGAAAAAGGCGCAGCAAGCGTGCGAGTGGCAAAGTGAAGAGGAAGAAGCGAACATCGAAAAGGGGCTCGAGGCAAGGGAGAAAGAGCAGGAACGAGGCTCGGGAGTTTCAGAAGGATCGAGAAGCGATCGAGGGCAACCAGCGGAGCGTCTACCCCGTGGTAGCCTGGCGGACCAGCGGCAGTCGACCGGACTGCGGGTACGCCGATCCTGAAAAGATCCTGCGCTCCAGCGGCAGTCGCCCGGACTGCGGGAGCGCTACCCCAAGCACTGCTCGTGTTCCCGCCGACCAGCTTCTCGGGCAGACCAACGGTAACGTCGTCATGGCGCGGTGACTGCGCTCGGATGCCGGGGCCACGCCGCGTCAACGACAACAACCGCCAGCAGTAGCCGCCTCGACCGGAGCTTCTACTCGCTGCCGCTCCCGCCGCCGCCAAAAACTGTGAGGCCCTTGGGCGATTTCGCGCGGCTTGGACTCGGACCCTTCTGACAGCGACAGCGTATTCGCGTGCCACGCCGGACTCGCGGCATCTTTATTCATTTTTTTTCCCCCTTCCTTTTTCTGCCTTTTATTTTTTTTTTGATAAATATTTCCGTTGTTTGAATTTGGTCACCTGCCTCGTCACTTGAGAGCCGCTCCCACTACGGCCCTGAACCTGCCATGACAGCACTATATATATATATATATATATATATATATATATATATATATATATATATATATCTTGAGAGAGGGGCAGTCTCTACATACCGCGTCAAGTGATCGACAGCGGTCACAATCCATCGATGACCAGGCGAAGTGAAAGGCAATGGTCCATACAAATCGATGCCCACAACTTCGAATGGGGCAGGAGGACATGGCAGCGGCTGTAGCATACCGGCAGGGGCTGAGGGTCGAGCGTTTACGACACTGGCACGAAGGGCAGGACGCAACATATTTAGCGACACTTGAGGAAAGGCCTGGCCAAAAGAATCTGCTTTTGATGCGGTCGTAGGTCTTGTAGAAAGCAAGATGGCCAGCCATGGCGTCATCGTGGAAAACTTCCAAGATGTTGGCTCGAAGACAGCGAGGGACGACTGGAACCCATCTGTTTCCGGTAGGGTGGTAATTGTGGTGGTAAAGGGCTCCACCAATGGAAAGCCGAAATTTACTTAGTTGGCGGCGCGTTCGGCTGTTAGGTGGGGATGTTGAACCGTTGAGAAGATCCAGTAATCGTCTGCAGTACGGGTCGGCTCGTTGGAGAGAAACAAGGTTTTGTAGGATATCTTGACCGGTGGTTTGCAAAGGGGCCATGGGCAACGCGAGCGGAGTTGTTGAAGGCGATGAGTTACTTTGAGACGATGGCTGTGGGCAGTGGGTGGTCGGCTGTGGGCAACGGGAAAGAGCGTCGGGATCACTGTGCTTGCTCCCCGACTTGTAAGTCACAGTGAAGTGATATTCCTGTAGACGGAGTACCCAGCGGCCAAGGCGCCCCCGAGAAGTTCTTGAGGGTAGATAACCAACACAGGGCGTGGTGGTCTGTTACCACTGAGAAATGCCGGCCATACAAGTAAGGACGAAATTTTTGCACTGCCCAAACAACGGCGAGGCACTCTTTTTCAGTTATGGTGTAGTTCTTCTCAGCGGGAGTCAAAGTGCGGCTTGCATAGGCAACTACTCGCTCCGACGAGGAATCCGTACGCTAAAAGAAGGACAGCACCAAGACCATGACCACTTGCATCGGCGTGAAGAATAGTGGGTGCCGACTCATCGAAGTGGCAGAGGACTGGTCCAGAAGTTAAAGCTTGTTTCAGGGTATGGAAAGCTTTTTCACAGTCTTGGGTCCAAACGAATGGAGTTCCGGATGTAATTTGTGAAGGGGCGAGGCTATTGCTGCAAAATTTCGGATGAAGCGACAGAAATGGGAAGCCAAGCCCAGAAAACTTCGTAGCTCTTTCTGGCGAAGAGGCCGGGAAAAATTGAGGACCGCATTGATCTTGTCTGGATCCGGGCGTATACCTTCCTTGCTTACAACGTGGCCCAAGACTTTGATTGAGGTACTGGCAAAGCAACATTTCTTGGTGTTCAGCTGTAAACCAGCATTGCCAAGACAGGTGAGGACTTCATCCACACGTTGAAGGTTTTCAGCGAAAGTGGACGAAAAAATGACGATATCATCTAGGTAGCATAGGCAAGTCTTCCACTTCAAGCCACGAAGTACAGTATCGATCATACGCTCAAAGGTGGCCGGAGCGTTGAAAAGTCCAAACGGCATCACGTTGAATTCGTAGAGGCCGTCTGGTGTGGCGAAGGCTGTTTTTTCTTTATCGGCTTCGGCCGTGGGAATCTGCCAATATCCTGACCGAAGATCGAGACTCGAGAAGTATTCTGCGCCGTGTAACGTGTCGAGAGCGTCGTCAATTCGGGGCATATGATAGACGTCTTTCCGGGTTATTTTGTTAAGCGCTTGGTAGTCCACGCAAAAGCGCACTGAGCCATCTTTCTTCCGGACCAGGACAACCGGCGAAGACCAGGAACTGCCCGAAGGGCGAACAATGTCCCGCTGAAGCATGTCGTCCACATTTTCTTGAATGATTTTGCGTTCTGCGGATGAAACGCTATAGGGACGATGGCGGACGATACAAGAACCATCGGTTTCTATGCGATGAGTCGCTGCTGATGTTCGTCCCAGAGTGAGGGAATGGCTGTCAAACAACGCCTTGTGCTTGGTAAGGAGGGCGAGTAGTGATTTTTGATTTTCCTCGCTTAGTTCAGTGCTGATGGTGGATGTAAGGCTCGAAGACGTAATCGCTTGCCCGCAGGCATGCTGGAGTGATGCTATAGGGCAAAGCGCAAGACGGCCAACTTCCTCGTTTAGAATAGAAGCAACCTTAGTGCCTTTAGGAAGCAGAATCGGCTCAAAGGCAATGTTTAGTGCGGCGATGAAAGCTGATCCCTGTGAAAAGCGAACGACACAAGTTGGTATTATAACTCCTTTGAAAGCGAAGTTCCCAGCTGGTATAGCAAACGAATCTCCATCGGCGATACTGTCACACGTTACGGAAAACAACGTTTCTTGGCCGGGACACCAGACAAAATCTTCGGCAGAGACCAACCGCGGTACGGAAGGATCGGATACACAGTCCATTCCTGTCTCAGTGAGGTGAATCGCAGGCTCGCGGCAGGAAATTACTGCAGACAACGCTGATAAAAAGTCCCAGCCCAAAATAATTTCATGAGAACACAGAGTCAGCACCGCACACTGAATGTAATGTAGGAGCCCATCTATGGTAACCCGCACTGTACAATATCCAGAAGGCCGAATCGCATCACCATTTGCCCCACAGAAGGATGCCCCGGCGTAAGGAGTTCTCACCTTCCTCACACGTGAACATAACTGCGCACTAATAACTGGCACACTAGCCCCCGTATCAACAAGTGCCTCAATACGCAAACCTTCCACTTCCACCAATAATAAGTTCCATGGACGTTCAGGAGGAGTTGTGGCGTCTTCGAGCAATGCAGTTTCCCCCAAAAAACTGCAGGTGCTAGTTTTCCGAAGGGTCGTTATTGGGAAGTGAGGCAGGACGAAGAGGGGACAGCGAGCGACGGTAGGGCGAAGGCGATCTGCGTCGGGTTGGCGTATTACGCTGAGAAAACTCAGGAGAATCGCGAGGCGGGGAAGAACGGCGATTACGAGGGACGTAAGTGCTTCTACAAGTATCATAAGCAAAGCGGGCGTTATCCCGCTCATCAGGAGCGTACCCGCGGCGTTCATCTTGCTGGCGTCTTCGGCAAACGCGGGAAATGTGGCCCCGAATTCCACAGTAGTAGCAAACCGGGCGGTCCGGAGGGAAAAGCTGGCGGTCGGGGAGCACGTGCGCGTAGTACGCCTGGGCACCCAGAGAGGGTGCAATATCCGTAAAATGTCCGGGAGCAGTCGAAAGCGGAGGCGATTCCACGAACAAGGGGTGTTTTGAAGCGGCCTCTGCGTATGTCGTCATGTAAGGGGCAGGAGGAGTCGAATTTGCCGGTGGGTACGCTGTCATGGATGCCAGTTCCTCCTTGATTAAATCCCGCAGCGGAGATGGGCTATGGTGGCAGTGATCACGCTGGAGACACGGTGAGGTACGGGTGCCTAGCTCCTCACGAATTATGGCGCGTATCAGAGTACGCAGATCTGTGTTCCCATCCAGAGGAGCTGGCTCAGGCTGAAGGCGAAGTGACTGCAACTGATCGAGGCGTTGGCAGGTCTCCCGTACATCGCTGACTGTCAGAGCATTCTGGATAGCGAGGGCGTTAAAGGCAAATGAAGCAATGCCCTTCAAGATGTACCGCACCTTATCGGTCGCTGGCATGCTTTCGTCCACCCGGCGGCAGAGGGCGAGGACGTCCTCGATGTAAGCCGCATATGTTTCGTCGGGACGTTGGACGCGAGAACCCAGATCTTTCTTGGCGCCATCGATGCGAGCTGACGGGGTGCCGAATGCTTTGCGTACACGCTGAGTAAAATCGGTCCAGTTCTCGAAGGTTGCCTCGTTGTTGAAGTACCATGTCTTTGCGACCAGGTCTAGTTGGAATGGAAC
The DNA here is from genome assembly GCA_013339765.2 of Haemaphysalis longicornis. Classification (NCBI taxonomy): domain Eukaryota; kingdom Metazoa; phylum Arthropoda; class Arachnida; order Ixodida; family Ixodidae; genus Haemaphysalis; species Haemaphysalis longicornis. Next base: position 147,308,310 of record CM023455.1, read on the forward strand.
ATCGCGCAGTTTAAAAGAATCATCCCACCGGTTAAATTGGCTGACGCGATTATACTGGTCGAGCCAATCTTCGACATCTTCACCCCGAAGACCAGCAAAGGAGGGAGGGTCGCGCTGGTGGCCTGTGATCACCCATGCCGAGGGCGGTGGAGCGCTGTGTTCCGACGCGCTTTCTCGTTGCATCGTTGGCTCGTGGAGCGGGAGACGTCGACCCGAACGGAGCTCCAGGGGGTAGCTGGGAGCGGCAGGGGGGGCCCCGGGGCCGACAAGCAACTCCACCACTTGAGCAGGAAAGCAGGAAAGAGGTAATGCAGGGCGGTGTTTATTCCGGCGGTCGTTATTTCAGAAAGCCACCCAAACCCAACGAACCCCGATGATGATTAGGATCGCGCGACCCCAGCGATACGATGATGACCCCAAAACAATTGCCGTGGGCGAGACGATGCTGAGGGAAGGTGTTTGGACACAATGGGGAGAATGCCCACTCAAGCAATCAATGTGAAGACAGCGCTCACCATATATATAATATATATATATATTTTTTTTTTTTTTGGGGGTTGTGTGTGTGGGGTGGTGTGTATATATCAAGGTTGCAGTCGTCATTGCCAGTGTTATTCGGTTTTTTTGGGAAATTTTTGTTTGCGCCGAATGATGTGTGTTTGTCAGTGTCTTTATACAGTGATAAATAGGCGACAATATAAGTGAAAAAAACCCGCCTTTTTTTCCGGGAGGGGAGTCGAACCCACATCTCCGCATAGCTTTTATATGCATAACGCATATATTATAATATAATATATATAATATTATAATATATATATATATATAAAATATATATATATATATATATACTTTTTGTTTTTTTGGGCTTTCCTGTTCAGTTCTATAACGTAATGCAGTGAACTCACCTCTATATATATTGTCATGGAGTCACAGATGATACACCCCTCTTCAAGGAAAAACAAGTTTATTGGAGCGAACATGTGCTCCCCTAACAACTAAAAAAAATTAAAAGGGCGGGGGAAGTAGATGTCACGAAACTGACGTGTGTAGGCGAGCCTCTGTGAGTCGAATGCAGCGGCGTCTGCTTTGCAGGCTTTTATCTTTTGGCGCGAATGTTTCCCCAACCATGAATTTACATCCACAACACTGTAGATCAGAGAAGAATATTCTGGGATAGTGACGTTAAGACGAAACAGTGTGCTTATCTGAATGAGATAGCCCGCACGTCATAAAAATATAGAATGGAACACGCGCTTCACTGGGACACAGATAACAGAGCCGGGCGTGGCCGGGCCGTAAATACAAGCAATAAATAAACAAACCCATACATATTTCGCGGCATTACCCCCATATAAGAGTGCATCGACCCGATGCTAAATCAAAAGACAATCCGAACAAACAAGAACAACAAAAAAATGTCCGTCAACTTGCATAGTAGGGTTTCAATCGAAGCACGCGGACGACTTTGGGCCCCATGCGTCGTCGTGATGTTGCGGAATCATCATCGGGGATCACCTCGTAGGTAAGTTGGCCGAGACGTCGTAGAATCTGGTAGGGTCTGAAATATCATTGCAGAAGCTTCTCACTGAGTCCGCTTCGTCGGATGGGAGTCGAAACCCAAACACGATTCCCTGGGTGGTACTCGGCATCCCGACGTCGGAGGTTTTTAGCGTCTTGGGATACGGTCTTTTCCGTCCCCCCGTCGAGCGGGTGGCCCCCGGGTCCTCCGCACGTTGAAGGTATCCGTGGACGTCGGCGTTGAGGTCTTCTACGAGCGGAAGCATGGCGTCGAACATCGAAGTAGGCCGTAAAAAATAGCCCAATAAACCAGTTTATTTGAGTGAACATGTGCTAACCTAACAACTCAAAAAGTGCATAAGGCGGCGAAGCAGCAGTCAACAAAGTGACGTGCGTAAGCGAGCGTCGGCGATTCGAATGCCAGGGCGTGAGCTCTGCAGGCTTTTATCTTTTGGCGCGAGGGTTTCTCGAGCCAACGATTTACATTCAGAACACCGTAGATCAGAGAAGGTTTTTCTCGACTAGTGACGTTAGGTTGAAACAGTCTGCTTACCTGAATGAGATAACCCGTGCGGCATAACAATAAAGAATGGTAGGCGCGCTGCGCTTGGGACACAGATAAAAAAGCCGGGCGTGGCAGGGAAGTAAAAACAAACAATAAATAAAAACCCATGCATGGTTCAGGCTTATATATATATATATATATATATATATATATATATATATATATATATATATATATAGACTGAAAAGATAAAAACTCACACAGAGCGCGAAAAAAATAAGGTTAGTAGAGACAGAGACAAACGAGAAAGACTTAGGAAATAAAAATAAGTTTACTGACGTTTCAGGGAGAGGACTCCCTTTCTTCAGAGTACAAAATAAGCTCGTTTCAGAGCAATATATACAGAAAATGTAGCAAGCGCGAGGGCAAGGTAAGAGGAGGGAGAGTTTGTACAAATGGATTCATGGTTGGTGGGTAGCAAAAGAATGAAGGGAGAGCGGGAAAATTAATTACAACAAGGATAATAAGAACACACAGTCACGCGGTACGAACTTGGAAAAAAGAGAGAGAGAAGAACCAAACACAGAGAAAAAAAATAATAAATAATTAAAAAGTAAAAATAATAATAAATAACAAGGTAATTTTCCTCCCCCGTGGCAACGGGGGTGAAAGAGGGGTCAAAACAAGATAGGCCCATGCCCGTGTTTGACATGGGCAAAAAGATTAGTCACGCGGAACGAAGACGTTCCAAAGAATACATGCCCACAAAGGGCGAACATCTGCCCATTCACACCCGTTCTAGGAATCCAAGTAAGGTCATTGAAACAAGAGACACGTGGCTTCTGTTGGTGGGAGGCGGGGGTCGCGCCCAAAATCAGTGGGACAGGCAGTTTCGACAGGAAAGAGTGTACATTGGTATACAAAGAGCGAAAAAAATAAATAACTAAAAAATAACCAGGTAATTTTCCCCTCCCTCGTGGCAACGGGGGTGAAAGAGGGGTCAAAACAAGATATGCCCATGCACGTGTTTGACATGGGCAAAAAGATTAGTCACGCGGAACAAGGAAACGAAGATATGCAAATGCACACAGAGGATGACCATTTGCCCATACACACCCGTTCTAAGAATCCTGGTAAGGTCATTGAAACGTGAGACACGTGGCTTCTGTTGGTGGGAGGCGGGGGTCGCGCCCAAAAGCAGTAGGATAGGTAGTTTCGACTCGAAATGAGTGTACATTGATAGGCGAAAAAAGACAAGGTCAAACAAGTCATGAAAAAAAAAATCATGAAAAAAAAAAGAAAACAGCCTGGTGCACTCGTATGACGCGGCAGCAAGTGGTATTCATCTGCCCGGCGCATGGTGCCAGTTCAGGGAATGCCGAGGCGGTCAGCAACGAATATTAGAAAACAACAATACAAAAAAGAAAGAGGACACGAAAACAATCACCCACGCTCGCGTTCACAAATTAATTGCAAGGTGAGAATATCAAAGCTAAAAATGGTACTGCAGCCTTCTACCCAGAACAAAATGTCCAGACTTGTTCATCAAATTTGCTTCAGTGAAGCCATTGTGCTAAAAAACGTCGTGCTAGCACGAAACTATACCCAACTACGAGAGCTCGCCAACTAATGGGAGAATATTATTGAGGGAACGAAATGAACAGGCATAACACTAGCCTGAGAAATGCAGCCGAAATTTTAATCGGAGGAAAGACAGGTTAATTTCCCATAACTTTCATTTATGCCAAACGACGCTGATTTAAACTTATAGATAAGGTAAGACTCACGACCCTCGCGATCGTGATGTTGTTTTAAAACTACATTCAAGAATTGCGGCCTTCAGTTGTTCAAAAGAATGACCAGGAGTGTTAACATGCTTTGATAGAGGCAAAGAAGGGCAGGTTTTTGCATGGGAGCGGTGATTGTTAAACCTCAAACGAAAGGGTGTTTCAGTCTGGCCAATGTATTGTTTGCCGCAGAGGGTGCATTCCAGCAGGTATACGACGTTGGCGGAATCACAGTTAAAGTTCCCTTTTACATTAACATAATAGTTTGAAGCTGTGCTGGCGGCGCGCTGTGTGGTGGTCATTTGTGGGCATACCTTACACCGTGGTTTGTTACAGGGCATGCAACCAGTAGTCTGTGGTCGGCTGATGCTGGATTTAGTGAGAACGTCGCCCAAATTTTTGCTGCGTCTATAAACAACACGTGGTGGCTCGGGGAATATTCTCTTTAGGCGTTCACTGTGAGCGAGGATATTGTGATGTTTCCTTAGTATGGAAGCAACTTTCGGAGAAAAGGCTGAATGGGTCAAAACAAGGTTGGTTTGTTGATTGGGTTTTGGAGCTTTTTTTCGGAGAATTTCGGTGCGGTTCAACTGGTTAGCTCGTGTAATCGCGTCATCGATCACCTGCTCTGGGTATTTTTTTATTTAAGAGTGCGGTTTTAAGTTCTCTGCAGTTAGAATCGAAATCCGCCTGGCTTGTGCAGATTCGCCTAAAACGGTGAGATTGGCTGTAAGGTATTGCAGTCTTGCAGTGCCTGACATGGCTGCTGTGGAAGTGCAAATACTGGCGCGTGTCCGTGGGTTTCCTGTAGAGATTAGTCTGAAGTCTGCCCTGAGAAACTGTGACAGTAACATCCAGGAAATTTATGCTTTTGCTGTGCGTAGAGTAGGAATGAGAGAGGGAGATGGTAGGATGCGCAAGGTTAAAAGCCTCAATAAACGCAAGAAGTTCCTTTTCACCGTGCTGCCAAATCATGAATATATCATCTATATACCTTTTGTAGTACAATGGATTCAAACTTTGGGCTGCGAGGAAGTTTGTCTCTAGACATCCCATAAAGATGTTCGCGTAGTTGGGCCCGATTTTGGTTCCCATTAAATGTTCCGCTGACTTGCACGTAATTGACACCATCAAACTCAAAATTGTTAAGTTCAAGGATAAGGTGAAGGAAAGTTTCAAGGGTGAGAGAATCAAGAGGTTTGTCACCCGCCGACCCCTCATACGCACATGATACAGCGGTGATCCCATCGGCATGCGGAATGTTAGTGTACAGCGACACGACATCTAGGGTAACAAGTAAACAGTTGTTGGGAATTTCCATCTTCATGATATCTGAGAGAAAATCGTTTGTATCCTTAACCTTAGGTTTATGGGGATTGTAAAATTGGTGGAACCCGACTGTATGTTCAATATATTTCTCAAATGGTACGCCATAAAGAGAGACAAATATTTGAGCAACTATTTTTAACAAATCCCTGTGAACAAGCTCTCGACACACACTATGGAAAATGCCAAAATGGATTGTTTTCATTAAAGTGTCCGCGAAGGCAAACTTCCAACTTTTGACCGATTCGCCTAAAAGACACCGCCCCCCAACTGCTTGAACACATCATGCTTAAAGATACAACTACGTTTTTTAACAATGAGTGCATTTGATCATCATTTCAGCACAGTTTGAGTCACGGTCTATGACCTGGAACTCACGTTCCTGAATTGATTTATAATCTTTCTTTGAGCCTTGACCATAAAAACAAAGTGACCTTATCTTGCTTGATTTTTCGATAACATTTCAATTGTTACCTAAAAAACTGTTAAAAACAAGAGGGGTCCATAGCAAAGGGCCCAATCAGGGAGTTGATTGGAGACTACTCGTGTGGAGAAACTCAATACATTCCAATCAGAAAGAAGTTGCAGAGTAGCGATAGTAGTGTCGCATGTAGCCAAAATAGTGTTTTGGCTAATATTTTTTATTTAAACATATTCCGCCGTCATTCACTTAAAATATAGGATTACACGAGAAAATTTTCGGGCGATTGTAATATTTACGAAAAAACGTTCCCTTCTAAACAGTTCCCTGCAATAAGTAGCCCAATTGTACTGTCAACTGGGAGATGACCTTGAATACAATAAAGTCCGCTCTTTTATAATGAGCAGAAAATAACCGAAATTACATTTTCGTTACATCCTAAACAATGTTCCGCTGACCGTCATGAATGAACACAACTATCTGGGCATAACTCTTACACATGACTTTAGAAAGCATTGACATATAACTGCAAGCCTAAGTACCGTCTTACACCTATTCCTTCGCTGAGAATACTGCTCAGGGAAGCGCCACCAAAACCAGGAATACTCAGTTATAATTCATTCGCAAAGGAACTTTGGAATACGCAAATGTACCCTGGTTTCCATCTATTAACACTCTTAAACGCAGCCTTCGAACAGTACCCAAGAAATCTGGCGGATTTAACCCACAGAACTACGCAAAATTTCCGATTTTTCACCCTCAAATAGCGGGCAAACTCGCGCACAGAGCCGTTATAGCAATTAGTATGCAAGCGGGTAGATCTGTGTATCTATCAAAAATTGAAACTAGACCAACACGACAACCACATTCACTAAAACCTCTTGGATACCTATTCCGTACAACTTGCTTTAAGTTTTTGTTCTTCTCACTCCCCTAAATAAATGGAACAATTTCCCTTCTTGCATAAGGAGCAACTTAACGCGTGAAAGTTTTTTGTCCGTCCTCGTAAAGCACCGCCGCATTTCGGTATTTATCATTCATTATAGCCGCTGCCTATTAAAAATCAAGTGATTTTTATAGAATTATAACTCTTTTTGAGAGATACACGATTGTTTTGATGTATAAATAGTATGCGTTATTGCACAAATCCGAACTGTCATCATCAAATACAATATTGCTTCATCTAGAATTGCGCTAGGTTTACTACGGCAAATTGGAACGGCAAAAATACGGGGACGAAGCTCCAACTTGCACCTGTTTATTATTCGCTAAGACAGATGCAAGAAAGGAAATTGTTCCATCCATTTATTGGTATTGAGAAGAACAAAAACCTAAAGAAACCTGTACGGCACAGGTATTCTGGAAGTGCTAGTGAATGCGTGTGTCGTGTGTGGGGAGCGGGGGAGAACGGGGGGTCGCTGTATCCTTAAGGCCGTCATCACTCTTGCGGCTAGTAAACCACCCTTTCTGCTTTATAGTAATTTTGTTTGGTTGTAATCATGTGTGTGCTTTCTTCTTGGTTATCGTGACCAGCGCTAGTTCCCATTGTTATAAGTGCCCAGTGTTTCCCGACAATGCATTTGTGGGCACCTTTTCGATAAGTGGTGTAAGATACAAGTGGGATGTCGTCGCTGCGTGCGCGATAAAAAAGAGGAACCGGTATCTGGATTTCCTGCTTGAGTGACAGCTGCTTGAATAAACAGCTACTTATGGGGAGAAAAATGCGCAAAAATAGAATCCAGGCGTAGTAAAACAAGTCGCATGGGGAGGTTATCGTCGTGGGGGTCGATGGCCGCGCAATTACCTTCAAATCGCTCGTCACTGCAGATACATGAAGGACAAAACCGAAAACAACAAATAAGACCAGAAAAGTGAAGGTGATCACCTACTTAGACGACAACGATGAATGTAAACACTGACAGTGCGCCTGTGGGAAGGACGGCGTGCGGGATGCTACACTTCCCATGATCGTTGCCTCCGTTAAATTATGTTTCATTCTCGCTAGAAAGCTCCCATGATGGAGCTCTTCTGCACCCGTCCACATCTGTCAATATGTGATAGGGTCCTGTGATCTCACGTAAAATTGTTTCTGGGGCGCGTGCCAAGATCCACGTGTCTTGAAAGTCCTGTGTGCACTTGCACGTTTTACAAGTCTTGAAATAAAGTGATTTTTTGCTCGTTGGCAGTGCTTGCTGGCCTGCGTATCAGTGTTTCGTGAGGCGTTCGTTCACGTGTCTTTCACTTTGTCTGACATAAGCTTTCGCACACGCCAGTGGTAATTTGTACACCGCTCTCATCTA
>CM023455.1:147316266-147494250 GCA_013339765.2 Haemaphysalis longicornis
ATTGATAGTGATCGGGTTTTTTTGGATTACTCATCATTCACTAACCTGGGTAAAAAACGTACCCCCTCAAGCCGCGAACTTAGCTCGCGAACGTTTGCAATACCTCACTTCTTCAAATGTTCCACCCACAAGTCCCCTCGTGAAATGCATGTCATCACACGACAGACTTAGGTGAAATTTTATAATATTTCCTTCAGAGAACATTATTTATTGCTTAATAATGCGTAGGGTGGCTAACTCGCTTGAGTGACGTATTTGACGGTGGTCCTTTTTACTGGCAATATTTCAATTCTAAAATCGAATGCTTACTCATTGCCTAAAGAATTCCCCCACTCTCCTCCGAACATGCCTCTCTTTCACCTATTTTGCTTTGCATTACATGTCAAACTCTTTGGCTGTTTTTAATGGTTTCATAACGCATCGGTTCTATTTGGCGATCGATTTTATCTCCCCCCCTAAACAATTACCTGTAACTTTAGGGAACGTTCAGAAACATAAAAAAACGCATTTTTAACTAGTGAAAGTAACTCATGTAGAAACAACTTCTGCTGTTCGTCATATAATAAGGAAATGAGTAAACTTCATTAGCGGCCATTTGTAAGAGTATCAGTAGTGAAATCTTTATTGTGTCATTGATTAGATTTAAAAAAGGGGCAAAGTAGAAGGTGGGTTTTCCACCTGTCTTCCTTAGTCTTCCTGAGTCATCAGCCTCGGCAAGCCGGACGACCCGAGCTGCACTTCCGGGTCGGGCTGAGCAAAGTGCTCTCCTATTGCTCTATGAGCGTTACTTAAGCGAGTTGCTCCTAGCATTTCTGAACCTATTTTGAATCTATCTGGCGGGGCGCGACATTAACATGCCGTAAATATTCGGGATAGCAGCGACTGAGCGCAAACGGGATTCGAAACGTGTTCGTCTGTCACTGCCTCTACGATGCAGAGTCCCTTTCAGTGTGGCTCCGGCGCGTAGGCGAAATACTTCATCTTGCCAATCTGTAATGATCTAGGATTTCTCTGTGTGGCAATATACAATCTCTTTCCGAACTAGCGATGTGGAGTGAGGTGTGGTCGACGTCTGCCTGGTCGATTAAACCTAGGGCAGCATTGTGGGCCCTCTCGTTTCCTGTCAGACCCGAGTGTGCTGGTGTCTACCGTCTGCTCATTTGAATATTTAGTACTTTTTTCGTTTTCGCGAGTATGATCCTGGTTCGAGGTGATACCCACTTTACAAAATTTCCTATACGGCTTATTTCGAGTAGCTAACAATTACTTTGTACTGGTATTGCATACGGCAATGGCGTGGCCAGCTGTTACTTCAGCAGGTTCGCAGTATAGCGAGCGATGCGGACTAGAGTAATTGTTCCTGGTGACAGTTTATCGCCACCGCTATGGCATTGGCGCACAACTTTCGGCAGCGTCAACATCGACCACGTCCGCTGATCTTTCAATCGTTTGTCTAGAGCGCGTGCTCGTTCCGGTCAGAGCTCGACGTTATGCATATGATTCATGTTTTTTCGGGAGTGGGGGAACTTAAAGAAGCGGTCTCCATGAGGGGGGTCACCTTTTTTTCGTCCTTCTGTGTTCGTATGCGATTCTCAAGCAACGAGAATGTGTCTCCGGTTTTGCCTCTGGGATAGTATTTCGCATTGGGCTGTTCTCTGTGCGTCACCAATCAATCGAGTGTGTTGCCAATGTCCAACGCTTTCAAAACGACCTATTGCAATATTGAATGGAATGCCGGTCGCTTGTTGGAACGCCTTTTTAATGAGACAGTTGGTTTTTTTTTATCCGCTTTATTAAACTGAGAAAGGGAGTCACATAGGTAATTTTACTTAGCACAAATGACCGAATAAGCCGAATTAGGCTTTCTACTTTCAGACTATTGGCCTCTTTCCTACCCTACAATCATCGAGTGGTTAGTTGCGTGCTTTCCTCTAATTGCTTAATGGTTTTCTTATTGTGTCCGTTGTCTTAACTTCTAAGGTCAATGACTCTGATACTGGAAACTACAGGAATGATTTCGCGTAGCACGCATAGCTGGAAGTTCAGTGTAGCAGGCTCCCGTTTGCATCCTTTTCTGGTGGGTATGACATCAAGAGTTCGGATTTTTGGCTGGAGCACTCAAGGCCTCGAGGGCGGACGTATCGATTATCGTGTGAACTTTTCTCCATAACGTGCCTCGCTCTGGGTTGCCGCTGCCCACCCTACACCCCACACCCACTATAACATCATGATCAGAGAAGTTGGCTTTCTTGTATTGCTTTTTCGGACGGTGAGACATAGAAAACTTTGCTTTAGCATAGTCGCATGCGTTTGTTAAGACTCATTTGTAATTCGTAGTTGGGGTGGAGGGGACTGGACCACACCAACCCAATAACAATTTAAAAAGGGGCAGATACACTCCTGAGAGTAAAGGAGGTTTGTGACTTTCACATGAGCTTCATTCAATAAAGCTGCTTTGTAATCGAGTCGCAGTACTGAATTACAAAAAATTGGATCCAATCCAAGCTGTGTAGCGGTGGAAAGCAAAGCTTTAAACGACACCCACATCAATTGCCAATGCGACGTCACTTGAATTCCCAAAGGTTGCTCTACCAAGAGTAAAACCAGAGATTCTCCCCGCCGTTACCGAGAATTCGCGGGTGCGGCATCGAAACGCAGCAGCGTTGGTCTGTAGAACGGCCGCTGTAGAACGGCCATGAGTCGGGAGAGAGAAAGCGGAGAGGAGCGTCATTCGAAGGGTGAGAAAGCGCATTCTAGCGATATGATGTGCAGATCGGGCTACACCACACGTGACACAGCGCAGACACCGACACATTTTGGTACGTGAGCTTATAGCGATTTAGCTTATACCGATAATTTATACCGATTTGAACAAAGTTAGTTTATAAAGTTCGCGATTAAGTGGGACCAGTTGCTACTTTCGCCTTTTCAAATACATCTTAAACACAACCGAAAGTGGTAATCACCAATTTAGAAAACGGAGTCCCATTCATGAAAAGATAGTGCGCAAAAGCTTAGTGTTTCTCTAGCGGCCATATGCCTGTATTTGTCGCTACAATTTGTTTTCCGCCCTACAAACCAATCGTTAACGTATTTTTACCGTTACGCTCACTTACTTCCGTCGGGGGTCCTGGTTACCCAGCAGGTGCTGTCGAAAACCTTAATCAAGCCGGAAGCGAAGAAACCTCCCAATGAACGCGAAGCAGCGCCAAAACCGGCCCACAACAATATACCTAAAGCAGACGACAAAGCCGTTCCGCTGACGCGCCCGCCTGTGCGAGAGGAGTCACCTGCGTGAAGGGAACGCTGGGTAATCACGCCGTATCGCCGCGCCGTCTATACTGTGCTGAATGAGAGAAAGAGGCCGCCCCTTCCTCAGCCGCGTTGATTTCTTGCCCCGCACGCTACGAAAGAACCGTTGGCAGGTAGGGGTAGATACCTTTGCTTTAAAAAGCTAAAATGAAAGCTTCTCCTACGTGTCCTGTTGTACCCACATGTCACCTGTCGCTATCGGTGAGTGGTTATTACTCTGGGTACCAATGCTGGTTGGCATTGGATGCAACTTAAGAACTTCACAGCAGTGCGAAGGCTTTGTTATTGACGTTGAACTGCTCCTGTTGTCACTTCGTTGCTATCTTGTAGGCGGTTGTTCCTCTTGATAACAATTGTTGATTTCCACTCTAAGCTAAATCAGAGGATATGCTGAAACTCCTGTCCAAAATACTGCTCAGTGCATCAACTGAAAAGAAAATATAAATGCTTCCATGTATCGTTTGAGACTGACCGTTTTTCATCACGTCTTTCTTGCACTAGGTTGCAGTAAGAAACCAGTAGAGTTATTATTGCCAGGGTAGCATTGGCTGAAAACTTCGGCAGCTATTTACAGCATTTGCGGTGGTAGGTTTGAAGGAATCATTTACAGTTTTATTTACTTAGTTACAAAAAAACATGTTCGTGCATTCGTGCAGGACTAGCAGCAACAATGATGCGGTGATGTGAACATAAGAATGTGTGGTCTCACTTTTCATATTTTGGCCTGTAGTCGTATGTAGAAATTATAAAAAATGTTTTCTGAGTGGAATTTTCTCTGCCAACCGTGTTCTTATGATGTGCCTGTTTTATATTGTAGTGCTAATTTTTTTCGCTATACATTTGATATTTAATACAACCATTTAAGACGTTATGCTGCAATTGAAGAAAAAAATATTACAGGTCTAGGTGTTTGGTAGTAATTTGACATGATAGTCCCTACTGCGACGGTGTTTTCCTAGGTAAAAATTTTATTCCTCCTTGCTCACTCAAATGCTTTATTATTAATGACTAATTTCAATCAAGTTCATCTTTTATTCAATCATCATTAGAATCGAATCGTGATAAAGAATTCACATTCAACGAAGGTACTCGGCTCTTCATGGGGCTAATTAACCCTTCTGGCATTATCAGGGGCATAAAAATTAGCACTTTCCCATCAGCCTTGCTACGTTCTGAACAGCTTGCAGCTTAAAGGGCGGGAAGAGGGTTCATAAATTGTACTGTAGCATTTGAGTGTAGCCGCAAATACCTTGATAAGTTTTGCAAATTTTATATACATTCCGTATTTTGTCTGTGTAAACTGTGGTATAAGGGACTTTGACCTGATTTGTGATATTGCACAAATGCTTTAGGAAGGGGTAGTGATTGATTAGTTGTTGATTGTGCATGTTAAAGATGTAAAAATGCAAGCTTGCTCTCCTATTAGAAATCGTCTTCAGACAGAATATTTTGAACAAAAACTTGTCCAGATCTTTTTGTAGGGACTCATTGAGTTTTGAGGGCCAAGAAGACACAATTCAAGGGTTGCAGTAACATGTCTTTTTACTTTTGTCATCTATGTACTATGATATGTAATTCAGTTTTGTGGTTTTCTTGTGTTTTTGCAACTTCACGCCTATGCTTTGTGTGTGAGCGTGCGGTGTGTGTGTGTGTGTGCGTGCATGCGTGCGTACGTGCGGTGCAAGTGGTGTGTGTATGTGTGTGTCAGCGTGCGTGCGTAATGCGTGTGCGTGTGCCCGCGTGCACGCGTGCGTGTGTGTTCGTTCGTGTGTGTGTGTGTGTGTGTGCGTGTGTGCCGTGTGCGTGTAGGTGCGTGTGCAGTGCGCGTGTGCGCGTGTGCACGTGCGTCCGCGTGATGTGTTTCAACTAGCTTCAGCCAGATTTTTAAAGATGTCGATGCACTCTCAGGCGACGCAACCAAACGGACGCTGCTCGCTTTTGTATGTAGTTTGTTATGCTATTTTCTGCAGTTTGCGAACTTGATAATTAGTCGACATTCATTATTAGGCTACTTTTGAACCAACTAAGCTAGGCGAAAATCCCGATTAGAAAGTTGAACAGCGGTAAGCAAAACGTCCGAATAAACAGCTTCTGTCTTCTATCAATTTCTATTAGTGTTTTTCGACTACTGAAGATCGTCGCGAAATACAAGAAAACATCGCGTGACATGCCTGCTTGCCCTTCGTGATTGCAGACCTGCCAAACCTTCCGCGGACAAACAATGATAAGTGGCCACAGCTAAGAAAAGCCGCAAGAGTCTAACAAAATCGACACCCTTTTAAAGCAAGGAACGAAGCAACAGACATCCAATCGTTGCAGCCACTGCGATGGATCACTCTGTGTTAATAATAGGTTTCCCGCACGAATCCTGTCTCTTCCCGAAAAATGTACTTCTTTGGCCTAGGGTCTTCGCATTCCACCCAATCACCTGACACTTCCAAAAGCCAAACATTTCTTGGCAGAACAAACACTACACATGGCACCTTATTACAGATTGAAAATGCAAGAAACGAATTCTGTAACGTAGGGATCTCAAGTATGCTTTTAAAGGGCGTGTTGCCAAACGTCAAAGAAAGATATCGCTCCATGGCATATCACAAAAACAATGATCCTGGCGCCTGGTTTGTTTGCACAAGCGCCAGTTTGTCTATCAAAGAATGGACATCCCCTTTCGTGAAGCCATGTTTTAAATGTAAGCGTTTGCGGATAAAAGCAAAAAAAAAAACGTTTATACATTTGGTGGCAGACAAAGACGCTTGGCACGTTGTGTCACACCATTCTCAGTACCATAGTTCTTGTCCGTACTAACATAGTTGGACGATTGTCGCTTTAATGGTGAACCTAGTGAGACAGCCTTAAAAACGTGTATTATCTACATGTATTTTTGCTCTATAGCAGAAATCGAAACGCTGTAATAATAAAAGTACCAGTAAGGTCAGTAGCAAACGCGTATTCGTTGATACCTCATACACAAGAAAACAAGGGCAATTGTCCAGTCCACCAAATCGTATTATCCAAAAGAAAACCAGTTGTGCAAGAATACCACATTATGCCCACGCTCAAATAAATGTATCCGCTTCTGTTTTCCCGTCAGTGTCGAGTGGCCCTCCTAGACTTGAGATGCGACCTTGTAAAATGTAACGTACATATCAGCCGGTCTAAATTGGCATTCACAAACGCATGCTTGGTTTGTAACACCCGGATCCCAGAACCGTCGTTTGAATGTCTACGGTTCTGAGGCCGTCTTACAATAAGGGCAAAATGGTAGACAGCTTACAAAGCAGTCCAAATGAGACGTCTAAGAAACAATAATTTTGATGGCACAGCGGCCACCACTGCAAGAGAAAGCTTCATCGCAGATATTTTGACAAAACAAGCAGCAGGTTTGTACAAATAATCGTGTTGTAATATAAAGACATCGGATTTCAAAAGTAACTGAAAGCGCTTTTGATACCTGTAAATTTATACGAAATATTTGAATGAAACAACCAGTTAGTTTGTTGCAAAATTATTGGACAGAAAATATGCGCTGGTGTAGCTTTTGAATTTAGATAGGAAAGTTTTCTGAATGGGTGCTGACGTTGGTGCTGTCTCTACGAAAAAGCCTTCCCACCTGGCTTTCTGAGAATCGGAACGGATTTTCGGCTAAGATGGCAACAAAGCTGTCATCGAATCGAACTTGAACGCAAACGAAAATTTTACCTAACTTCCCTACTGGGACGCCTTGGCATTTAAATAAAGGTCCCGTTTTCTTTCTTCGGCCCAGAAGCCTAAATAAAAGTGAGGGAAAACTTGCTTCATGCTCAATGAGTTCAGTGTGGCGGCTTCAATGCTCAGTTACTGATCCCACTTTCATTCGCTGCACCGCGATTACTGCGCATTTTTTATTACACAATTCTCAGGCCCTGGTCAATACCTCTCAGGAAGTATGCGCCATTAATCTGCAGGGAAAGGAGAAGAAAAAGAATGGTGATGAACATTTCGGCGCATATCCCCCTGCGTAGGTACGAGCCATTGTGCTTGCTCCACTGCCGCCAGTTTGGTGCAGAGAACAGTTCCTGCGCGCCCTACAATTTAGCGCTAATGTTTCCGCATTCAATACAGCGTGACGGAGTGTGTTTTAACGTCTTAAAACTTTTTCTTGATACTTTTGTCATTTGGCAGCAAACCTGTTTTAAGCTTCATTTTGGTTCGTTGACGTTAGCAAAGAAATACTAATAAAATATTCTCCCGCCACCAGGCGTCCGGCACCACCTTCGCGCAGTGGCTTCAGCAAAAATGCTTGTGGCTCAGCTCAGCTAACTTTCGATATGCAAAGCAAAACCTTGCCTTACTCTGATTTAGTCGTGGTTTCGCTTAGTAAGCCTTTGATGTTAGCCGTATTGCCGACCGCAGTTCAAAGTCGTTT
Organism: Haemaphysalis longicornis; assembly: GCA_013339765.2. Taxonomy (NCBI): domain Eukaryota; kingdom Metazoa; phylum Arthropoda; class Arachnida; order Ixodida; family Ixodidae; genus Haemaphysalis; species Haemaphysalis longicornis. The sequence continues at coordinate 147,323,987 of CM023455.1, forward strand.
GGCCCCGTGCTGCTCTCACAGAAGGAGACCCCGCCTCACTTGCATTCTCGGCGAACGCGGCGTTACTCGTTCACCGTAAACGCGGCGCAAGATGAGTCACATAGCCCCGTACAACAAAGCGACGCTTGCGTGGGAGCGGCGGGGTTTTGTTTATCAGCCGATCAGCTGAACGGCGGCTGCCATTGCTGGCACCGCCGCTGCGCGAGAAGAACGGATTACATCGGAGCCTTGTCTGCAGCGCCGACTGAAGGCCCGGGGAATCACGCGATGTGCTTCGAGGGGTGTGTCGCCTGGGGTGTGTGTCCGGTGAAAGGTTAACTTGCGCATCCCTGTAAAACCGATGGGCGAAGGTACTAAAGCTTTCCTTTAAAAATACCCAGCGCACGTAGGCGTTGGCTTATAGTTATGAGCGCCCGCCTCGTGCAGGCTTGCGCTCGAGCTTGCACCATGGTAGGATTCCCCTCCTTTGTCATCTTCGTCTTCCGTGCGCGAATATGTGGAGGGCCGGTCATCACAGGGCTCCCTCCTTAGAGGCGGAGGCAGTTGTGTTGCTCATGTGGCGGTTTGTCGGTTGAGCTTGATAATTCCTTGGTGGGGTCGTTGAAAGTGGGAAGCCATAGGCCGGTCGGAGGGAGGCTACGTAAATGTGCTTGGCTCGGTCAGCGTCGACAGCGTGTTGGTGGCCCTTAATGTGGGGGTGGCAGTTTTGGGGGCTGCTCACCGTACGATGAACAGGCATAGACTTGCTCTTTCCGCTGCCTCTCTCCTGCGAACTGCTGTCACGTTGGCGTCAAGCTAAGCCGACCCCCAGCTTTGCTGTTGCTCCAGCTTTGCACTCTTAGTACACCTGGCGAAATGTTTTGTGACATTGTACTATTTTTACCTCGAGTAAAAGCACGCCAATCAATTACTGGCATTTTTGTAACGTTTATATTTTCTTTATTCGTAGTTTTGTTCTTTGCAAGTCAAGTCCCCTCTCATTGATTTTTTAAAACTCAAATATCGTAATCGGAGTTTTTTTATGCCTACCAAAACCAGATCTCTTATACAAGTATGACTTCGTCTACAGTAAATTTCTAAATTTTGCGAACTTTTTTATAGAAAATCTTTTCACACTGAACTTTTTAGGTGCCTTTTTCTCTACCACGAAGCACTGCTTACAAACACAATAAATGTGGTCTCATTGGGCTCTGTGCATTTTATTTTAGCAGATGGTTTCCAAAAATATGAATAGGCCTCAGCGCCAATGACCCTTCCGTATTGTGTACAGCTAACTCTAAAAAGTCTGTCAAGCAACGATACTTGGTTTCGGAATGTTCAACCTCCAAAAAACTTTCCTCTTGGCATTTGGAAGAACGTCGAGCTGATTCCATGAGTGTCAATGTGATTACATTGTATATATGAAGAAGCTTGTGACACTTTCGGTTCACGTCAACGTAAGATTTTTTGGACGGACGATGCGTTTTAATCAGGCAAAACGTGATAATGGTTTGGTGTTTATGGTGCAAGGCCAGCTAGGGCAAAGATCGCCAACACAATGAATATGTATAAATAATGAAGATATCAACTTTAAATCGCTCAACAAAAACAAGATTAAAATACATAAAAGGCAATGAGGATGGCTGGTGTAAAAGGCCAGGGTGTGAAACTACATGGCATGAAATCTATGAAAAACAATGCCTGATAGAAAATGACGTGAAAAAATTTGATTTCGCTTAAAGTGCGCTGTAAAGGAATCATGGGATCATCCGCTAAAACAACGCTGGGCGTCGTGGGATGTGTTGCCTGTATAAATGTGGGAAATGTTTATGTCTCGTTATGTGGAGTGGTTTGCATGTAATTAGAATGGGAATTATGAATAGGCAACCCCCATACCTGCTACACAATGGTCTTGGAGATCCAGTCAGCAGATGGGAGTGTGTGGCCTATCCGCAATCTATCTAGAGCAACTTAAGTGAACCTGTTGTGTGAATTTGTTATGTATCGTCCTAAGTGCGGTTTCGATCAGTGTAACTTGTTGTCTGTCGGTTTACTCCAGTCGACTTGGCATCTTTTGCAAGGTGTTGTCCTATGTGTGACTTGAGGTTGGTATAGGGATCTTATGAGGTTGGTATTAGGTTGGTATGAGGTTGGTATACGTTGGTATGAGGTTGGTTGAACCTTTTGTGCATATGCAGACATTATGGTACTAAAAACTACATTCACAATGTGGTTCTTTGGGTCTGGGTGATGATAATGCCCGCACAGCGCTCAAAGAGTCTGTAAAGATGACGGACTTCAGGACTTGTTTTCAAGAATTTGCTGAACAATGAGTAAAATGCCATATGCTTCTGCAGAGAAGATACTGGTGTGTACGCTTATGATTGTGCAACAAATAAAGTTAGGGCCATGAGCGGCACACTGCACCATAGTTAAAGTTTTCGAGGCATCACTGTAAAATTCATCACGTTGATATTTATCCAGCCGCGGCAAGAAGTGCTGCACAATCGCAATTCTCGGACACCTGTTTTTATCTATTTTCATAAATGATAAATCACATAATACAGGTTGAATTGGCCATGGTGGCAAAATGTCAGTAATTGATAATGTTTACAAGTCTAAAAAGGAGATGGCAAGAGCCGACACATTCTCTCACTCTGTGTGAAAAAGGCAGACAAACAGGTGAACGAATTACAAAAAGTTTGTATAGTGATGTATCTTTAAGAGCAGGCCAAAATGGGTGCCTATTGATGAGTTCTTAGGAGCGTATAGTAAATCCATGTATATTCGTTGATGTTCTAGGGACCATTTGTTGCATTCTACGTATAGGCTCTGCGCTGGGCTAGTACGAAAAGCTCCCGAGGCTAGGTCAAGCCCTTCGTGCAGCAGTTGATCAAGCATCTCCCGTACACAAAATTGCCATAGTCCAGCCGAGACCCCACCAAGGCAGAATAGACATGCAGGAGGAGGTCTTTGTCTGCACCATAGCACTGGTGTGACAGCACCTTCAGAATGTTCATAGATTTTAAGCATTTCTATTTAAGTAGCTTCACTGCGGAATGAATGTGAGGTTTTTATCAAACATAACACCTAAAACATTGTGCTCCTCTTTTACCGGAATGAAGTCCCCATGCCACTTTAGTTCAGGCCTGGGACAGATTCCGCACCTCTTGAAGAATATAACCCAGGTACTCTTAAGAGAATTAAAACCGTTTTTATCTGCCCATACAGCCAGTTTCGTGATCCCAAGCTGAACTTGAGCTTCACATATGGACATATTGCAAGATTTAAACGGGATTTGCACATCATCCACGTAAAATAAAAAAGATTGATGGTGGCAATGCCTTCCGAAGCGAATTCGTCTTCACTAAAAACAACATCAGCTCAATACACTACCTTGAGGAGCACTATTCTCCTTCACCTGAACCTGTGACATGCTGACCTAACTCTGACGCGGAATGTCTATTCAGACATGTAACTGGAAAGAGTGTTTAACATGTTACCATACACACAGAATGACTTCAGGTCGCTGAGGATCCCATAACGCCAAGTGGTGTCATACGCCTTCTCGAGGTCAAAAAACACTGTGACGCCAAACTGCTTATGACTGAAGGCATCCTTAATGTACCTTTCAACGGCCACGAGTTGATCAGTCGTGGATCGCACCTCCCTAAAGCCTGCCTGGCAGCTCTCGAGAAGACCATCGTACTCAACAAAGTACATAAGTCTCCTCTTCATCATCTTCTCCAGAAGCTTGCACAGGCAGCTAGTCAGGGCGATCGGACGGTAACTTGAGAGCGATGACGGGTCCTTTCCCTCCTTCAAGAACGCCACTACTTTAGCCTCCTGCCATGACCTTGGAATCTGTTCCGAGAGCCATATCTTGTTGTGTAGGTGGAGGAGTGTTAAAAGTGTCTGTGTGTAGATGTTGTATTATTGTATAGTGATGTTGTCTGAGCTAGGAGCTGAGGGTTTACAGGTGCTGTGAGAAGCCCTCAGCTCACGTAGTGCAAACAGGGAGTTGCAAGAAGTCTTTGATTTGTTGTTCCCGCGTAGGGACTTATTTTCACGGAAGGCTTTATGTTTAAAGAAATAGTTTGTGCAGTGTGCAGAGCTGGACACGTGTTGAAAATTTTGTGCAAGTGTGTTAGCCTCCCGGACAAAGCATCCCGGATCCGGCGCTCACAATTGCAGGAAAACCAGTACCCAAGGTTGCCCATCTCCACATCTTGGGTCTCACGATTCCGAAAAACGGTTCAGGTCTCCATACGATCGCACCGCTGCAACAAACGCCCTCCCAACTCATTCACCTAATACATCGTGTATCCAATCAAAGATTCGGAATGCAAGAGTGATACATTACGCATTGTTCAAGCCGTACTCATTAGCCTGGTCGCATACGGCACACCATATTTGGCCCTCAAAGCTAGTGAAAGAGCACTGCTTAACATTTCGCTCCACCAGGCGTACAAGACAGCGTTAGGCCTACCTCCAAAGACATCAACCAAGAATTTTTTGCGTCTAGGAATCCATAACACCTGGGAAAAGATACAAGAGGCGCATCACATCTCCCAGTTAGAACGCATAAAACTAACACCGACCGGATGGGCCACGCTGAGAAGGTTTGGCTATTCGACACCCCCCCTTCAAGAGCACAAAAATCGAATACCACTGCACGTACGAGAAGCCATTCGTGTAGCCCGGATGCCGAGAAACATGGATCCGGTTCACAATAAGACTCAACGCATCGCTTCAGTGCAAGCTATGTGCGCTAAATACGGTTATAGCCCAATTGCACGATAGACTGACGCGTCCCCGTATCCGCATCGGCTAGCCTATGCTGTGTGTGTAACCAATGCAGCAGGGCATGAAATGACCGCTCTCACAGTGCGCACAACATCTGCAGAGGCTGCCGAGGAAGTTGCAATAGCCCTAGCCGCCACGACGGGTGACGACGCCATCACAGTGCTGACAGACTCCCAGCCAGCTTGCCGTAATTACCTACGGGGACGCATTTCCAAAACAGCGCTTTACATCCTCAAGAGCATCCCCCGACTCCCCGAAGTACACCTCGTCTGGGTACCTGGACATGAATTCCTCCAAGGTAATGAGACGGCACATGCCGCTGCCCGCGCGCATATACACATGGCCATTACCGGAGACGGAATAACTTCGCTTTTTGCCCCCAAAATGGACCCGCTTACGAATTACGCCGAAATTTCAGCCCACTACCATCTCGACCTAAGAAAATACCCGTAACCGCACCCAAGACTATCTAGCGATGAAGCCACCACCCTGAGAAGACTGCAGACAAATACATATCCCCACAGCACCCTTCTTCACGCCCTTTACCCAACTCAATACCCCACCTCTTGTAATCTCTGTCCTTCTCCTGGCACCCTATATCATCAGGTATGGGAGTGTCAAAGGACCCCGCACCTCCCTCCTAACTCCACCCCATCTTATGAGCAGTGGATGGCTTGCCTGACAAGCCCGGACCTCAGGATCCAGCAAGACCTGATGACAAGGGCCCGGACAGCCAGCAGCAGCCCGGGGTATCCTGGGCTAAGGATGCCCTCCGCCAGGCGGGCGCCCTAACATCTGCGCCTCAGGCTCGCAAATAAAGATTTATAAATCAGTCAATCAATATAGTGTGTTTCCTGTTGTGCTGACCAAGGGCACACTATACATATGTTTACCGTTAAGTTTACGTATTCGTGTCCATACCTTGCGTTGTCTGTATGAATTGACAGATGTTATGAGGGAGCGCCAACTATATCGTTTTGCCTCACAGCGCACGCGCTTTCCCAAAGCCTGTGCCCTTTTGAAAGAAATAAAGTCAGTTGACTTGGGGCACATGCGAAGGACACCCCACGCTTCGTTCTGGGCCTGTCGCGCTCGCCTGCAGTCTTTATTCAAACATGACCTCCTAGGGTTGCGCGCAGCACCGGAGATCAGAGAAATGGCCTTTCCGGCGGCGTGGAGGATGCGTGCCGTGAGTAGTTCTTCAATGTTTAGGTGTGGTATGTATGTGTGGTGTAGTTTGGATGTTTCTGTAAATGTACTCCTGTTCGCTCGAGCTTCATTAAACCTGTTATGGGAAGCTGAACTGTTCGGGCCTTTACCTATGTATGTTAATGTGGTCGCGAAGGGGTAACTACCATATGGGTTAGTGCCAACATCCCACTCAAGAGATGGAAAGAGCACTGCAGAACCAATAGCCAAGTCGAGGTGTGAATAAGTTTTGTGTCCTATGTTATGGTATGTAGGCTTTCGTTTAATAAATAGGCATGCTCCCGAAGAAGTTAGATATTTTTCGAGAACGCACCCTCTGGCATCCGTGCGAGTTGAGCCCTGAAGGGAGTTATGAGCGTTGAGGTGGCCTAAAAGAATGAAAGATGCGCGTAGCTAATCTACAAGGACATCGAAATCCCAGCTCGAGAGTTGGACATCAGGGGAGATGTGTAGGGAGCATAGTGTTATTTGCCTATTAAACATTATGGTACAAATGATGACAGCCTCTAGAACGGTCTGTAATTGCATAGTGCGACACGCCAAGGACTTTCGGGCAATGACGGCCACACCCCCTGTAGATGTACCACCACCATCCCTGTCCTTCCTAAATACCAGGTAACTATTCAAAGAATTTGTATGCTTGAAATTTAAATGTGTTTCTTGTAGACACTGAACACATGGCTGATTGGAGTGAAGTATCTCGTACACATCGTCAAAATTATGAAGAAGGCCTCTACAGTTCCATTGAATTATATTTTCTCGTCCGATTATTTATACTGAGAGCTACTGGAGTGTGTATGTCTATGTTTCGTCTTTCGGGGCTGTGACTCTTGTCTTTTTGAACTTGTCGGGTGGCTTTGGCGTCGGGAGACGTTCCTTGCAGTGCACCGCAGACAAGAACGGCACGACATCGATTTCGTGGTTGGATGTCCGAGTGCCTGCGTGATTAGGCTGGACCGCGAACCCTCATGGGCGTGCTTTGCCTAGCCGGCAACCGCCGAGGGCTTAGAGAACGCCTCGGAGTGTGCACTTGGTGCAGCAAGGGTTGCAGCTGACGAGGGCGCCTCCGTCTCCGTCTCCTCCGGGCCCTCGCATATGCTTTTGGCAGGTGGACAGAAACATTAGATGCAGCTGCATCCCCAACCGGCGTGATTACCACTGCAGCCGCTGCTGGCTCAGCGAGCGGTCCACAGGCGGTTTGGGCAGCCTGAGGCAACCTAATGCGGGGGGGGGGGGGGGGGCGGGACCAAGTCAGACTTGCGGTAATGGGTCCCCGCCGAAACCAGCCGCCACTCTGCCCCCGGGGAGCTGCGTCGGCGTACCTCACCACAGGGAAACATGCGAACCTCTTCCGCGCCTCTGGGAAGGTAATATTACCTGTTACCTTGACATTGGTGTTTTTTTCTCCATTTGAAATTTCTCGCAGGCCCGAGAGTATGCCGCGTGCGGTCCTCAGCAGTTAGGACAAGTAAGTGTAGTGGACGGACAATTCTCAGTGGGTGGTCCTGTGCGGCGGACTTTGCACACGTCGTTCTTCTACCCCCAAAATTAATACCATCCCCGAACCCCTCGCATTTGAAGCAGCGGCGCGGGTTTTGTATGTAGGGACGGACTGCACATCGGATAAAGCCTGCATTAATGTCTTCAGGAAGTTTGAATCGGTTGATGGTCAAGATTATTTGCTTTGTTGGGATTACCTTATCACCTCTTCGGATAGTGATGTGCCTGACGGCTGTAACACCCTGCTCCCTCAACCATTCAAGCAGGTCGGCATCAGTGTGGTCAGCAGGTCTGGCTCAGATATAACACCCTGGGCTCCGGTTCAGGCTCCGGTGGGGTGTGACTCTGATGACCAGATCTAGGATGCGCGTCTGGGCAAGGAGGTTGTCAGCCTGTTTTTCTGTGTTGACCTCAACAAGGATTTCTCCAGTACTACGTTTTTTAGATGCGGTGCATCTTTTGCTCTCAGGCATGTCCCTACTGCGTCGTCGGCGTCTGTCCGCACCCCACTTGCGCATGCACGACTCTCCTCCGTTCGTCTCTCCCACAGCTGTGCGCAACACTCTCACTCCGGGGCATTAGCATAACGACCGCTGGCGCGCATGGTTGGCGCGCGCTTTGCTGCGTTAACGCTGCGTTAACAGCTGCTCCGGTGCGCATGTGAGCGCATGCGCGACTCTCTCCCGCGGTATCCTCTCCTTCAAGCGTGTGAATATAAAGCGGGTATCACTCCGCGGCGGTTCAGTCAGCGCTCGCTCTCGTTCTTCTCGAACATCGACGATGAAACCAAGGTTCGACCACTGCTGCGGCAACCGTTCACTGTGCACTTTACTGACCATAAAGTCATCATTCTTAAATGTAATAAAGAGCTGGGTGGTGGTCGCTAAAACACGTATACTCTTTCATTTCGCGTATGCATGCGCCGCATCACAACAGGGTTCCCTCGCGGGGAGATGGGGGAAATTTTAGCTTCATGCTATTACCGAGAATGGTATGCAGGAACTTTGAAATAACAGATACAGACATTGACGCTACAGGTCTTGCTGAGTCAGCTGACTCAATACCAAAAAACGAGAATAGTTATCGGGCTTGAAAAAGGTGTTTGTCGAGAGTTATGGCAAAGATACTTTGGTGCGGCCCCTTTTCGGGGCTGATCATGTTTGGAGGGGGGTTTAAAAGACACCATACAGCATGTATTGGAAGCAGGGGACGGGGGTATTTCCTTCTCATACCTTATCCTGATAACCTGAAAGGTCCTGGAGCTTCCTGTCTCGTCAAGGGACATGGAGCCCATCCGCCGGAGCTTTACCAGGCTCCGACGGCCAAGGTTTAAGGTTTTTACCCTTCGCCTTAAAACTCATTAGCACGGTCGCTTACAGTGTGAGTATGGGGGATCGGGCTCCGCCGTATCGCCAATATCATGGACAACATTATTAAACCTGCCCCGTGCGAGGTCAAGCAAAACATATATACAGCACTCCGATCTATTGTCACCAGTGAAACAATGATTTTTAGTTCTTGATTCGAAAACTGTGAGCTTTGCGACGAGTGAACACGATGTATTACGCAAAATTAAAGCTTTCACTTCAAAATTCCAGCCATTTCGGCCCAGTAGCTTCTCTTACAATACTCAGAACCTGACCTGGTAAAAAAATACATGACTTCATTGCATAAATATATATATATCGATATATAGGAGCAGTTGAACTTTTCAAGATGGTAGAGAGCAAAAGAAAAGAAAACTTTGAACAATGTAAAAGCACGATTGTTGCCAACGTTTCAACAAAGAGACTTACTTTCGTCAGGGCATATATATATATATATATATATATATATATATATATAATATATATATATATATATATATTTACGAGAGAGTAGGCACACGTATGAAAAAGATGAGTGAACTAACGTTTCGACCGGGGTCCGGTCTTCGTCAGAGTAAACTTCGGTAATTGAGCGCGCGGAATATATAGGCATAAAATGATAAAGGCCGACGAATAGTCTTGCCACTTTGCAGATTCAAATCAACACACACACAAACACACAAAGAAAATCAAGAAAGAAATAGAAGAGCACACGTGGTGTTTGTACACGTGTGAATTAACATGAAGTTTTCAAATGCAGAACTTGTACGGAATGTCGCATCGGGTCGAGGGGGATCAACACCTGCCCTTTTGAAACAAAATGATAACGTTCGGGGATGGCAGCTTAGCACTTTATAACCAAACACATAAGGATCGGTATAGAGATAGAAAAAGCAAAGATGTCATCGTTAATGGAAACACTTCATGTCGATTACGTAAGCGCAATCAAAGAAATCGGTAAAGCCGCATTAAAATTGGTGGCTCTGCTTCTACGTTTTCAATAGGGATAATGCAAAGACGCCGGCGTATCAGGGCAAGAGGCCGGTTAGGCTTCCTACACTTTCATTGATACCGCGTTTAACTGTATTAAATTTGTGAACTAAAAGACTCACGTACTTCCCTTTCGTGATGCGAACGGAAACCCGATTTCAGTATAGTAGCTATTATTGTTTCGAAAGAGTGATCGGTAATATTTACATGCTTAGACAAAGAAAGCCCAGGAGAGGAACGTGCGTGCGCCCGGTGGTTATTAAAGCGGAACCTGAAAGACGTCTCTGTTTGGCCGATAAACTGGAGTGCGCAGACTGAGCATTCTAGGAGGTAAACTACCTGCGACGTATCGCAATTAAAATCGCCTTTAATATTTAAGGGAAAGTCACAAGCTTTGCTGTTTACTGTTAGTGACATGTAATATGAGTGCACACTTTGCAACGAGGTTTTTGGCAAGGAGATCATCCATGTGAATGTGGCGATACGATCGTGGAAGAGGTTAGCATGTCCCGTAGGTTTTTTGAACGGCGATAGACTACGCGCGGTGGCTATTTAACAATGCTTCTCAGTCGCGGACTTTGGATAAAGATATTATGATGCTTCTTTAAAACAGCTGTGATTTTCGGCGCAGACGCAGAGTGGGTGAGTAGGAGATTAGGTTGTGAATAAGCCGATGGGTTATTCTGCGGTTCAAAAAGCGTTTTGCGGTCCTGAGAATGCGCGTGCTTCAGAGCATCGTCAATTAATTCTTTAGGGTAGTTGTGCTTGGTTAGAATTTCGCGGAGTTTCCCGCAGTTATCAACAAAATCTGATTGCTCAGACCATATTCTTTTGAAGGAAAGAGCCTGGCTGTATGATATACTAGTTTTATTGTGATTAACTAGGCAGCTTTCAAAGTGCAGATACCGATGCCTGTCAGTAGGCTTTCTATAAAGCTTAGTCGACAACTTTCCAATAACTGTGGACACGGTTACGTCGAGAAAGTCAATTGTAGATTCTGAGATATTGTGCGAGGAATTAATAGACCGGTGGGCGTTATTAAAATCAGCGACAAAAGAATAAAGCTCAGATTTCCTATGTTGCCAAATTAAGTAGATATCATCGATACAACGCTTGTAGGAAGATGGTTAAAGGGAGCGGTCAGCGAGAAATTTGTCTTCTAGGACACCCATAAAGACATTTGCATAATTAGGGCCTATTCTTGTGCCCATAGACGTTGCACTTACTTGAAGGTAGTGCTCATCGGCAAATTGAAAATTTTTTAGTTTGAGTATTATATTGAGCATGATTGCTAGCACGGAACTGTCAATGGCTTGTCATAATCTGAGCGTTCATATAAGTGAAGAACAGCCTTTATACCGTCTGCGTGCGGGATGTTACTGTAAAGCGACGCCACATCAAGAACTACAGGAAGCGAACCATGGGGAATGTTGAGATCGGCTAGATCAGATAGGAAGTGATTCGTGTCTTTAATGAAAGACGCTAGAGTTGGAGGTATTTTGTAATGAGGTTATCAACAAAGCATGGAAAATTCTCTGTCACAGTGCCTATTCCAGAAATAATGGGACGCCCCGGGTGTGTTTTTTATGAATTTTGGGTAAACGGAGAAAAACGACCAGCAACAGGGCTGAGTGAGAGGAGCGAATTAGCAAGATGCGAAGTTATATTCCCTGTCTCTAAGAGGCTCTTAAGAGTATTTTCCATTGTAGCTTTGAATTCTGGTGTTGGGTCGTAATCAATGCGCCTGCAAAAAGAATTCTCAGCAAGTTGCCTGTGTGCTTTATTGACACAGTCACTGGTATTCATTATAACAGTGGCGCCTCCCTTATCGACAGGCTTAATAATAATACCACAACGCTTTCTCAGTTTATCAATAGCTACAGTTACATTACTAGAAAGATTTCTGCGGGAAGATCTGCGGCCTAGATAGCTTTCGATAACATCCGGCTGTACTGCTTTAATGTAACTAACAAGGAACTTATCTCGTTGGGTGGCTGGGGCCCAATGTTTGCAGGAAGGGAGTAACGAAGGTTCTTGATTTGAAGCGGGACGGTCGTGAAAAAATTTTCGCAGGCGCATACTACGTGCGAAGTCATCTAAATCTCTCAGTAACTGGACTCGTTATAACCACCAGTGGCCGGGCAAAAACTTAACCCCCGCGACAAGACACTAGTTTCTGCGTCGGATAAATCTACCTTTCACAGGTTGACAATTTTTCCACTGGATGGGCAATCAGGTTTTGCGCTGGAATCACGTTGACGACCAATCGGGGCAGATGCGGGGGGGTACTCAATATTTAAGGGGGATATACCATCGCGCGATACCTTTTTTGCCTTAATTTCGTTGATTTCGTAGAATTTTTTCTGTCGTTGTGTTTCCAACGCGTCGCATTGGAATGGCGTTAGATCAGATGCATGTCATAATTGGTTCTCCTTATTAGGCAAGTCTTTACTGGTTGACTGGTAGTGATTAATTTTTGCTTTTTATATCTCTGTACCGCTCTTAATGTGTTTGCGTATAAAGTGCTAAGCTGCACTCCCCGAACGTTATCATTTTGTTTCAAAAGGGCAGATGTTGATCCCCCTTGACCCGATCCGATATTTCGTGCAAGTTGTGTATTTGAAAACTTCATGTTACTTCACACGTGTACAAACTCCACGTGTGCTCCTCTTCTCTTTTTTTATAGTTCTTTTTGTGTGTGTTGATTTGTATCGGGAAAGTGGCAAGACTATTCGTCAGCCTTTATCATTTCGTGCCTATATATTCCGCGCGCTCAATTACCGAAGTATACTCTTACGAAGACCAGACCCCGGTAGAAAGGCTAGTTCAATCATCGTTTTCATACGTAAGTCGACTTTCGCGTGTATTTTTGAAACCACATCCAAGATCTTATTCCATCGCTATATATATATATATATATATATATATAATATACATATTATATATATTATATTATATCTCTATATATATATATATATATATATATATATAGATATATATATATATAGGGTTTGGAAATGAGGGGCTTGTTAGGAAATGCAGAAAGAAATTCCGGCAGTCTACAACACCAAAGAAGGCATAGGGGAATGGTAGACAATTTTTTACCGTTAGTGATGTTACATTTTTTTTATTATTAATTATTACGTGAGAAGGAAAGAAAGAAAAACACGCGCCCAGAGTGGGGACCGAACCCACGCCTTTCGATTAGATCTCGAATGCCTTACCAATTCGGCTATCTGGGCGACTGTGTTCACCTTCACTTTCTGGGGTATTTATATTTACTACAACTGTATCTGACGCTTGAGGGTGGTAGCCAGCGCCACTCAGACTACACGGGGAGAAGGGGACCTTCTTTTCGACCCCCGGGGCGTGACGCGATCGTCTACAGCCTGTCATAAGCGGGTAACTGGTGGGAAACCCTCTTATGCTACCTTGGCATCAAGGCTGCCAGAACCGAGGCCCTCGCTAGCTTTCGCACGATAATAGGGTTTGGAAATGAGGGGCTCGTTAGGAAATGCAGAAAGAAATGCCGGCAGTCTACAACGCCAAAGAAGGCATAGGGGAATGGTTAGACAATTTTTTTACCGTTAGTGACGTTACATTATTTTTTTTATTATTAATTACGTGACAAGGAAAGAAAGAAAAACACGCGCCCAGAGTGGGGACCGAACTCACGCCTTTCGATTAGATCTCGAATGCCTTACCAATTCGGCTATCTGGGGGACGTGTTCACCTTCACTTTCTGGGGTATTTATATTTACTACAACTGTATCTGACGCTTGAGGGTGGTAGCCAGCGCCAGGTAGCCAGCGCCAGGTGGCCAGGGGTAGCCAGGTGGTAGCCAGGTGGTAGCCAGCGCCAGGTGGTAGCCAGCGCAGCCTTGATGCCAAGGTAGCATAAGAGGGTTTCCCACGAGTTACCCGCTTATGACAGGCTGTAGACGTTCGTGTCACGCCCCGGGGGTCGAAAAGAAGGTCCCCTTCTCCCCGTGTAGTCTGAGTGGCGCTGGCTACCACCCTCAAGCGTCAGATACAGTTGTAGTATATATAAATACCCCAGAAAGTGAAGGTGAACACGTCGCCCAGATAGCCCAATTGGTAAGGCATTCGAGATCTAATCGAAAGGCGTGGGTTCGGTCCCCACTCTGGGCGCGTGTTTTTCTTTCTTTCCTTCTCACGTAATTAATAATAATAAAAAAATGTAACGTCACTAACGGTAAAAAATTGTCTAACCATTCCCCTATGCCTTCTTTGGTGTTGTAGACTGCCGGCATTTCTTTCTGCATTTCCTAACGAGCCCCTCATTTCCAAACCCTATTATCGTGCGAAAGCTTAGCGAGGGCGTCGGTTCTGGCAGCCTTGATGCCAAGGTAGCATAAGAGGGTTTCCCGCCAGTTACCCGCTTATGACAGGCTGTAGACGTTCGCGTCACGCCCCGGGGGTCGAAAAGAAGCTCCCTTTCTCCCCGTGTAGTCTGAGTGGCGCTGGCTAACACCCTCAAGCGTCAGATACAGTTGTAGTAAATATAAATACCCCAGAAAGTGAAGGTGAACACAGTCGCCCAGATAGCCGAATTGGTAAGGCATTCGAGATCTAATGGAAAGGCGTGGGTTCGGTCCCCACTCTGGGCGCGTGTTTTTCTTTCTTTCCTTCTCACGTAATTAATAATAAAAAAAATAATGTAACGTCACTAACGGTAAAAAATTGTCTAACCATTCCCCTATGCCTTCTTTGGTGTTGTAGACTGCCAGCATTTCTTTATATATATATATATATATATATATATATATATATATATATATATATATATATATATATATATATATATAAGGTTAGTAGAGACAGAGACAAACGAGAAGACGTAGAAAACAGAAATAAATTTACTGACGTTTCAGGGAGAGTCCTCTCCCTGAAACGTCAGTAAACTCATTTCTATTTTCTACGTCTTTCTCGTTTGTCTCTGTCTCTACTAACCTTATGTTTTTCGCGCTCTGTGTGAGTTTTCATTTTTTCAGACTATATATATATATATATATATATATGGGGGTGGCAGCCAGCAAAACCTCGGAAAGCAAAGGCGAGAATGGGGTAGGTCATTGAAACATATAAAAATTTGTAAAGACAGAAAGTGCAGAAAAAATGCCCGCCGGGTGGGATCCCAACCCATGACCTCCAGAATGCGCATCTGGTGCGATGACCCCTATGCTACCGGTGGGGCTATTTCCCCTCCACGTTATATATATATATATATATTTTTTTTTTCAGACGTAGGTTCGTTATCATCGTGGAAACAGAAAACAGATACAGCTGTTTGAAAGAAAGAAATAAAGTGGAGAAAAAATGCTCGCCGGGTGGCATCCGAACTCCAGATTACCGGTCTGGTGCTATGACCAGTACGCGTCCCGCGGTGCTGTTCTCCCCTCCACTCCCTCGGGGATTTATGTAAAGGTAATTGCTTTGTGCGCTTGGGAGTGGTAGCCAGTGCTACTTCGACTACTCGACATGGAGGGGACCTTTTTTCTTACCCCCGGACTGTGACTCGAGCGTTTACGTCATGACGAGTGCGGTCGACCATCATTGAACCAGCTTAAGCTGCCAGTGGCACGAAGACTGCTGGAAGAGAGACCCTTGTTATGCATGTGTGAAAGTGAATAGGAAATAAGGGGCTGGTTGAATTAGGATAGAAATAGGGGTGAGCAATCCAGAAAAAAAATAAATGAAAGAGGAAAACGGGGTAGGTCTTTTATTAGCATAGTAACAGATACATTTGCTTCAAGAAAGAAAGTGCAGGAAAAAATGTCCTCCGGTTGGGTTCCGAACACACAACCACGTATTCGGGAGGTTATGCTTCCCGATGGAGTGAGCTTGTTCCACCTTTTCTTCGTGTTCCTAGACTATCTTTGAGTTATGGGTGTAACTACGCCTACTAAACACCCTCAAACGTGGTTGTTTATTGGATTTTGAAGGGTTTCAGTTTTCATTTAAATTTTGCCATTATTTTGTTTCAAACAACCGCCGCTCATACAAATCGTTCATAACAAGCTGATAGCTTCTCTTTGAAAAGCATCATGTCTCTATACATATCTCGATAAGGTTATAGTTATGCTATAAACGTTTCTATATGGTAACTATACAATGCACAGATCAGTGTTTGCCACGTTCACAAAGCACTATGTCTCTATAGATATCATGATAAGGTTATAGTTTTACTATTAACAGTTTTTATATGATAACTATACAATGCACAAATCAGTGTTTGTCAGGGGAACATTCTTTTCTTGTTACTACGAGGCGACTCAAGTTGTTTGGAATCACGTAAAATAACACGGTAATTGCAGAGTTTATTATAGTTTGGTAGTATGGATAAAACAAAAATGTTTGAAGGTAATAAAACATGAGTAGCAGGAATACACACACTAGAGATTGCGCAATCTAGTTATCTCCAAATCTCTGGAAAACTGGTGCAAGGTGGAAGCGCCTGATTTTTCATTGTGCGAAAGCTGGGTTCAGATAAGGACTGCCAAAATGGTGCTATGACCGTTTTTTCTTTAGGCGAAGCTTTAATATTGTGTAGAACACTGTATCTTTACCATTGAACTGACATATGTATAGTGAAAACATAATATTGGTTCAATTTCAGAATATTAGAAAACTTTTGGGAAGTACTGCTTTGCCCATTGTTTGGTGTGGTGGATTTCGTGACCTGTAACACAAAGAAAAATTCTGGATTTTCCTAATTTTTGGTAAATATTTGCGCTTATTTCTGCGAGATTGATAAAGAGTTAAGTCGTCTTGTTGATATTTCTTCAGAAAATGTTTCTGAAACTTATTAGCGAGAGGAATGTCGTTCATAAAAGTCGCTACTAAAAACATTTTTTAGATATCCACCTAAAGGCTGTGCTGTCTAGTTTTTCTTTAAACTTCTTTACTAGAAGCTGTTGAACACTTCATGTACTGGTCATTGCTCTACAACATAAAATGTTCAAAATACTGCTTTAAAATGCGACAAGAAAAGTTTCAAGAAAGGTCATGTTTTGACGTCATTTTTAAAATGTTTATCAAGTATCGCGATACTCATTTCACCTGGCACTCAATAACTTAGTCTTCTAGAAAGCTAAAAATGTACGGTAATATTGTGACATTACTTTTAAAAATGAGGTTCCATTCAGCACATTTTTAATGTCCGATCGACAGTTGAGTAGCAGTTCGTCATAGAAAGAGAGATACAATATGGCTGTTTTTATAGATTTTACAAACACAAAGCGACTGATATACGAAAAACTGATCAGAATAATCATATTTTCCCTTTGTTCTACTGGTTAACAGAGGAAGGGACTACGATATTTGCGGTGTATTTAATCAGCTTGTGTCTACTACCAGAGTAGGGTTGGAATTTTAACAATATTTTGTTATCGACTTGCCATAGCTCTAATATTCCTCAATTTTTCGTTGCTTAGACTGTTTAATGGCACATTATTAGTAATTTACCCCATTTCCAAGCAAGTAAATAAACGGCAGGTACTACGAAAGAATAGGAGATCGTCGTGGTGACGGGTGTACTTCCATTTTACCTGGCACATACGATGTTCAAACTTGAAAATACTTCCTCTTTTCAACCCTACACCATTGAGGCTCCCGGAAAAGGTAAATAGATGTGGTCTTCAAAAATGCCTATTTATTTTTTAGAAATGGAAACTTTTATCCCACTACGTAATTTGGCTGCCTGTACTTTGGCCACTTTAATGTTAACGGGAACGTGCGGCTTTCTACTTCCAATGACCTTCAAAGTGTCAACAAGAACTGGTCACAATCTTCGCCTGTGCTGCCCGACGAAGGTAACGGATACCACTGACAGCAGAGGCAAAAAGCGTGTTCACGTGCGATGCGTTGTGGAGAAAGACAATGACCGCTATCTGGGCGACCACAGTCTTGACGTGGCCCACACATGCTCGATATTGGTGTGCAGATTTATATGCTTTAATAACTTATGTAATTATTAGGCGTAACGCCTATCCTAAAAGATCCTCGAGATGCAGAGCAGCGCATTCAGGGTGACAGAGTGGCTTGTTTCTGCAGCTGGATGGAAAAAAGTGCATATTGTGGCGTGTGTGGCCCTCTGAAACATCAGGCTACGGCGCATAATTTGCATTTACCTTCTAACGAAGCCACACAAAATGCGAAACAGTTCGTGGACAGCATCTTGAAAATGTGAAGAATTTCATCGTGGTCTATCTTGGCGATGTCGAACTCGCCACATTTAGAAAGACCAAGAAAGAGCAAAGCAAAAATGCTACACAGCACTCGACATCCCTTCTTTTCGGGGAAAAAGTGAAATCCAATTAATGAAATCTCAGGTATATGGCATGCAACTCGGACTCGGAGTGGTAGCGACAGTTTTCATCTGTGGTTGACAACCTTTTAAGCTCGTGGGAAGTAGAAAGCTGTACTGCCTGCTAACATTGAAGTGTCCAAAGTTCAGGCAGACAGAATTTGGAATGAAACTTTGGTTTTTGAAATTCAGTCAAGCTTGATGTCGCGCTAGTTGCTGTAACATGGTTTTGAAGGCACGTGGCGCTTGCTGTCAACACAGAGACTTGCACGGGAAAAAAATAGACTTTCACGAGAACACGGCGCACTAACAACTGATTTATTATGAACAAAACAAAAATGATAATAGAAAACACAGAATGCAGCAACAAATTCCAGATAGATGGGGAAGGGCAGTGAGACGGGTGAAATATACTTATAAAGAGAGATAAAAAGATAGCGGTGGTCGAAGCGGGTCCACATGCAGTCATTTCTAGATTTTAGCCTCAAAAAATGTGCTGAACACACTTGCTGGTCCTATCGAACCCGGTCAGAAAAGGGCTTACTCCCTTTCGACTCTGCCCATACAAAGCTAATCAAGTGTGAAATCGTGTTTTTGTGTCTTTGGAAAGCGGTCGACAAATCCTGCCACCACATTATCACGGAAAGACTTAGCTTCCAAGTCAGCCGGGTAAAGAAAAGTGGTTATCGATGTGCGTTGCCAGTTTCTGTTGCAGAAAAAGTCCTGAGAGCAGTTGTCAAAGGGAAAGGTGTAGAAGAAGGAGGTGTGAAAGAACGCACTTGACCTGCCGTGTAGCATTACGTTCACGGCGTCTCCCACAGGTTAAATTAAGTTGGGGGAAAGCATAAAGTACCAGTTGATTTCACTGCACTTTGAGAGCTTGGTGGCCTTTGTAAGGCTTTGAATTTAAGAAAAGAACAGGGAGCATCCAAGGCAACATGCAGGGATCGGCAAAAGCGAAAATTTGTGAAATGCGCGCAGGGTGTACATATTATATACAATAAGGTACCTTTGTCTTGCGGTCGTTTCTACATCGGACAATCAGGCCGATGTATCAACGAAAGACTGAGTGAGCATAGATATGCCTGCCAACAAGTCAGCACAGTGGGAAATCTTGCGGCACACCGTGCGAGGTGCAAGTGCGAGGTAGCATTTGAGGAAACCACCATTTTGTCCGCGCTAAAAAAACATGTCCCGAAGATTTATGAGTTTTTTATGATTTCAGGTCGTGAAGGTGAGTGCGTGAGCACCCCTTCGATTGCGCTCACCCAGCGTGAGAATAAAGTTTTAGAATCATCTTTCTAATGACTGCACGTGGTCCCGCTTTGACCACCGCTATCTTTTTCTCTCTTTATAAGCATATTTCACCCGTCTGACTCCCCTCCCCATCTATCGGAAATTTCTTGTTGCATTCTGTGTTTTCTATATCTGTTTTTGTTTTGCTCAGAATAAATCAGTTGTTAGTGCGCCGTCTTCTCGTGAAAGTCGACATTTTTTTCCGTGCAAGTCTCTGTGTTCCCAGCAAGCGCAACGTGCCTTCAAAACCAGGTTTTTGAATATTAAAACACAATTCTCTCGAAAACCAAATTTTTATAGCAACACTGGGAGCCTCAAGGGCGGACAGTTGAAAAGACGATTTTTTTGCAGCTAAAACTTCGCATTTACCAGGTGAAATTGAAATACACCCTTCACCAAGACTATCACTTGTTAAAACACTCTCAGTACCACCAGCGACGTTACGTGCTTGTAGACGGAGTAAATTACGAATAATATGCGAGTAAGCAGCGCCAGAAGCTTAAACTATCAGTTTATGGCGGCGCCAAGGCAAGGTGATGACGAAGTGTTTTTGAAATGGCAAACCTACGCTGGCAGTGGACACAAGCTGAAATTCCTTACAAATATTTTACTCCCTTCCGCAAGTAACAAGTTGAACAATGGGTGAATATGACTACTCAGATCAGTTTTCTTTATATCACTCGCTTTATAGTTCTAAAATCAGTAAAAACAACCATCATTATTTTTCTGTTTTCACGGCAAACTCAATTGTTGATCGGATATCACAAAATGTGTTGAATTGGAGCTGAGTATTTCTAGTTTAAAAATATAATGCCATACATTCTTATTTTAATAGAATACTCAGTTATTGATTGCCATTTTATGTAAAAATGAGAAAAAAGGATAAATATTGGTTTTTTTTTCAAAGACATCAAAATGTGGCCTTTTAGAGGCGAAGCCCCTGAGGGGCTACGGCTCACTGCTTCGTGGTAACCGCCGTCTTAGGTAGTCACGGACCTAAAGCACCGCGTTTACGCTGTGCTTTAGGCTCATTTACGCCGCACGCTCAAACGCTTCGTAACGCGTACTAAAAAGAAACACCGGGACACTAGTTTATTCCCTGCGCTGGAACGCTTCGTAAGACACTTGTTTTAGCCTCGCGCTAGAACGATTCGTGTTTCAAAAACGCGATACTTTTGCAGCAACGCTGTTTAGCCCTACCCCCCAACGGTTTCATCTCCGTTGCCCAAAAACGCGAAAGGGCGAAGAATAAACTTATACACTCCATGCTTTGCACCTCCCCATGCTTCACGGTAGCAGAGATGGCCCAAGAGTTTTTTAAAACGTTCATTTTTTGCTATGTCTTACGAAGCAGTATTTTCAAATTTTTCTCTTTCTAGAGCAATGAGCAGGTTTGAAGTGTTTAGCAGGCTTTTACAAACAAGTGTGATAGCCTAGACACCTTAGCCTTCATGCCAACGTGTAAGAACAATTTTTGAAGTGCCACTTTTGGCTCTCGCTACTAAGTTTAAGAAACATTTTCTTTAAAAAGCGTACGTAAGAGGAATTTCATTTTTTAAAATCCAGCAGAAAAGTTTGCAAATATATGGCCGAGAAATTAGGGAGGTTTAGAAAAATTTTCTCTTCATTTCTCAGGTCCCCAAAGTTTCCAAACCAAGCAATGTGGAAACTAGCCCTGCCTGATCACGTCCAAAATATTTTTTTACTAAACCAACTATGCTGTTCCTCACTTAATAATGCCGGTTTTTTATGTAAAATAACGAATATGCTTTTGTATGGCTGTTGCAGGGGTGTGGAAAGGGTTTTAGCCATATATAAAAGTTTTTGTCCCATTGAACACAATACGAACAACAATAAGCACACTGTGTCTTACAATAACATAGTTGTCGCAAATTCGCAAGTTGCCGTGTCTGGTGTCATTGGTGACTAGGGCTGGGGATTAACGTTGCACAAACGACACAGGCACTTGAGAAACTATATGACGACTTAGACGGAGATAAACATTTATCTGTAGGAGACGAGTTCACGAGACGAACGTACACTTAAAGACTGATATAACGGCCGCTATCCAAAAGACACAAAGTTCGGCTAGACAGGAGAAACTAGCACGTCGAAGTTCTGTTGAACAACGAAACTGCAAATGAACGAAGTGCCTCACGTGCTCTGGCGCACTTGCCGCAGTCGATGAAACGTCATCGATGTGACGGCTGTTGGTGGATCGCCACAACATCCATCACCACGTTGCCCAGTCGAGGCCGGTGATTCTAATGCACAATCGTCCAGAAGCAAGTAGATGTGGCTGGCGCTGTAAACTGGCGCTGGGCCTCCGGGCGTCCTCGACGACGGCCTTGGAATACCACGGCGACCGCCCCTTACGGGCAGCCCTAGCAAGACTTCCTCCTCTGATTCCACTACTCCGTAACCAACCCGTATCCTCTTCCTCTTCTCCCACGTGTCATCATTTCACGGCTATTTTGCCGGCTCCCTTCCGGCGACACCTAGCCGGAACATACCCACAGAGGGCGAGTTTCTCGCGGTTTCTCCTTACGCCCCTCACGCCCAAGTCAGCTCACCAAGCGTGAAAACAAACACCACACAGCTAAACAAGCTAACCCCAGCGAATAATATCTAATTGAGGGACAGTTTTAATTTTAAGTGAGGGGCCCGAACTTAACACCGCGTTATCTCGTGTATGCAGTCGTTCCACCCAGAGGAATCGCAACGCGTGGTGATCTTCGGGTAGAATCAGAAACTTCAGGTACGTCTTTTTTGTGTATGCAACGATGAAAACAGGGGGAGAGCCGACCAGTCACGAGCAGCTGAACGACTTCCACCCCGAGCTTCATGCTCGTGCAAAAGGCGGCGTTAGACACGGCTAGCCGGCTGTATGCGAAGAAGCGTCGAACATAACTCGGAGCTGTGTTGTCACTGCGTCATTTCGGATGACGGCATAGTGGGCACGTAATAAAAATTGTCCCCTGGACGCGGCTGTTCCGCAACTCGTTCCGCATGGTTTTCTTCAAAATACGCTCGAATGGCCCTGTCATACTGCTTGAGCAACTATTGTTCCCAGAATCGATTCGTTGCGTCCTCAGGCGGTGCTCCCCGAGCGGACCATTGTCTCTGCCAGGAGGTAAACCAGGAGCGGGGATCATAAGTGGTACTTAGTACCGGCCTTCGATACGGGTGATGTTTCGCTCGACTGTTTCCATCGGCTATCCTGCAGTGGCATTTTATGACTCGGGTCATCAATGCCAGTGGCATCCAGCCGCCACATAGCGGAGAGTCGGCTACGCATGAGCGGCGTGAGCACGATGCCTAATCGCTGCTTCCTTTTGCAGTTCGCTTTCTGGTCCGCCGAACTGCTGCCGTGTTCTCCTGAGCCAAGGATCGTGCTTGACCCATCACCCTGCACTGTGCATGCGAGCATCGCGGGCCTTCCGGACTATCTTATAGACGACGTGCCCGGCAGACTGGTGATGCTAGCTAGCCTTATCTTGTGCTGGCTGCTTCGCTCGCCTTGCTGTAATGCCTGCAACGCCCCCGGAAGACGACGAAACCTTGGCCAGTGAGGTCACTCTCGACCAGAATAAAAGGACTTTATCCCGGCATCTTCTTCAGCGGGCTATGCAGGAGCGGCGTGAGCAGAATGCCTAATCAGTGCTTGCTTTTGCCGTTATGTTACTTCACATATGCTGCGTGCTTTAGAAGCGATGATCGTTTTCTGCTGCTCTGTGTCTGCCAACGAAGTGTTGTATCCTGTTATTCACACATTGCGTTTTGCTTACATCGTCTTATCCTATGCGCTGATAGTTGAACTGAACCGAGGCCCTCTCACGAAAACCCGTCCTAAGGTTAGTAATAACACAAGTGAGTCTGTCGCAGGGCCATCGACTCGTGCCAAATCAGCTTCTCATGTATCGGTATCCGCCCCTTTTCAAGAAGCTTCTGATTCATTCGCGGAAACTCTATCGCAGATACTGGCTTGTCAAAAGCAAATCACGCACGATATCTCTGATATTCAGCAGTCCTTCAACGCCCGTCTTGAGTCTCAAAGCTGGTGTCTTCTCATATGAACAGTTTGTCTGAGGTGGGGCGTTCCGAGATTTTGTACTTATCACAAACAGTATCAAAACTTGTTTCTAAAAACCACGAACTGGAAAATCGCTCTCGGAGGAATAACATTATCATTGATGGTTTGCCCGAATAATCAGAAGAAACGAATGTTTCTATACTTGCTACCATTAGGAAATTCATGTCTCAACATTTGGAAATGGTGTGCCCGCGTACTGAGCGCTGTCACCGAATTGGTACGTTGTGCAAGGGTCTTTCATGTCCAGTCATTCTTAAAATGTTGGTTTTCAGAGATAAAATGGATATTCTGAGCAATGCTCCAAAGCTAGAAGTTTCTGATTTCCGCATTGCTGAAAATTATTCTGCACGAGTACGTTTGTTACGTAACAAAATTTGGGAGGCCACCCCATCTCATCGTAGCAACGGTTGCATATTTAAAATATGGTTTGGCCATGTTTACATTCACGACACTCGTAATGACTGGGACACTAACCTCAATACGGTAGTAAAAAGTCGGGATAAAGTAAACCGCCAACTTCAGTGCCTGCAGCCGTTAAGCCTAGTTATTCGTCGTCTTCCTGACCTGCACGTCAGCTACCAGGTAACCTCAGACTCCTTAATCTAAATGCTAGAAGTATCAATAATGAATTTCCAGACCTTCTTGCTCTTGTCTCCTCGTATTCACCACATGCAATTGGGATCACCGAAACACGGTTACATTATGGTATTCTTGATTCAGAATTTACACCACGTGGATTCATCGCAGCTAGGTCTTATCACTCTAATCCGAAAGGTGGTGGTGTTGCTATTGTACTGCGTTGTCACCTTACGTGTTCAGTGTTGCCTTCTCCAGTTGCGACTGAATCAGTCTGGTGCAAGCTGCGTCCTTCTAAAAAGTCAGTTGTAATCGGTGTATTTTATGGCCCTCCTGGATGTTCGGTTCAATGCATGCACTACCTCAGCCAGTGCATTCTTGAACATAACTTTTCTGCGTCACATTTTGTTTGCATGGGTGATTTCAATGCACCTGGGGTTAACTGGTCGGCAATGACCTGCAGCGGTCGTGATACCATTACTAACAAAGCACTCCTAAATTTTTCACTCTCTGCTGGGCTTGCCAGATCGTTACTGGCACCAGAGGATCCAACGCCCTACTAGATTTGGTATTTCCTAGTGCTACTGTTGCGAAGAATGGCTTCACTCATGAGAAAGTTGAGGGTAGATCTGACCACCGTGCAGTTGTTGTTAACCTTCCTTCTTCATTGCCTAAACCAGGTTCGCTATTCACAACTGCCCCTGACTTCAATAATGCTGATGATAATTTTATTATTGGAGAATTGTTCGATAGCTTTGAGGCGTTCAACCAGCTCAGTCTCAGTGGTGACATTAACGCCCTTGTAGAGTTCTTCGAGAGGCTTGTTAACTCGTGTATACGGCAGTTTATTCCACTAAATACGAATAGGAATCATCCCAGTCTTCCATGGATGAATCGTGACATTACACTTACACGCCGTTCGGCTACACTGAATACCATCACAAAGAATTATGCATACGTCATGACAGCAGCAGACAACTGAGTCGCCTCAAGCAATCTAAACACAATATTATCTTTGACAGTATAACCAAGTTCAACCTCGCAAAAGAAGAACTTTGACGGAAAACAAACTCGGCTAGAGATTTTTATTATCGTGTGCAGCTTCAAAGTTTGCAGCTTCCAAAGTTTGGCGTTGTATCCTTCCCAAATTCACTTTAACATCTTTATTCACTACTGATGGCGAATGACCCAGCTGACATATCAAATGCCTTCAATGTCTATTTTAACTCTAATTTTTATGTCGACAATAACGTTGTCCCTCCCTTCCGCGATCGCCTCTCTAATATCTTCATTGAGAAAATTACAATTACTGCTTATAGCATTTGGAAACTTATATTGAATCTCGATGCAAAAATATACAGTGGTCCTCATTGCATTACCAATACATTTGTAGTCAGGTATTCTCAGTGGTGTGCTCGCTACTTTGAAATTATCTTTAACACATTCGTCTGCACTCGTAGCGTTCCCTCATCCTGGAAAATAGGTAAAGTTCTTCGTGTGTACAAATCCGGCGATAAGCACTGTTTTTCCAGTTATAAGCCAATTTCATTACCTTCATATTCTTGAAAATGCTTGAACACTTAATCTTTCAACATATCATGCACTTCCTCGAGTCTAATACATTCTGCCTAATTTTCAGCACGGGTTTCGAAGCGCGTTCAGTATGGTGAGGCCACTTATTGCCTTTTCACTTGACATTTCTATGAACCTTGACACAGGACATCAGATTGATGGCATCATTATCGACTTTCCTGTAGCCTTCGACGAGGTTATTCATTCAAACCTCTTGCACAAATAAATAGGTTCCTCAATAACCCACAATTAATTCACTGGATTTCTTCCAGGGGCCAAAATCACTTCTGGTGTTCTGCATGGCTGAGTTCTCGGGCCTTTGTTACTTTTGCTGTATGTTAATGATTTGCCTGATATTGTTCGCTCTATATTTGCTTGTACGCTGATGATTGTGTTTTATATCAAGGAATTCCATCTCCCAATGACCACATCCTTCTTAACAATTCATTTGCATCTTTCTGCAACAGGCGCCATTCCTGGCAAATGAATATTAACTACAAAGAAACTGTGTTCATGTCCTTTACTAATTAATTAGTTCTTTCAGATTTCAGCTACTCATTTAATGGATTGTCCCTGCAGAGAGTTCACCAATATAAATACCTTGGCGTGCTTTTCGCTCATAATCTGTCCTTGTCTCTTCATATTCATTACATTACTACTAAAGCTCTAAAAAAACAAGATTATCTCCGGCGTACACTATGAGCGGCCCCTAGAGATACGAAACAAGCTGTGTACAAGGCCCTTAACAGCCCCGTACTTCAATACGCGTCATCTGTATGAAACCCCTACAACCAGAGCGAAGTCAAACAAATTGAATCGCTACAGAAAAAGGCAATTATATTCACCTACGTCAGCATTGCCATCTTTGAACCTATCACTACTTTCATTTCGGAGGAACATTGAATCGCTCAAGCTATTTCACTCTATTATTTATTCGTCGTGCAAGCTTTAAAAAGGTCTGTACTTAACAATTCCAGACCTTCTTCAACCTTCCACTATCATCCTTTGAATATGACACCATTCTACTCCCGTAGTAAAACGTTTAAATTTAGCTTCTTTCCACGAACTGTTGAACTTTGAAATAACTTATGCGGTGACATACGTTCTTTGCCCTTAAATGAATTCTGATTATTCATACATACCCTTTCACTGTTTTCCTTTTACTCGTTTTTGTTATGTTTGCTGTGTTCTGTTCCTTGCCACCACGTCTTCATCATGCCATCATGTCTTGCCATGTTTTGCCACCATGTATTGTATAATAAATTGCTATAGTACTTTTCTTCGCAAAGTACTACGCCATGTGTGTTTTATACCGGCCTCTTCTCCACTCCAACAATAGCTCTTACGGGTTGCAGTATGTATAAATAAATAAATAAATAAATAAATAAATAAATAAATAAATAAATAAATAAATTACATGCGTCAAAGTCTAAATGTCCTGGTGAGGTGCACGACAAGAACATGGCACTAGGAAAGGGCACGCGGGAAGGGCGAGCTGTGATGCGGGTTGTTTTGTGGATGAGGAGGTCAAGTTTAACTGACGGAGAAGAAGCGAGGCACGTGACACCAGACAACGACACACTCTATTCAAGGCACAAAATTACAAAGATACAAAGATTAACTATGACCTAATTTAATCAAACGACTGGATGTCCGACAAGGCACTGTTCTTAACTCAAAAAAGTTCCCGCTTACGTCTGGCAGTAATCTGCGGCAAGAAGCTGTGGCGGTGGACTTGATCAGTGTGATGGCTGCAGGCGCTGGCTGCTGCAAAAGTCGGGTCCCGTGCGCTAGGCTCGGGGCACTGCGACGGTGCCCTTGTCGATGCCGGTGTTGCGACTGATAAGCGATTCGGCCCGGGTGCTCCGTGGCCAGTCTCGGCTGATCTGCCTCGATGTCAACGGGGAAGATGCGGCTCACAACATAAGTTCCCCGAACGTTCTCGTCAGCCAGGTCGCTCCTCGAACCTCGTTCCTTCCGCTCTCCTGCCACGACCGTCCAGCTTCTTGCTTCTCGATTTTTTTTCCCACGCGATCCTTTTGGCCACCGGATGGCCACCTCGTCCTCGTCACTTCGATCTGCCGACCTCTGTCCGGAAAGCAGCGCCTCCTCACAATTTCCCCCGTCGAAAGAAGTGTTTGGGGGGAAAACACTTCCGGTGAGCTGTTGATTGGCTGGTAACAGTACTTCGTAGTACTAGTCGGTTGGCCGACACGCACTTCACTTGCAGTCAGTAATATCACTATCACACTACATTGCAATGACTCACAATGAACAGAAACACTACAAATGCACAGAAATACTGACAGACAGCAGTTCTACGAACCGGGACCGTTCCATGCCCTCATTGAAGGCGGCTGAGGTAGTCCGCACCCATGTTACTAGCTCCCGGGATATATCAAATGGGAAAGTCGTATTCTGACAAGGCTCCAGCGGAGCACCATTGTATTCATCTGGCGAGCAGAGCCAATATACAGTAAAGGCTGGTGGTCAGTTTTGACTGTAAATGCCTTGCCGTAGAGGTAAAAATGAAATTTCTGAATAGCCCATTCTGCAGCTAAGCACTCACGCTCTATAGCAGAGTAGCGAGCTTCACGAGGCAACAGTTTTCGGCTTGCGTAGCTGACAGGGTGCAGTCGCTCGTCGTACTCGTGTAAAAGCACAGCACCCAGACACTTGTCCGAAGCGTCAGCACGGAGGATAAACTCTTTTCATAGATATTGGGCTCGTAGGACCGGTCGCTTGGTCAAAGCTGTTTTTAGTTTCTCAAATGCTAGCTGATGTTCCTGTGTCCACGTAAAGCGGTTCGGAGCAACCTTCTTGATCAGTTCTGACAGGGGGTACGAAATTTGAGCATAGTCAGGTATGAATTCGCTGTAGAGTCAGTTAGTCCTAAGAACGACTGCACTTGCCTCTTTCTGGTGGGCAGGCTTGACGGATCTTGTCAACATTTTCTGTCATGAGCTTTACAATACTCGCCAAACTTGTGACCAATAAACTCAACAGAAGTAGCTCCCAGCTCCGTTTTCTTGGGTTTTATGGTTAGGTTAGCTTTTCGGACCCAGGACAAAAGCGTGCGAAGAGTGTTCCTCCAAAGAAGCGGTGGCTATGGAGACGTCGTCGAAATAGTGAAAACTGTTGGGGATTCCATCCACCACCTTCCGGATTATTCGCGTGAAAACCGCTGGTGCAGTTTTCAGTCCAAAGGGCATGTATCGGAATCGGTATAAGCCGGAGCGTCTTGAGAATGCTGTCATGTGTTCAGACCGGGGTTCCATTGAATCGCTCGACGAGACCATTGCACATAGAATGGTACGGTATCGTCGTGAGCTGTTGTATAGAGAGTAATCGCTCTATTTCTCGCATGAGCTCGGAAGTGAAACTTCGCCCTTTGTCGCTCAAAATGTGTTGAGGTAGCCCAACTCTTAAAATCATCTGGAGCAGAGCTTCCACCACTTTTGCGGTTTCCATTCTTGGCATGGCCACTGAGTCAGCATACCTTGTTGCAAAGTCTACCATTGTTAGTATGTATTTTTTTCCTCCATTTGAGCAGGGCTTCATAGGACCAAATATATCAATGGTCACTTGCTGAAATGGTGCGTCAATTATGGTCATGCTCCCAAGTTCTTCGGAACAGTTCTTCGAAACAGTTCTTCGGAACAAGTATGCTTCGGAACAGTTCTCTCGCACGTATCACACGATTTCACGTATCTTTTAACATCCATGTGCACGCCTGGCCAGTAAAAACCTGTTGTGACTTGGTTTTTCATTTTTGTAGCACCTTGACGGCCCGACAACAACCCTTCCTAGCTTATTGGAAGTACGTCCCCGCGATATCGTTGATGCAGGGTTAACTGTTTGAGCTCTTTCGTGGAGGGTATTTTATGTGATCGTAAATAATTTTCTTTTCTACAAAGAACTCCGACTCATGTCCAGACTGCGATGTGAACTGCCGGCCTAGGGCGCTGAAACACGTTTTTAGACTCTAGTCTCTAGCTTGTTCTTCAATTAGCTTCTTGCGATCCGGTTGAATAAGCTCTGCCTCCGAGATAGCGAGCACCTTGTTGTTGTTGGGTTGAAATTTTTTTGTGACAGCCCCTTTATTTGAGGTTAGGAGTTGGGGTTTCACTTCACGTGCTACGTCGTTTACTTCAATAGGCTCCAAATATTTCTGACTTTTCACAGCTTCCTCGGGTGCGCCGTTGAGGTCGCGTTCCAACCAAGAACGGAACGCCGACAGGCCTTCTACGTTGCCTAAGACCAGGTCGTATAGGGGATCTTTAATGCATATAGCGGTCAGTTTACCCGAGAAGAACGCAGTCTCTACTTCGATTTCTGCTTCGGGGATATACATCACCGTTCTGTCTAGGAGGAAGGCGGGACTAGTTCCGCCTGTAAAATTTTGCGCAAGAACTAAGTCTTTCCGGACGATCACCAGGTTGCATCCGGTATCCCGCATAACACTAATCGTCGTCCCTCCTAAGCGTCCTTTAACGACGGGTGGGCGGCCGATAGAAGCAGGATTGTCTCCTTTCACCGCGCTGACATCTGGAATCTTTTCCCCAGTTTCCAGAGTGACGAACTTCTGGCCGTCATGCCGAGGCTGTACAGCACAGGCAGCCAGGAATTTTTCGTCTTTTTGCTGGTAGCACCATCAGCCCTATGTCCAACCTGCCCGCCTTTCCAACAGGCTCTCATGGGCTTCCAGCACTCGGCAGCAGTAAGTCCCTGCCTGTCACAAAGGAAATATTTCCTTTCTTGTAGTGAGTTTCCTTGCTTTTGAGGCGAGTTTTTTCCGCGGTACTCATGGTTGGGTTTATCCTTCATGCAAATGGAGCATAGACGCGCAAGGCTCCGTTTTGCTTGAGCGACTAGATGCACATCGGCAGGTACTGCCTTCTCTCCCAACTTGGCACAATTTCTTTCTTTCAAGAAGACTAACAGGTTTTTAGGGAACCTATTCATATACTCTTCAGTGATAATTTTCTCTCGCAGGCTCTGAAATATCTTTCCAACTCGGCTGGTTTCCACGGAACGCCGACCGTATCCGGAAAGTATCCGGAGAGCCTAGCTACAAATGGGCGAGCAGTTTCACCATCCTCCGGTCCCGACCATCGAAACTTCTCTCTGTAGCCTTCTGCGCTGCACCGAAATCTTTGCACTAAAGCTCCCTTGACCTTTTCGTAGTTTGATGAACCCTCTGGAGACAAGCGACCGACTACACGCTGTGCTTCACAAGTAAGGCAGAAACTAAGTGTGGTTGCCCACTTTTCTTTCGGCCACCACTGACCAGTAGCGACACTCTCAAACCTCTGTATATAAGCGACCAGGTCGTCTCTGGAGCCATTAAAAAAGGAATCAACTTATGGGGGCTGATAACATCTGCGTTGCTCGCACCATCAGCTCCTCCATCACCACTGTCGCTGGCGTCTGGCGCGTGAGCTCGGGTCTCGACGAGTCGTAGCTTCAAAATAGCACTTCCCGTTCTAGCTCGAGTCTCTGACGCTCGGCATCCCTCGCAAGCGCTCTTCCCTGTCTCGCAGCATTCGTCTCTCTCTCGACCCATTCCTTCAGCTCACTGCCCACCAGGCCTAACTCTTTTCCCACCACGAGTAATTTGTCCATGTCCATTCCGGCGCCAAGTGTTCTCTTCTCCGCCGCAAAAATTCCCTCCTCGACTCTCTAGAAGTTACGCCGAAAGTCCTGCGTTGGACGCAATTTTTGTGATGCAGATTGTTTTTCTGGATGAGGAGGATAAAGTTTTCCAGGCGGAAAGAAAGCGAGGCATGTTTGGCAACAGACAAAACACACGGTATAAAAACGGGACAATAAAGATAAACTGCACACAGGAAAAGTAGGGTAATATAATAAGAATCTACTAAAAGAACAATAAGTCCCATGAGAAAAGTCCCACTCCCAATAGTTCTCGTTCACGTGTGGGTCCCTGTCGGTAAGTGGCTCGGTGCGCAGGGCTCGGTGCTATGGTCATTGGCGCTGTCGTAGCGAATAGATGCCGTGTCGTGAGAGGCGCCGCGCGATGACGCGACGCTGCTGCCTCCACGCTCACTGTTCATGGAAGTGAGGTGCTGCGAGGACACCGCACAGTCGGCGTTGCCAGTTCACAAGTCCAGGAAGGAAATGTGGCTCGGCTCTGAGTCTCCTGGCGTTCGCGTCCAGCAGAGAACTCGCCGAGAGCCGCGTTCCTCCTGCCTTCAGCTTGTCACCTCCGTTCCGCCTCCTCTTCTTCTTCCTTCTTCCCCACGTGATCCTCTTCGGCCACGCCCGAGCGCTTCTTCTTCATCACTTCCAAGTACTAAGACAAGAGCCTCCTCCCACGAGCCTTCCTTGAACGTTCCAGCCTAGAACTGTTTCTACTGCTGTGAGGTCTTCGTTGATTCTGTCCACCCAGCGCGTGGCCACCTTCCAGTAGGCGTCTGAACCAAACAGTACACTGATTTCATTTGCTGTCCATGTACGCGGCTGGAAGCATCGGCTATGCCGTACCGCTTTTCTATACAGGTTTCCACGGGCGCGGTGTCGAGCTCCGCACTCGTAAGGGAGCAAATCTTCGGAACTTCTAAATCATCCAACATTACCGGATTTCCACGAGCTTGTCCCTGTAGCGTCACCTGCACTCGCCGGCACCTTTGAACCTTGGGTTACTTCCACGGCCGAACGTTACTAAGGACAGGGCTTCCGTGCCTACAACCATGCATTTCAGGGCCCTAGCCGTGTCCTGGCGAATGAAGATGCGTTGGCAGCCGGTGTCTAACAGCACTCGCACATCAAGGCGTCGCCGTACACATTCTGTAAGGTTCGGGTGATCTGGAGCAACACTGATGGCGCCCCGGAGTGTCCGCTCGAAGTCTTCATGACGGCAGGTGCGCTTTTTCGGCTTGTTCCTGGCGTGTTGATCTGGGCGTGCTGCTGCCAGTCGGACTTAACAAGTAACACAGGACGCTTAGGGGACGCCGATTGCAGCTACTCCAGGAAGCTCCCCACTGGAAGCTCCGTTACGGGAAGCTCCGCACTAACGAGCCACATGGTTGCGTCGGCCGCACCGAATACTGCAACGAGCGTTGCGCAATTGTGTCCTCTGCTCGTTCGCCGACATGTCAACTAGGCAGTCCACTACCTTGTGACCAGGGCTATCACACAAGGGACACGCCGGTATTAATGCGGACTCACAATTCGCGGTCAAGTCCGACGCTGAGGGGACGGGTGCCTGCGGTTGTTCTGGAGAGATGAACTCAGAAGTTTGGACGGATCGACGAGCTGCGTTTGATGGAGGCTGTCCTTATCTTCCGTTCTCGCGAATTTCGATTTGAATCCTTAGGCATTCCATCATTTCCTTCCCCTGGCCAGCTCCTTGCTGCTGCATCGTGGTTTCGTTCATTAGCCCTTAGTCAGTCTCCTTAACCCTCTTGCTCTACATTAGAGTGAGGTCATCCGGCAGGCATCATAGGAGCACATGGTTCAGGAGTACGGCGTATTGCACTCGCGGAACTCCCAGGGCTTCCAGCGCGCTCACACGAAATTGTACCTTGTCGTGCATTTCACAAAGCCTCTCGATATCCATTGAGCTTCGTATCGGCTTCGATGCCATGAGGTGGTCAATATGCTCGTGATTGAGCCAGTCTCGTCAACCGAATAGCGGAGCTAAAGTCTTGACTGCGAAGTCATATTTCGCGCCAGGAAGCCGGATTCCTTCAATGGCTCGTTTGGCGTCACCGATCAAGTGCGTCAATAAGTACTTAAACTTCTTATCTTCTGCAGCTCGTATGTTCATGAATCGTCACGTTAAAATGATCCCAAAACACTTGCCAGTCGTCTAGATTTCCCGAGCACGCTGGGATCTGGAGCTTGGGAAGCGTAACCATCCGATGACGTGAAGCATGCGTGTAGCCCGCCTGATGCGCCCATGGGATCAACGACTGGAGCAGCTGTCCCTCCGCTGGCAACCAAATAGGTCAGGCTGTACTAGAGTGGTCGCGCTGGAGTGGCGTGAATTTTACTGTGTCGGGGCTATTAATTTTAAGATTTAAGATGGTCGCACGGATTTGTATGCGTTTGGCCGGACATAAGAACAAAGAATTTCGACTATTGACTATGTGCGTTGATATTGAACAGAATCGACAGCTGGGTCCATCTTGAACAGCGCCTAACAAACAACGACGAAGAAAAGCGCCGTCTTGTGTCCCTTCTTCTTCGTCGTTGTTTTGTTCAGCGCTGTTTAGGATGGGCGTTGATGTGGGTAGGGAACATGTTTCACAAAAAAAGCGCAGGAAGCGTTTGCAATATCTGAGGTAATAAAATCCGCGTGTAAGATTGACGCTATTGGACATAACATTTGTGTACTTTTTAATATTCGCCATAGCTTTGCCGTACTGTTATCAGTATGCACAATTATGTTTCCTTAGAACTTTCTCTTATCCTTTTAAACAGCTCCGCGTCCGCAGCACGTGCGCCTCTCCTCCTTCCCTCCTCTCTCTCAACAGCGGCTGGCGCGCGCATGCGTCGTAGTCAGCCCGTTCGCTCCGTCGCGGTCTCGGCGTAACAGTTGCGTGATAGCAGTGCGGTGGGGCGTGGAAGGGCGCGCGCTGCTTGTGCATGCGCGCTCTCCCCCCCGTACTGCTCTCCCTCTACTGCGCGCGCTGCAACTATAATGCGGCTAGCGGTCGCGCGTGCTTCAGTCACTGCGTTGCTCCTTCCTTCCTTGGTTGACGCTCGCTCCCACGTTTATTCGTGTCTGCTACTCCAGCATCACGGGAGAAGCGATGGAAGCAACACTGCCTTTAACCAGTACTGAGGCCCCAATGCTCTGCATTTACTCGTGTTCCCCTCGCGGGAAGGCGCGGGAATTTTTTAACAAGTTTGTTTAAAGGTGGCAATAGTTTTTGTAACGGGCCTTCAACTGACGGTTGTATGGGTGCCTTTGACGAATGCAGCCATATCTATTTGACGAAGGTCTCGGGATGCACAATGCGACAGACATCAAAGAACACAGCCACACTTATAACAGCACAAAGGTTTTACGCTTGAACCGAAGAAAATTACACAAAGTAGCAGCAACCAGATAAGATGGGCCTTCTTAACATAGTAATAACAGCATTGTGTCGCGTCATGTTTTATCAGTGAGGTTTAAGCCCTCAGAGCTTTCTTTCCTATACATCATCAGTTCTCCTCGCAATCATGCAAGAATAAACTTGCTTTTTTTAAATTTATTAACCCTGCAACCCTTTACTAGCGTGACATAGAGGTTGCAAGACATCAACAGTCGTGAAACCACAAATACAGAGTCAACAACAATTACACAGTCCCACAATAAGGGTATGCAGAAAGAGGAGCATTACTTGGCCAATTGGGACATGTGTATGTACAGAATCGAAAATTACAAAAACAATAAAAATGACATTATATGAGTTTATAAACTGAGAAATAATGATAACTTTATTGAATGAGGCTTGGACAATGATGGTGACGATTTTACCGGGGCTGATTGCAGTGACAGAGAGCAGGACACAGGGGTGAGAATAAAGATTGCTTTGTACGCGCAAATAATGGCTGGGCAATGGGTGCATATATTGACAAGAAATGACGATATAGGATACTCTGCAAAAGAAGAGTGGCTGTGTTAGAGTTTTTGGAAAAAAGTAATAAAATATTATGAAGCTGGTGGTGTTGCAGAGGTGGTAGATTAGGGCCTTTTGCATTTATGTTATGCTTGACGTTTGTGAGTAGTCATTGAAAATAAATCGCGCCGCTTTATTTTGTAGTTCTTTGTGTTACTTTACGAAGTACGCCTGGTGACGGCTTCCGATTTGCGATGCATATACTATCATGGATTAATTGGTGTACTCATGTGAGGTTGCGGCCATTACAATACCAGGGTGGCCAATCCGTCTCTGGCGAAGGGATGCGTTACCGGCAATGGTCACCGGTATCAGGCCACAACCCAAGCCCAATTCTGCAATTTTATCAGCACGCGTATTTTTTCTGAATCCGGTGGGAATTGTGAGGCACCGGGATTTGAACCTTGGTCCTTCTGCACGTGAGGTGAATGCTCCAGCTCTACTTCACCGCCGCACGTCACATCATAATATTCACAGCATGTTTAGACGAGGTATTCAGGATAATAGATTTAGAACAGGTGGCCGTAAGGGTTAATGGCGAACACTTCCGCAACCACAGATTTGCTAAAACGTTGCATTGCTAAGCAACTTCGGGCACGCATTGCAAACCATGCGTATAACACTGGAAAAGCAGAGCGGAACCGGGTACCTGAAAATGAAAATGAAGAAAACTAAAGTAATTCTCCATAACATCGGGTGATCACGGTGGTCTGGGATAGGTAATGAGGCAGTGGAAGTTATAAGCCAATATATCTGCTTAGGTCAAGTTGTGACTCCAGATCACAGCAATTAGAAGGATAGGATTGGGGTGGAGTGGATTCGGCAGGCATTCTGAGATAATCAATGGCAGCTTACCATTGTACCTGAAGAAGAAAGTGTATTGCAGCTGCATATTACCGGTGTTCACATAGGGGGAAGAAACGTGTGGGCTCACTAACAGGGTTCAACTTAAATTGAGGACGCCTGAGCGAGGGATTCAACGGAAGATGATGGTTGTAACGTTAAGGGACAAGAATAGAGCGGAGTGCGCCAGAGAACAAACGCGTGTAAGGATATAAGTAGAAATTAAGACGAAGAAATGGGTGTGGGAAGGGCATGTAATGCGAAGGGAAGATAACCGTTGATCATTGCTGTATCAGAATAGATCCCTAGAAACGTCGAGCCTGGCACGGAGTGGCAGAAGGTTAGATTGACAGAGAGAGAGAGAGAGAGAGAGAGAGAGAGAGAGAGAGAGAGAGAGAGAGAGAGAAAGCTCTTTATTGAGCTTCTGCGGCTAGAAGGCGGTTGTGGCTGCCGGTTTGTGCCGGGCAGCGACGTCGGCGGCTCTAGTGACGAGGGAGAGTTGGACCTCCTGGTCGGAGCTCGCCAGTGCCTCCTCCCACTGCTAATTGGAGGAAATGGGGGAGAAAGGGTCTTTGATGCATCCCCATATGATGTGGGCAAGGGTGGCGAGAGCTCCTCATGCTTTAGAGTTTGGTGAGGGGTAAAGGAAAGGTTGGATGAGGTGGAGCTTGGCTGGGTTCGGAAAGGTGTTAGTTCGTAGGAGTCTTCACGTGTGCTCTTGTTCGGGTGTCAGCAGCACGTTGGCTGAGGGGAGTTTTCTGCTGGAGAGGCGGTAGTGCGTGGTTATTTCTTGATATGAGACCATTCTGCCTCTGGCGGATCTGGCACCATGGTAGGGGAACGTGCTCGCCCCGGCTCGGATAGTAAGCCCTCGAACCATACTGTGGGCGGCCTCGTTACCCTCCAGGCCAGCGTGCGGCGGAGCCCATGCGAGTTCTACTGGGGATTTTGGTGGGTGCTGTTGGATAATTTTGTTTGCCTGAGGCAAAATTTTGGATGGTTACCGGGCTTGGGTATAAATGTTATTTCGGCGTGTCTCCGTGATTGCGGTAGTGTGCCCCATGTCCAGTATTTGTTAAAGTAGCTGGTGATCTCGACTATCCACTCGTCGTCTAAATTTCTTAACATCTTATTAGTGATTTGATCAGGCCCCGGGGCTGAGCCAAGTCGTAGTTTGAGTATGGCTGCCCTAACCTCTGCTTCAGTAATGTCCCTGCCCATGCTCGGGTTGTCTGTGCCCGTGTATGGGGGGATGGGGTCGTTGGTGGTTTTGGGAAGGTACGTATCTTTGATGCGATTATTAAGGTCTGTGTCCGAGCCAGTGAAGTTTTGTATGATGTGGGTGAGTCGGTGGGCCTGGTCTGTTCTCGAATTGCTGGGGTCCAAGAGGTGTTTGTGCAGTTGCCAGGTACGTTTCATTCCCAGGTTCCCTTGCATTGGATTGGCAGATGACATCAAGAAGTTAGCGGGGATAAATTGGTCGCAGTTAACACAGGACGTGGATAATTGGAGATCTATGGGAGAGGCCTTTTCCCTACAGTGGGCGTAGATAGGCTTCTGCTGCTGCTCCTGATGGTGATTAAGATACTATCATTGATGGAAGTAGTGCTTGGCAGGCCATATTTGTGGACTTGGTTAGTGAGTGAGAGGATGGCCTGAGTGTATTCGAGTAATTTAGCGGCTTAGCTGGGGACTGCATCGATGCCATTGTTGCGGGTTAAATTACCCGTAAATCAGGCGTGCTTTAGATCACCAAGTATTTTGTCATGCTTACAGCATGTATAGACGTACTACTAAAATATTGAAGCGGCTCTCAGCCCGTACTTTTAAAAACGCCAAGCCCCTAACTTAGGGCACATTAATTCTTGTCTGCCAAATTCTACCGCCTTTTTGAGTTGATTAGAGTCTGCTTGCAAAAATAAGAACTATTGGGGGTATGTAAGTTGCGGATAAAATATGCTTTAATCCCCACATAGTTGCATAGTAGGGCAAATCTTACACGTAAAGTCATGAATATATAAAATATTAAAATAGGACGCAACACTATGCACTACGGGACATCTGAACATACTTGAGCCAAAAGGAGTAAATGAGATAAATGATTTCTGACCGATACCACTTGTTAACTTTAGCACTGATAATTATGATGAGTTGTTTATAGGGAAATTTTTATTTTCTCTGTGTAATCTTTCTTGCCTCGATGCTGCTATACCCTGACCTGTAAAGTGCTCAAGAAGGTTGGCTTCGGTGTTATTCATTAGATCGGGATCGCAGTTAAGCAATGAAAGCCGTCATTGCTGCGGTTGAGGGTGACATTGATGTCAATTTTGGCAATAAGGTTTTGGTTGGAGAATTCCATATTTGAAGATCTGTGGTGACTTTCACTATAGGTTGGGTGGTTGGTGGTTATTGGGCTTTACATGACTGTCAATTCATACCATCCAGGAATTCTGAAATAGGAAGCACTGATAGTGCCGTGTCGGGATTTTATTTTGTAAGAATAAATTCCTAGGAAGCCCGAGTAGTCTGGCTTGAGCATAGCAATACAGGATAGTAGAGGAAATGGACTTCGGCGCGGCCCTTTTATAGGGATCATTCGGGGGTTTTGGAGACAATTGATTGATTAATTACCAATAAAAAGCAATGACCTTGCATAATATATTCACAAGACCCCCTGGCCAGTGAGGTCGCAGAGTGCCTTGCCGAGTAGGTGGACAGACAAGGACATTGTCCGGAGGTTGATCAGAGATGCGATGGCCGCCATTCGAGTTTTTCAGCTTGCTTGTTGCAACTACTTGGCAAAATTTCTCGAAACGCAATTTTTAGTGCTCGGGGCCAGCGGTGTCACTCTTACCTTTATTACATGAAATAGCCCTTGCGGGGCACTGAATAGTATTACGTGAGAGCGGTATTATACTGAATTTCCCATTTTTCTGTGCTGGCTGGCCTTCTGCTATCAATTGTACTAACGAAGCCCCCACGAAAGCAAGTCATCACTGCACATCAGAAACTACTACTGTCTGTATCTAAAAAAAGAGCAGCGGAAACTACAGTGTGAAAAGAAACACGGTGATTCTACGGCCCAGTTAAAAAATAGGCCATTTCAGCAAGCACCACGGTAGCGTAGTAAAGGTTGTTCTTAGCACGGCCGTAGTCGCATGCTGGGCAGCCACGGTCACCAGCCGTGCCGCAACCTAAGCCATCACGCAAAAGCGCCTGCCCCCCCCCCTCCCCGAACTGATAGAGCGAGAATTGTCTCGGCTAAATGAAGATGTTAATAGGTGAACACCACGCTTTTAGTACCAAGAAAAAGCTGGGAGGAAACTGAAAGATGTCTTTCTTACAACTTTTTCCAACTATGTGGCGCCCAATAACCCGGACTTTCATAGTAGGACTATATTGCTGGCTAGTTGGTTCAAGACCTACAAAGGAGTAAGTTTGCGGGAAATACAAGGACGAAGCTAGAGAGGGCAAGACGAGCGCAGCTTCCTGACTCGCACATAATTGGGTAATCAAAAACAGCAAACCAACGCAGTCCCGCTAAAAATAGCTGTAAGTTTCATCCCAGAGAACCATGATGTAATAATCCGCCGCATGTTCCTACAGGGAACCGGCATACCTGGTCTCAAAATGGGCAAACCATAAAAATCTTAAGCTAAAGCGGTGACATTGTAAGCCGCCTATCCAGTGCGAGAGGCGGATTAAAACAAGAGAACACAATGGCCTATGTCGCGTCTGATCATAAGCGCGTATGAAACAGCCTGTAATAGCCAAACGTTTTCACACTTAAGGAAACGAAGTAAATATCAAAATAAGAAGAGCATATACGCCTCATTGAACGTCAAAATTTTTACGATCAGTGAAAATATTCTCATGGTGAATCCCTACTTTTTCAGGAAATCAGAAAGCACCTTCGCCCAAGCTCAAAAGAAGCACCTGTAAAAAACGTCGCAGGTGACATCTACATTCGGTGATTAAGATGTAAGACGTGATAGCGTTACGTAGACTGCCAGGAGCGCTTGGAACGAAACTGTAGCATTTAACATGTATGGTACACAATCCCGTAAGGTCGGCCAAGAGAGAGACACCAGCAGGAAGGGCGTTTAATAGCCGCGACCCGAGAGAGACAGAGGGCAGTGGGCCTTTGTTTTTCTGTGGAAGATGTGGGCGCGAAAGTTGGGGATGTGGGGTGTGGTCTCTGTGACGGTGGTGTCTGTGGTGGTAGTGTGTGTATTTCAAAGTGTTCATTCTGTGACATCTATGTCGACTGAAGATTTTACCGTTTTATGGAGAGAAAGAGAGAGAGAAAGTGAAGACCTTTTTTGATGGAGAGATAGTCGGGGTTTAGGACAAGGAGGGAAAATTGGTAGGGGCCTCAAACGTGTAACCTCATTTCTAGGGCCATGGATGCAGCAGCTCCTTTTGTTGCACTACCACTCAGCTCGCTCTCATCTTGCGGTAACGACCTGGTCAAAGCTGCCTCCCATGTCTTGATAGAATGGAAATATGTAATGTCTAAATTGTTCTACGTTGAGTATTCCTTTGTACATAGCCGGGTTGCGTGAATAGAGAGGATGTTTCCCAGAAGTTAGCTCAGTTTTAAGTCCGATGCTCCCAACGAGCATCTGCGCCCACACAGTTTTGTAGGTACTCGTGTTGGTTTATTCCCAACAGGGTTTGGGATTCTTCGGTACTGAGACATACTTATGGCACTGGGAAGAATTGTGTTTGTAGGC
Organism: Haemaphysalis longicornis; assembly: GCA_013339765.2. NCBI lineage: Eukaryota > Metazoa > Arthropoda > Arachnida > Ixodida > Ixodidae > Haemaphysalis > Haemaphysalis longicornis. The sequence continues at coordinate 147,364,914 of CM023455.1, forward strand.
CTAGAATGCAAAGACGTTCTTGCTTAACGTTTTTGGGGAGGGGCGTGCGCCACTCCTGGACCCAAAGTGAATGGAAAGGTAGTTCACTTCCCTTTTGGTCGATTCCTCGTTCCCCCGCACGGGGCACCTTGAGCAATCTTGGCGACGGTACTGGCGATACCGCGGACCCCGAGCCCCCAACATAAGCTGGTCCAACCGTGGCGATGTGTTTATAGGTGGAGGGTAGAAACCACGAAACGGTGGCCGTCGGAGCCCAGGTCAAGCTCCGGCGGGGGGCTCCCTGTCTGTTCACCAGGCAGGGAGCTCCGGGACCTCTTTGACTACCAGGGTAAGGTCAAAGAAGAAAGTACCCCCGTCTCCTGCTTTCCAATGTATCATATGGCATTTTCCAAACCCCCCCCCCAACGTGATCGGCCCCGAAAAGGGCCGCACCGAAGCTTCATTCCCACCCTTGCCAACAATTGCATCCCAAAAGCCAGATAACTATCCGCGCTTCTTGATTGTTGAATCTCTTGACAAGTCAAATCCTATCTCCTCCCAGTCAGTGTTCCTTATCACCAAATTCCTTGAAGGCATCTTGGCAAGTCTTTCCAAGCCAAGAAACTGAGAACCGGCGAAGTTCTGGTCGAGGTGAACACTCGCCAGCAAGCCACAAGCCTCCTTACCCAGAATCGCATGGCAGATCTGGACATCAGAGTCACACCCCCACCGTAGCCTCAATAGCTCTCAGGGTGTGATTTCTGAGCCAGATCTGATAAATGAGACGGAAGCCGATCTGCTCGAAGGTCTGAAAGGCGAGGGCGTGACGGCAGTGAGGCGCATCACCATGCGGCGAGATGATAAACAAATCATGACAAAGCATATAATCTTGACATTTGACCGTTCCACACTCCCGAATCCATCAAAGCGGGTTTCATTCATTGTTCTGTCCGGCCTTACATACCGAACCTGCGGCGCTGTTTCAAGTGCCAACGGTTCGGGCATGGCACCACCTCCTGTCGTGGAAAAACAACGTGTGCAAAATGTTCATCTCACGATCACGATACAGATAACTGCCAGGCTCAACAATTAATGTGCAGCAACTGTCATGGACCTCATGCTGCGTACTCCCGCACGTGTGAAAGGTTCCAGATGGAAAAGAAAATAATCAACCTGAAAATCACTGAAAACATCACCTTCCAAGAGGCGCGGAAGAGGTTCGCCTCTTTCCCTCTGGGGGATACGCCGACGCAGCTCGCCGGGGGGCGGAGCGGTGTCTGGTTTCCACAGGGACCCAGTTCAGCGAGTCTGACCTGGTCCTCCGCCGCCCCCCTCTGGGTTGCCTCCGGCAGCCCAACCCGCCACCACGCCGCTTGCTGAGGCAGCAGCGGTTGTGGTGGCAACCTCTTCCGTCGGGACCGGTGCCGCTCCCGCCTCTTCTCCCCATCCTCCAGTGCGTTGGAGGGTACCGAGGTGATGGACACCACGGGCCCCGCACCGGTTCCCACCGCCACCGCACCCGCCCGTGCCACCTCTGGCGCCCCGGACGCCCTCGGCGGTGGCGGCTCAAACGAAGGGCTCCCGAGGGGGGCCAAGTCCGGGGGGCCCGGTCGTCGGGCACCCCGGACATCCGACGACGACATGGATGTCGGGCCGTTCCTGCCTGCAACGCAGCGCAAGGAACGCGTCCCGACGCCAAAGCCTCCCGACAAGCCAAAAAAGACGAGAGTCACAGCCCCGAAAGACGACACATAAACAACACACCACACACTCCAGTAGCTCTCACACTAAATAATGGAAGAGAAAACATAATCAATGGAAACTGTAGAGGCCTTCTTAAAAATCTTGACGATGTATACGAACTACTGCATGCTAATCAGCCAAGTGTAATGTGTGTCAGGAAACACATTTGAATTCCAAGCACACAAATTTCTTGAATAGTTACATGGTCTTCAGAAAGGACAGGGATGGCTGCACACACTCTTCTGGCGGTGTGGCCATAATTGCCCGGAAATCCTTAGCCTGCCACCCTGTCACTTGAAACACTGTCCTCGAGGCTGTAGCAATCCGTACGATAATATTTAATAGGTTGATAACGGTATGCTCCATTTACATTCCTCCTGATTTTGCACTTCTGAGCTCTGATTTCGAGGCACTGGTTGACCAGCTGCCCGAACCATACATACTAACAGGCGACCTTAACGCGCACAACTCTCTTTGGGGCTCCTCCAGAACGGATGCCCGAGGTCGCCTGTTGGAGAAGTTTCTTACATCCTCCGGAGCATGCCTTTTCAACAAAAAACAGCCTACATATCATAACTTAGGACACAATACATACTCTCATCTTGACTTGGCTATTGGTTCCGCAGTTCTCTTTCCATGTCTTGAGTGGGGTGTGGGCACGGACCGTAGTGACCCACTTCATTAACGTAGTAGGTATATCCAAGGTTCATTAACATACTAAGGATAGGCAGAGAAGTCACACTAAAGTAAAGAGTCCATTAAATGATCCAAAGCAAACTGGCGTACATTCACAGAAACATCTAAACTACACCACACAACCATAAAACACCTACACGTGGAGGAAGCCGCCCAACTCGTCATGGCGCACATCCTCGATGCCGCCGAAAAGTCCATTCCCCAGGCCTCCAGTGGGTCCCGCACACCAAGGAAGCCCTGGTGGAACGAGGACTGCAGGCGGGCGCGAGAGGCCCAGAACAAGGCGTGGGGTGTCCTTCGCCGGTACCCCACGTCAGATAACCTCATTTCTTTAACGGGCAAAGGCTTTTGGAAAGCGAGTGCGTCGTGAGGCGAAAAGGGAGAGTTGGCGCACCTCCTCACTTCCATCAACTCATACACTGACACACACAAAGTCTGGATACGAATACGAAAACTAAAAGGACAACAGACACACAGCCCGCCCCTGGTTAGTACAACAGGGGACACACTGGAAGACCAGGCTAACAAACTTGCACAACACTTCGAACACGTGTCCAGTTCAGCACACTACACAAACACTTTCATGAAAAACAAAACATCTGTAGAAAAGAAGTCCCTGCGTGATAACAACAAGTCGCACACTTCTTACAATTCTCCTTTTTCAATTCATGAGCTGAAGGTTGCTCTGAGCACATGTAAGCCTTCAGCTCCAGGTGCAGACAAAATCACATACACCATGATACAACACCTACACCCAACACTCTTGAAACACTCCTACATCTATACAACAACGTATGGCTTTCGGGGCACATTCCTCGCTCTTGGAGGGAGGCCATAGTAGTGGCTTTCCTGAAGGAAGGAAAGGACCCTTCCTCTCCCGCTAGCTACCGGCCCATCGCCCTCACAAGCTGCTGTGCAAGCTCCTCGAGAAGATGATAAACAGGAGACTCGTGTACTTCTTAGAGTACAACGGTCTTCTCGAGAGCTGCCAGGCGGGCTTTAGGGCGGGACGATCTACGAACGATCAACTCGTTGCGTTAGAGTCATATATTAAAGATGCTTACCTCCATAAGCAGTACTGTATGACAGTATTCTTTGATCTTGAAAAGGCGTACGACACTGCTTGGCGGTACGGCATCCTCAGCGATTTGAAGTCCTTTGGTATGTCGGGTAACATGTGGAACACGCTTGCCAGTTACCTCTCTGAAAGAACGTTTCGCGTGCGAGTTGGAGCTGCACTCTCTAGAGTTCATGTGCAGGAAAACGGTGTTCCGCAAGGTGGAGTTTTGAGTTGCACTTTGTTTATTGTAAAAATGAACTCTCTTCGGAAGGCTCTGCCACCAACCATTTCCTGCTCAATCTATGTAGACGACGTGCAATTACCCTTTAAGTCTTGTAACCTGTCTGTCTGTGAGCGCCAGGTCCATCTTGGTGTTAACAAGCTAGCTGGCTGGGCAGATGGCAATGGTTTTAAATTTAATCCCGGGAAGTGCACTTGTATTTTGTTTTCCAAGAGGCGTGGTATCCGGCCGGATCCAGACATTCAACTCCGCGGTGTCTCTATTCCTGTAAGAAAGCAACACAAGTTCTTGGGTATTATCTTTGACGAAAAGCTGACTTTCATCCCACACATAAACAATAAAACATAAATGCTTAAAAACAATGAATATCCGAGGTTCTGTCGCACATCTCTTTTGGTGCTGACAAACAACTTCTCTTACGTGTTTTTACCAGCTTGATAGGTTCACGATTGGACTATGGTAGCGTTGTTTATGGGTCAGCAAGTAAAACATCCCTCAAAATGCTGGACCCAGTGCTCCATCTTGGGCTCCGCCTGGCGTGTGGCGCCTTCCGCACTAGCCCGGTCGAAAGCCTCTACGTGGAGTGCAACAAATGGAACCTACACGTCAGCGAGCTTACACACAACAGATCCCTTTTTGCTTTTAAAATTTCATCCATGCCTCACCATCCTTTTAAATCAGTTTTTTGATACGTCCATGACTGAACTCCTTTTAATCGACCATCGATCTCTGCGCCCTTCTCTTACAGAGTTAGAGAGGAGCGTCGAGCTTGCTGTCTCCTTTTTAGATACACAATCCAAAGTTCTCTAACGGATTTTATAGCACCATGGCATCTCCGCCCTGTATCATGCGACACATCTTTTACACATCTAGATAAAAAGCGAGCTCCCACATGTGCAATTCTGCAGCATTTCTTGTATTTGCAGCAGAAGTATGAGTGCTCTGAATTTTATACGGACGCTTCTAGATCTGCCACCTCTGTGTCCTGCGCGGCGCATGGGCCCGGCCTTAGTGTCACTCGAACTCTGAATAGTCATACTAGTATCTTTACGGCAGAGGCTTACGGTGTACTTCTTGTTGTCAATCATATACTTCAAAACTACATCCCACAATCCATTATCTATACAGATTCCCTCAGTGTTGTGCGGGCACTGTCGTCAACAGTGCCTTCGAAAAACCACGTTGTCAATCTGATTGTCAAGGGTATTATGTCTGTGTATGTACGCAAATTTGAACTGGTTCTTTGCTGGGTCCCTGGCCACTGTGGTATTGCCGGGAACGAAGCAGCGGACCGAATGGCTGCTGCTGCTACACTCTCGAATACAGTAGACATAACCACATTACCCTACACCGACGTGAAACCACACATCAGACAACAACTTCGCAAAACATGGCAAACACACTGGAGTGAACAAACAGACAACAAGTTACACGTAATAAAACCTCAATTGGGACCATACACCACCGACACACGCAATAGATACTCTGAAGTCGCCTTGGCCAGATTACGGATAGGGCACACCCATGCAACGCACTGGTATCTGCTGACGGGATCTTCTAGACCCCAGTGCAGCAGGTGCGGAGAGGCCCTATCCGTAGTGCACATACTACTCGCATGCAAGGCACTTTACACAACACGATACAAACACTTCAGAGAACTCTACAGACAACATATCCCACTACATCCATCGCAGTTTCTAGGTGACGAAGCCATTGTTTCTGTTAAACGTGTGTTTGAGTATTTGTCAGACGTTAAGTTTTTAAACCTCATTTCCTATCACGCATAATCAAATCTGGCCCTATACACCAGCCATCACCATTATCTGTAACTGATTTTACTATGTTGGGTTGAAATTTTTTTTGTACCCATTTCACTTGATTAAATAAACTTCCCTCTGGCGCTCTTTGCCCTTAGTCGGCCTTGCGCCATAAAAAAACCCAACCATCATCATCATCATCATCGATTCCTCGTTCTGTTCCAGACCCTTGTTGCCCGCTTTCCAGTTGACGTTGTTAACTCTATTAATTCTGGATGAGATTATCTTACTGAAGCGTCTGTAATGGTCTGTAATGTTCTGTAAACAGTCTGTAATGTGTTTATGCTTCTATTTGAAATTTTCGCTACGTGGATTGCCAAGAGGATTAGTATAACTTATAACTTCCGCTTCTTCGTTCTTGTATGCAGCAGGGTCACGCAGTCACAAAGATTTCCAAAGTAGTCAACTACAATTGCCCCCGCTTTCGTTCATAGATCCCAACCGGAGGTGCATCCTGTGTTTATTGTTGTTACAGAATGTGATCTGGTTGGTTAGAAGATGACGACAGCGAAGCGAAGACGAGCAGCCACCGCACGAGCAGCCAGGCTCGAAACATCTTCCTCATCAAGCGAATAACGCTAGCCGCTCGAACGTCGTCAATAAAGCAGCGTCCTCTTACCCTCGCTTGCTTCCTAGTTTTGAACAATTTGGTGCCGTGACCAGGATGAAAGGATTACACCGTTGAAGACCCCTACCGATGAAGCAGGCCCACTGAAGAGGACGCACCGGCCAAGAACGACGCATCGCATCACCTCCCACCAGAACGGCATCTCTGCCTACCGAGCCCCATCATAGTAGACCGTCTGAAAAAAAAAACGCGGTGTGGTCTGCGCCGCAACTACAAAGATCATCAGCGAGATGAAGGCCATGATGGAGGTGACCCCACTACCGATCGGTGAGCTGGCTGAACAGCTTAATATGCTTAAGCGGAAGGAGGCTGCCTTAACCGAAATAGAGATAGAGCACCTCGTCCCCGATGAAGAACTGGATGATGAACTGAGAGGTGTAGAAGATTACCGGGATTATATCGCACGTATGACCTTCCGCGCTGAAAGACATCTTCCGGCCGCATGCACTTTAACGACTAGAGGTGTGGTACAGGCCGCAATGTAACCTCAAGAACGAGTTCAAGTTAAATTACCCAAACTTGAGATCCAACCTTTTGACGGAGAATTCATACGGTGGCCTCCATTTTGGGACCAATACGAGTCAACGATATATAGGAACCCGTGCCTAACAGACGTTGACAAATTCAAGTACCTGCGCAGTTATCTGAAGGGGAAAGCACAGGGCGTAATCAGCGGATTACCTACAACTAACGACAGCTACTCCTTAGCCATCGAACTGCTGCACCAGCGTTTTGGAGACAAAACCCTAATAATTAACAAGCACGTGAGTAAACTGCTAAACCTCCCGAAAGTGACATCTTGCGAAGACTTCAACGACCTTCAGACGCTCCATGAACGTGTACACACTCATGTTAGATCACTTAAGAACCTCGGAGTACCCATTGAGTCGTACGGCATTATGTTGAAGACTGCGCTATTGCAGAAGTTGCCCTATGAGCTCGTGCTCAGGTTCAACCAGTTAGCGTTAACGACGCCACAAGTACAGGGAAGAGAGCAGGCTGGTGAAGTATCGACGTTACTTGAACTTTTGAACCTGGAAGTGCAAAGTCGGGAGATCACTTGCGTAATGACTGCATCAGACATGCCTACGAGAACAAAGGCACACAGGAATCAAGTCAAGGAAAACATTCAAGGTTCTTCTTCCGCACTAATGGTAACGATATCCCGTCATGGATGTCTTCTCTGTGAATCGAACGACCACTTCACAGAAGACTGCCGCGCCGAAATCACATTAGACGAAAAGAAAGCGAAATTGCGAAAACAAGGTTGCTGCTTTCGCTGCGCCAGGCACTTCCACCGTACCAAGAATTGCAGGAAGGCAAGAAGACTCTCATGTCGGAATTGCAAAGGATTCCACATCACGTCCTTGTGCGATCCCAAATGGAAAGGACCGACATTAGAAAAACTGCCGACTCTGTCCACATCGACGGCTATATCAGAGACACCCCCCCAAGAAGGTTTTTGGGCGGACAGTGCCTGGAGACGCGAAACTTACCTCACCAGTTATAGGATCCGAAGCAGTGTCAAGCTCGTACGTATCAACTCAAGAACCAGTGTTTTATCAGGAAAAGGCCTCTTTGGAGGCGGACCAACCACAAGCTTCAGACGAAGAATCTTCCGAAGAAAGTCCACTGGTCTTGAAAGTCTTCGCCGAAACTGAAGCGGAAGCCGACACGAGAGAAACCGCCGAATATTTATTCTCGACTTCACCGACTGAAGCTTCATCAGCAGAGACACTTTGTGAACGTTCGAAGTGCGGACAGCACCTTCTGGAGAGACCATGGAAATTAGGGCGGCAGAACAGATACCTTCACGCCTTGCGCCCTGCGCACACGATACCGAGGAAGTCTCCAGTTCTTCTCGATCTTGGGCACAATAATCAATCCCCAAGCCGTTCTCGTGTTCACGATACTAGCCATCTCAAGCCAACCAGATCCATATTATGGCACCGGCCCGGAGCCTGTTGCAAAATGTGATCTGGTTGGTTAGAAAACGACGACACCGAAGCGAAGACGAGCAGCCACCGCACGACAGCCAGGCTCGAGACATCTTCTTCATCAAGCGAATAACGCTAGCCGCTCGAACGTCGTCAATAAAGCGGCGTCCTCTTACCCTCGCTTGCTTCCTGGTTTTCAACAATTGTCTACGAACTTTCCTAAAAGAAATTGATCCCGCAATTTCTGCTGCCCTTGTGCCGGTTTGCCTCCATGTTTTTGGTGAATAGTTTTAATGCGGAGCCGCTTGATCAGTGACAGGTCGATGATGGCGTGTAGTCGGTTCTTTCTCGGGCGTGGAAGAGGGGTGGTCCTAGCCGCATCCTGGGTGCTGGGAGAGCAGTTTGTCTGGTTTCTTCAAAAGCGTTTTAAAGACACAATTTTAGGACCTTTTCCTCATCATCAGATTCAGCCACCAATTTCCGTTCACTGCAGGCTGAAGCGTCCTGCCGTTGACCTATACCAGATAGTGCCCGGCTTTGGCCGCCTCCATTGTTTGCCGGTGAATTTTCAAATTTTGTCCCTTCACCAGGTCCATGACTTTCCTGTATTGATAGACCTGTTTCTGAATATCGAATGCCTTACCGCGGCGCTCCAGCGCTTATCAGTTCACGGTTCACGGTAAACGTTGCGAGGTTGACGGTTTTCTTGCATGTTGTCCATATGACGGTATTCATTTGAGTTTCTTCGGTGGGGCTAATTTCGTGTTACGTAGGCTCCCAACTTCCGCTCAGGATCAGTGGCTGCATGAGCCTTATCATTTCTTTTCTTATTCTTGCTCTTCTCTTGGTTAGGCCTTTCATAATGTGGGCAGTATGCTAAAGGTTTTCTCGTTTTATGCGAATTTAAGATCGGCTTCGCCGCTTTGACTCTAGTGCCACGTGACAGTTCTTACGATACTGTTCTCGGAAAGCTCATCCGGAGCATTATTTTTTACGGTTAACGTGGCCGCGTGGTGCCATCCGTCGTTTGCAAAAGAGGGCTTGCGGCGGAAACAGAACTGTGGGAATATCGACAAATGCTTCGAAATGTCATTTAATTAGACGCTAGTCAACAAGCTTTAATTTAGCTAGTAAAATGCTTGCAAGACTGACGTAATCCTTTGCCCCCGTTTTCGTTAGGGGACCCGATACTGGTGGCGGCATCAGTTCGCGTAATAACACGCCGCTGTGGCCAAGTGGATAAAACGTTGTTCTACTAATCCCAAGAAGGCGAGTTCTATTCCCGGTCACAGCGGCCGTTTTTTTCTGATGGAAGACGAACGCGAAAATGCCTCTGTGCCGACATGACAGCGCACGTTAAACATTACCGTGTTGTGTAAATTATTCCGAGGCCTCCCAAAATGCGCACCTCCGAGCCCTGGTCTTTAGCACGTGGTTTACGGGAAATATATATTTTTATCTTGCGGTGGAGCGCAGCCGTGGTGTGACGGCGTGAGTGGCGGCCACTGCTGGCGAGTGTATCGGCGAAGCATGCTACCAACGAGACGGCCTAAAACAAACCTAACTGTGGAGGCGCAGCACCTGCTGAAAATCTGTGTCCTTTCTTTCGTCTACGACGCGGTAGTATTGGCCTTTTTTCCAAAGTTCAGTTGCCGCTACATCATATTCAGGCAAACACTCACATCTGCCTGCCCTAGGCATAGCGTCCGTGTGCCAGCGATGACCTATTTCCGTGGACACCTGATGAGCACGGCTGATAGCGCTCGCGTAGCAGCCACGAGGGAATAGAAAAATTAGCCTAATAACTCTATCGCGTTCATAATCAATTCGGTTCTATCAATAGAAGAGGGTCTCACCGCAAAGCTAACCAGCCGGATGCCTTGATCGACATGTACCTGATTACGGAACTCACTAGGAAAAACACTCCTCCATGCAACAAACATGCATCGAAATCTCCCGAAGGGCGAGCGACACGACAGGCTCTAATTTCTTCGACGAAACTTCCAGGACAATCACATCAAAGTACAAGCCGACGCCAGTACCATCAAAGCTACGAAGGCAGTAGCTCTCGCATGAGAGTGCCGAGGCAACTGTGTGGCCTTTATGACTTCGTACGTGCTAGAAGAAAAGAAACAAAAATTGGAAACATTGCTTGTCCTGTGCACCTAGCGGAATTAGCGAATGGAAGCTTGAACATCACTCATACTGTCGAAGGACTATTACTCATTTGTATCAGGAAGATTATTGAACTATTGGGAAAGAATCTCCCATTCACATTGAAGAACGGTATCATCAGCTAACACCTAAACGCAAATGTCTCAAACGAAATTACGCTTTCTACAGAGAAACAGTTGGGTTAACACACCATGCTCTCTGGGACCACGACTACCGTCCCCAGAAAACATACAGAACTTTTCCTCATGCTTAAGCGCACCATTATTTACCTTTCACTATGAAGATTTGAACAGTGCAGAATGCAAACTTCCACAGAATCCTAACCGAGCGGTATATTCAAAAGTCTTGTTGGGCGAGAATGTTTGGTACGTATACCTACGCACCAAATATCGGGAAACATCCAGGCTCTTTCATTACACCAGTAATTCTAAAATTATGCTAAGAGGTTAAACATAACGCATTGCCCTTTTGTCTTGATGAAAGGGAGTCTTCCCCATCTTGTTCCTTCACGATTATGTGAGCTGATTGAGAGTTGAGAGCCCCAGCTAGCCAAATTGGGCTGCGTTATATAGGTTAAACAATAATCTAGACAGGCGAAAATATTCGTTATTATAGAACTGCACTCATTTCGGCGGAACATCAAGAGCATTCTATAAAATCTAGTATAATATCAGTGTTATGCTGATTGTTTCACGGCTGAAATAATTAATACTACATTTGTGCGTACGTCAAGATTAGTGTGAGCTGGTTTAGGGAGTAAAAGAGACAATGGTTTGCCTCCCTACTGTAATTTAAGCCGTTTCAGAATCTCCCGCCACACCTTATTGATTGGTAATCTCTTGATTCTCCAAAAAAACCAAAATCACTAAAATAGGCGCACAACTTGCAGCCGATTTGCAGCCGTGTGACCGAAGCTCACGCATGTTTTTCACGTATCGTAGGCACTGGGAAGTTCGAGAAGCGAGCCGACACGAAGATTGCAACGCTCCCAACTCATAGCTGGTCATCAGGTCACCTGCTGAGCTGCCTTGTGACTTCAGCCTGATGGCCTACCATCGCGCAGGCGATCTGCGCCCCGACCCACGTCAGAGCTACATACATCGCAGGCAGCGCCTTCCACTCGGTCGCCTACGAAAGGGACTGCCAACAGCCACGGAACGGGATTTGCAGCCGAGTGACAGCAGCTCAAGCATGTTTTTCACGTATCGCAGGTGAGTGGGTGCAGCCCAGAGCTTTTTGTACTTGGATACTGTTTTAGGCTGCAAACCCGAAGTGTCGATTGATTCAGAATGGGCATTGATTCGTGTGCATACGGAGCACGGATAGGCTGTTTTGTGGGGCGTGGCCATTCGACCAGTCATGGTTCACCAGTATGGCTTAGGCCTGCGTTGGTGTCTAGTTGCTGGCGCACGGGAGGCCGATGTTTGGTGGTTTTGTTTTGTATTGCCCATTTGATCATTTGCGCCGGCGACGTGGAAACAAACCCAAGCCCTGACAAGTTGGATCAAATTCTTCGGATTGTTAAGGAATTAACGTTATCACATGAAACATTTTACAAAGACACATCAAACAAACCAAAAGATATTCAAACAAACGTCCCGGACATCAAAAGACGACTCAGCGGTGTCGAAGAACGGTTAATTGCGATTGATAACCTGTGCCATGACGTCACCACAGTTACATCAGTCGTTAAAGAATCACAAGAACGGCTGAAGACCATAGAAACTAAGCAATTGGAGCAGGCCGATCTGGTTGTTGATGACCTAAATAACCGAATGCGCAGAAATAACCTCATATTAAAAGGAATTCCGGAAGAACCCCAGGAAAAACGGGGTGATACTGAATGCATCATCAACGAGTTTGTTTCCTCCAGTCTAGGCTTGAAGGCAGGCGAAATAGAGCGAACCGACAGAGTAGGCCGACCTAAAGCAGATCACATTCCGCCAATTGTCGTGAAATTTCTGAATTTCAAAGACAAGAGCGCCCTCTTAAAATTGCTTTCAAGCTAAGGGATCTGGAAAACCCTGGCGTGTGGATTTAAGAGCATTTCTCTGCCCGAGTGCAGCTCATCAGAAAAAACCTGAGAGATTTTGTTCGCAAAGAGCGTAAACCAAATGAGAAATATACTGTTATTTATGGTAAACGTTTCCTCGGAAACAAATGTTACTCTTTTTTCATCAAAAAACCAAGTAACCTGTCTTCCACGGCGTGATGAAGCCGAAGTCTCTGCGCTAAATGAGCAAACTGCCGTTAGCACACACGGCGACGACATTAGCAACGATGATTGATGGAAAAATGTTAATCAAGGAAATTCATTGACACTCTTAGTGTGCAACTTTCGAAGCAGGTTCCATGAACAAGATCAGCTATGTATATTTATTGAAGCATGTTCTGTAGATATTGTACTGGGAACCGAAACTTGGCTTTCACGCAATATTGCAGACAACGAAGTGTCTCTCTCAAAGGAATTTGTTATATTTAGAAAAGATAGGGTGGGCGCACGGGGACGCGGGGTCATAATAGCCCTGAAATCTGATCTATGTGCCCGCGCTATTGATACAAAGTCAAATATTGAAATTTTGTGAATTTCACTTCAGTTGTGTTCTTCTGTAACTTGCGCAGTCGGAGTGTGTTACCGTCCGCCAGATTCCAGTGCTGAATTTATTGACAGCCTAAATGATTTTTTAACTTTAGTCCAAAACATGCATCCAACTTCACCAATAATCCTTGCTGGTGATTTCAACTACCCCGCAATAAACTGGCGGACGTGCACACCCCAAGGCTGCGCAAGGAAAAGCGAATGCAGGGAATTTCTTGATGTTCTTCCGTTATTTGATCTGCATCAAATTGCTTGCAAGCCAACATGAGGAAGCTCTATTCTTGATCTCGCCCTGACAACGGAACTAGAAAATATGCTTGTTCAAGTTTTAGAATGTATTAGCGACCACAATGTAGTACACTGTGAATTGCTTTTGAAAAAATAGTAAACCTCAAAAAGCAACAAAAATAATTTTCGATTACTCCCGTGCAAATCTCGAGGCGATTCTTCAAGAGTTATCGTCTTTTTCTGGATGGTTCTTGCAAACCATGGCTTGTCGTAATACAAATGATAACTGGCTTGCTATCCGAAGGAAGCTTACTGAACTGAAGCAAAAGCACGTTCCCAAAATTGAAATCATGTAATCAACCCACAGCACATGGGTCACGTCCCAAGTGAAAACAGCTATCAATAAAAGGAAACGACTTCATTCTAAAGCGAAGTTGTCGAATTAGGATGGCGAGTGGCAGCGCTATTGTGAACAATCAAATAAATGCAAAGCGGAAATTGAAGCGTCCAAAGAGAAGTTTTTTAATGGTGACATTGTCAGCATGTTAACTAACAGCCCAAAAAAGTTTTGGAAAGTAATTAATCCCAAACATTCTTCTCAATCCACTTAACCAATAGTAAATAATGGCATGCTGCTCTCGCCATGTGAAGCTGCAACAGAATTAAACTCCTTTTGCAGCTCTGTATTCACGAAAGAAAAACCAGTACCACCTCATCTTACATTTACTTCAATTAACGCGTCTATGAATGACCTCATAATCACTCCTGAAGGAATACAATCTGCCATCAGCCCATAATATCTCTGATTTTCGCCGAGTTTTTCCAGCAGTCTCTAGATACAGGAATCGTACCAGATGATTGGAAGATCGGTTGTATCACTCCCATTTACAAATCAGGGGACCGTTCAATGCCCTCAAATTATAGACCGATATCTTTGACTAGTATTCCAGGTACATTAATTGAACATATATTATCTTCCGCAGGTATGAAATATTTAAGTAAACATAACTTTTTCTTTAATAATGAGAATGGTTTTCAGCAAGGCCACTCTTAGAAACACAAATATTTGAACTCATTACGAATGTTCATCAAGCTGTTCAAGATTCCTTTAAAATTGAGGCTATATTCATTGCTTTCAAGACAGAATTTGATAAAGTTCCCTATGCTCGTCTATTGACGAAGCTTAGCCGGCTTAACATCCATAGTACAATTATAAATTGGATTACAAGTGTTTTACCAATCGCTACCAGTTTGTTTCAGTTAGCGATGAGTCTTCTGCTTTAGCAAAAGTTACATCTGGAGTCCGTCAAGGCTCAGTTCTTGGACCAATTCCATTCCTAATTTACAAAAATGATATCATTGAAAACATGTATTCAACAGTTCGATTATTTGCGGATGGTTGTGTTCTTTATAGACAAATCAAAACTTCTGAAGATTCTAATATTTTACAGGCCGACGTAAACAAAATCTCCCTTTCGTGCGAGAAATTCAAATGGAAATTAATGTTTCTAAAACAAAAGCAATGACATTTACCAGATCTAGTAACCTGCAGTTCACTTCGTGTTTTATGAATAACTTGTGTATAGAAAATGTAACCACGTCAAAATATTTAGCAGTTCATTTAGGTTCTATCCTTACATGGAATGATCCCATTGATGAAATTATTTCGAAAGCAAATAAAACACTGGGAATCATTATGCGTAATTTGTATTTAGAAAATCAGTCCACTAAACTATTAGCTTACACAGCTTTAGTTCGTTTAAAGATGAATATGCTTATATATTATTGAATACAAATCAGACGTACCTCATCAACAAGCTCGCGTCGTTACAAAATAAAGCAGCTCGTTTCATTACCAAGAACTGCACCAGAACATCCAGCATCACGGCTATCAAAGGTTTCCTCCAATTACCCTCTCTAGAAAAACGACGTCTGCTGGCACTGCTCTCTCACTTCCACAGAATGTATCCTACCCCATCATCCTTCACTGCATCCCATATCAAGACGCCTCATCAAATTTTTCCGTGCTTCGACCATCCCTTCAAAGTCCGCCCCATGTTTGCACGTACAAATCTCCTTCGACAATTACCGCTCTTTCTGGCCATTTACCACTGGAACAAGCTGCGAAAAGAAATTGCTGCTATTTGTGATCACGACTGGTTAGTTGTACAACTGAAGCGCAATATGAACGCGCATGTCTAGTAAAAACAGACCTGTGTGGGTTTTACAATATGAAGTGAATTAACAGGTTTTGTATTGAGTTTTTTAGTTGCATCCATTTCTTTTTTATTTTTTCGTCTCTTTTGTTTTCTTCTTTTTATTTTTTTTTACTGTTTGGTAACCTGTAATAGGTTGTAAGTTGCCTTTATCTGCGAATTGTGTTTAAATTTCTGAAATATCTCGTTGTAATCCCCCCTATGTAATGCCCGCAAGGGCCTTTAGGGTATCTGAATAAAAAAAACTTTGCAAAGAAATTTACTATTCCTTCCTAAAAAGGTTGAGTGATGGGGGAAAGCTTTCTCACAACAAAACTGCGTCAAATGTTAGTTGAAACATTCGCTATAGCTGAGTTGAACCTTCGCTGATGGTGCGAGGAATCGATTGGGAAACCTTCAAATACCCAAAGAGGAAACGAACAAACCTAAGCGACAGTGTCTGCCGCGCTAAGTAAATGCATCTATGAACGATCGATAGTTGTACCTGTACGTGGTTATTGAGATCAAGGTATACTATCCACTTTTCTGCGTCCTCGCTGCGTGTATATAACTATGTAGAATCGTTCCCTTTCGCATTAATCATGTAGCCGTTTTTAACAATGAATGCCTATATTGAAGCATCTGTAGTGTGTCTTCAGCTATTATTAGAGCTTTTCAGTCGACCAACGGGTCTATGAAAAAATCCATTAGTTTTTTCACAGATCGCCAAGGGTCTGCTTAAAAAAGCTTTCGGTGTAATTTACGCCTTCAAACACCGACGCATCTGCATTCGCTCAACCTGTCTGAAACCTCACAGCCATACCCCCTTCATGCCGCGACTTAGCCGAACAAGCGTAACTGGCCTCTGTATCACCTATAACAATGTGAGAAAACCTTCGGGTAATCTTGCTATGTCCGCCAACATTCCGCGCTTTGAGTATGGTGCATTTTAGCAAAATCAGCAACACAGCTCCACAAAAATTGTTGAAATGGGAGCACGGCCATAAAACCATACATAATAAAACTTAAAAGAGACTTAAGCAGCAACTCGTTATTTCTTATGACGATGCGTGAATTTTATTTCCGCAAGGCCAACTAAGTGCAAAGAGCGCCAAAGGGAAGGTATTTCATTAGAATGAAATGGAAATATTAAGAAATCCTTCATTTAAAACAAACTTGAAGTAAAACACAAGTTAATGTAGATAACTGGTGTAAAGGGCCAGGTTGTCAAGATGCATAATAAGAAATGAGATGTAAAATCAAGACTCTTATAACAAACGAGATGTAAAAAATTGACGTCTGTGAAAAACTCAAAAACGCGTTTCACAAAAAAGATGGGTTCGTCCCATAAATATTTTGACGGGTGTTGTGGAATGGGCTGTGTGCATAGTTCTGGGAACTTTTTGCTTCGTGTTTAGTCAAGTGCCTTGCAGTGATATAGCGTGGGGATTATGAATAGGCCGTCCTCACGCCCGCTGCAGGTGGGTCTTGGTGATCCAGTGAGCAGAGGGGAGGCTGTTAAATGTGTGTTGCCTATGCGTAGCCTAGCTAAAGCAGCTTCTATGTGTCTGTTTAGAGAATAGGTCGTGCGTTGTCCCACGTATAGTTTTTCAATGCGCAGTTTTTTTACTGTCTGTTCACTGAAGTGTTTTGCCGTGGTTTACATAGTTCTTTTATGTGTGGCTTTAGGTCAGTGTAGGGTACTGTTGTTATGCACACGGTGCCGATGAGTGGAACAGCGGCGGTCATTTCTTGTGCCAACTCGTTTCCCACGATTACTGAGTGGCCTGGTACCAAACAATCAGTCACCTTATGGTTTGAGCCATACGGTAGCATAATCATCCTAAGAATAAGATTCATGATGTGAGTTTTTGGACATTTTCGGGAAAGTGATAACGTCCGCCCAACGCTTAGTGAATCAGTGTAAATGATACATGTTGGAATACTAAATTTAACAGTGTGAATTTTAGTAAGAGAAATTTCATATGCCTCTGCTTTACAAATGCTGCACTTTACATTCATGGACTCAGAAATATTAAAATTGGGTCAGTGTATTATGGTAACATAACATGACGGAGGCAGGTTTGGAGGCGTTGCTGTAAACTTTTGTGTTGGTACTTCTCCTGGAGTGGGAGAAAGTGCTGCATAATTGCAATTTTTTGCACCCTATTTTTTTAAAGTTGTATGAAAGGCAAGTCAAACGAGACAGTGGGAAGGTGCCATGGGCTATAAAATCAATGCAAGATGATATGAAGATGTTTAAAATGGAGACACTAAGTAGAGCCGCCTCTTTTCTGAGCCTTTGTGAGAAGAGCTATAGATGAACTATTTCAAAAGAGCTGCGATGTGGATGTATCCATAAAAACAGGATTCAAAAGATGGTTATCGATTAATGAGATTTTACAAGCATACTAACATATGTTCGCTGGTACTCTAGTCACCTATTGTCTAATTTCACGTACAAGCGTTGGACAGGGCTTGTACGGAAAGCACCACAGGAAAGGCGAAGCCCCAAATGGATCACTGGGTGGAGTATTTTTAGGGCTAATCTCGTGGCTGACCCATAAACAACACTTCGTTGTACCGACGAGACCCTATCAAAGCAGTATAAAGGCGCAGCAGGAGAGGGTTTTCTGCACCGAATGATTGGTGAGATAGGACTTTCAGAACATTCAGTGCTTTCAGACATTTTTTTTCAGTTTCATCTTAGAAATGAATGTCAGTTTTTATCACGCACCACACCCAAACACTTACAGTAATTGAGTAACCATTGAGAGATATGTCAGGGTCGGGTCTTATTCGCATCTCCTTGAGAAAAAAACACAGGAACTTAATCAAAAAATAACTTTGAAAGCATTTTTGTCCGCCCAGCTAGAACGTTTGTTTAGGCAAAGCTGGACTTGACGTCCACATATAAATATGTTACAAAATTTAAAATATATTTTTACAACATCCAAACACAGACAACAGGAGATCGATGGAGGCAACGCTTTCCAAAGTAAATTCCTCTTGGCAATAAAGAACGTGCACCTCAAAACTTTGCCTTGAGGTACGCTATTTCCTTAAATGTGAACTTTTGAAAGGGCAGGCCCCACTCTGACAGGAAAGGTTGGTTTGGACAAAAAAAATATCAAGACTATTCAAGATGTTACCAGTTTCACCATAGGATTTGAAGTCTGCAAGAATATTGTAATGACATGCCGTAGCATAAGTTTTCTCGATGTCAGAATACGTGGTCATGCAATACTGTTTGTGTATAGAGACATCTTTTATATGTAATCCTAATTCAACCAGCTGATCATTGGAGGAACGCCCCAACCTGAAGCCTACTTGTCAGCTCTCGAGAAGACCATTGTACTGAAGAGAGTACCCGAGCCTACAGTTAATCATTCTCTCCAGAAGCTTACACAGGCAGTTTGTCAGGGCAATGGGTCTATAGCTGGCAGGAGCGAAAGGGTTTTTCTTCTCCTTCTGACAAGCCACAACTATGGCCTCCCTCCAAGGCCTTGTTAGGTGACCCGAAAGCCATATCTGGTTATATAGGTGTTAAGCTGTATCAAGGCTGACTGCCTGTAGTTATTGTATCATAGTGTATTTAATGTTCTCTGCACATTGAGCTGAACGCTTACAAGTGGCAAGGAAAACCTTAAGCTAGTGAAGTGGTATTCAGAGTTGCGAGCAGATTGTGACTCGTTCTTGTCGCTTAGGGCTCCTTTTCTGCAGGTGTTTTGTGTTGCATCAACGTGTTGATAGTG
Source organism: Haemaphysalis longicornis (assembly GCA_013339765.2). Classification (NCBI taxonomy): domain Eukaryota; kingdom Metazoa; phylum Arthropoda; class Arachnida; order Ixodida; family Ixodidae; genus Haemaphysalis; species Haemaphysalis longicornis. The sequence continues at coordinate 147,383,967 of CM023455.1, forward strand.
TGCTTTCCTGTACACGTGATTGAAGTGTTGTGCGAGTGTGTTGGGCTGGTCTTCCAGTGTGTCCCCTGTTGCACTAACCAGGGGCAGGCTGTGTATATGTAGTACTTTGCGCTTTAGTATGTGTCCAGACTATGTAAATTTCGGTGTATGAGTTTATGGATGTGGGGAAGATGTGCCAACTCTTTTTTTTTCTAACGCCGCAAGCGTTTCCCCAGTGATTTTGCCCGTTTAAAAGGCACAAGTTTATTGGACGTGGGGTACCGGCGAAGGACACCCCACGCGTTGTTCTGGGCCTCTCGTGCTCACCTGCTGTCCTCGTTCCACCTAGGCCATCTTGTGATTTCGCGGGGCACCGGAGGCCTGGGGAATGCGCTTTCCGGTGTCATCGAGAATGTGTGCCGTAATGAGTTGGCTAGCTTTGTCTACGTATAAGTTTTCTAAGGCTTTTTGCTGTAGTTTAGATGCATCAGTGAATCTCCTGCAGTTTGCTTTTGATTCATTAAACCTGTTATCGCAAGATGAACCGCTTAGATATTTACCTATGTATGTGAGTGAGGTAGGAAAGTGTTCACAAACCATATAAATTAGTGCCATGCCCCACTCAAGTGATGGACAGAGTACTACAGAGCCAATAGCCAACTCGAGGTCTGAGTCAGTGTTGTGTACTAGATTATGGTGAGTAGGTTGTTTGAGTTGAATATACATGCTCTTCAGCATGTCAGACATTTTTCGATAACGCAACCTCGGGCATCCGAGCAGAAGCCCCAAAGAGAGAGATGCGCATTAACGTCGCCTATGAGTATGAAGGGCTCGGGTAGATGTTCTACAAGGCTCCCGAAATCAGAGCTCAAAAGCTGGAAGTACGGGACATGCAAAAGGAGCATATCATTATGAACCTGTTAAATATTATCGTGCGGATTGCTACAGCCTCAAGTACACTGGTTAAAGAGAGATGGTGGCATGTTAACGATTTCCAAGCGACAATGTCCACACCGCCCGAAGAGTGTGTGCAGACAACAATAGCTCTCTCAATACGAGGTACCTATTTAAGAAATTTTTATGGAATTGAGATGTGTTTCTTGGAGGCACATGAGCTTGGGTTATTAGCATACAGCCTCTCGTACATATCAAGATTTATAAGGAGACCTCTGCAGTTTCATTCAAGGATGTTTTCTGTACCCATTATTCACATTTAGAAATGGCTGGAGTGTGTTTGTTTGCGTGTGTGTGTGCGTGTGTGTGTGTGTGATGATGTCAGGGTTCGGGTGTTACGAACCGCGAGACGATGCACACGTGACAAGCAAAGACCGAGAGGCAACACGTGCTTCCAAAACACGGAAGAACAACATTTATGAACAGTAGCAAACCATACTTAAGACGCAAGCGACGAAAGAAAAGACACCACACTAAGAAATTAAAAGGGAAACTGAGGACTAAGGTCCTACTCATGCTAGTCCTATCAGCAATAGCAGTTACACAAGTAAAGGAATGAGCTCACAGTTTTTGTTTCCTGTAGCTCTCAGGGTCAGGCGTCGACTTTCTAGAAGTGACGTGAACCGCGACCGAGATCGTCGCAGGCGTCGTAGACAGATGTGGCGCAATGCCTCCGTTCGCCACTGCGTTGACTTGTCGGAGTAACCAACGATTCCACACCGTGGCAGGAACGTAAGACGTTCCGGCTCTTAAAAGGTAGCACGAGACACGGCTAACCGGCGCAGGACACGGGTGCCTCGGTATGCGGGAGGAGCCGGTGGTCCGCTCAACGACGTGGCGGCCCCCGCAGGAGGAAACGATGTCCAGTATATTCGGCGCAAAGCTCGAGTGCCTAGAGACGGGCGGGTGTCCGGCCCTACAGCGCGGACCCCACTGTGCCGGCAGGAGCTGTCGACGTCCCGGCTCTATGGCACGTTCGCCTTGACTTGAGTGCTTGCACTCGCAGCGCCAGATCGCGTTCGATGAGCAGGCCTTCGCTCCAGCCTGTCTTGATTGCTCCCTCTCGTTCCGACGTCTTCCTCTTCTTGCACACACATCTGGCACACTCTTCTCTTTGGCACGTACCCGCGTTCGGGTGATTGTCCTGATCTTTTCGTTAGCGTCTCCACCTTCGCCACCGCTTCAGACATCTCACTACATTACCCTTGGCTTTAGACAGTTGTTAGAAAAACAACACACTTTCAAGGAATGATGCCAGGCACGCCACCACAAAGTCCATACATTAAAGTTCGTCGCAACAGTTCAGTTCTACGCAAAAGCGTTAAGAAAATGCCCTCAAACTCTAGCGAAAGGAGCAGTTCCCATCCAGCCAACGCAACGCACGCTCCGTACAAGCAGTAGCAGATCAAAAAGTGCCCCTAACAAACAAAACGCTCCCTCACGGGTTGGCTCGGAGAATTAACACTTTTATTCAATTGCACAAATGGGTCAAAAAAACCTAGCTAACCGACAGCGTGAGTAATAAAAATGTGTCCGCCATACCAATAACTGTTTTGTTCTGGTCACAAACCACTTGTGCCTGAACGTCTTCGGTTACTTTGCCTTTCTCCTGTACTTCCAGCATTGCTGGCTGTGAAAATTGATCACATGCCAACCCTTCCGAAAACAATTTACAGTGAGCTTGCAGACATTTTCTGCGTGGTTAATTCGCTTCAACGAAAATTTGAGAGCCATATCACCTTCTTTTAGTTCCTTTCGGCCAGTGCTCAGCTCACTTGAATTAAAACATTTATTTGCCCAGCTGAAGAATTTCTCCAGGCTTGCGGTAACGCTTCTCTGTCTTCAAACCTGATGATGGTGATTCTCTGCGGATCTGATCTCGCACTTTTTTTCGAATCCTAGCTGTGTGTTTGAGGCACTACGGTCTCTTGAGATCCAGTGAACAGAAGTCCTGGAGCGGTTTTCCCCCGCAAGGGCATGTGTGCTGAATTGGGTGCTTTCCTTTAGTTTCGATTGGGAAAAACGCTTTCCTTGTGCGGATTTCCCACTTGCGTTGTTTGAATTGAACTGGCCGAACCAAAGAAACCGTTCTGTTGTCATCCAATAGCATTGGTGATTCTCTCACCACGTCAGAAGGAGACACGTCTAGTATCTGGGTGTCTGCATCCTCAGCTTGAGCACTTTCCAATAAAACCCCCGTCAGAAGCGTGTCCTGCTCAGGTAGCGGTTCACGGAGTATAGGAGGCACAAGAGGCAAAGGCCCATCCTGTGTACTTAGTTCGTGTAAAGCACTAGAGTTTTTGAGTTTAGTAACACAGGTGTGTCTTTGGTGCGTCCTACGAAATTCTCAGTGGAATTTACAGCACAATTTGTTATGGCTGGATATGCCTCACGAGCTCTTATCTGCCGCAGTAGTTCTTCCCGCTCAGCTTCAAGTTCAGAAAGCTGTCGTTCTTGCTCTGCCCTAAGTGCTGCCCTTTCAGCCTTTCGCTGGACATCAAGCTTTGAGCGCTCGGCCTCCACTCATGCGCGAAGTCCAGCCTCATTCAAGCCTAGCTGTTTGCCAGCAGCGGTAAGCTCCTGGAACACCGCGATGCTATCCATCTCCGCAAATCTTTTGTGCTGGTCTCGCTACCTATCGAGATGTTATTGAGAGGTCATGTCGCGGACGCCAATGGTAATGAAGTCAGGGTTCGGGTGTTATGAACCACGACACGATGCACACGTGACAAGCGAAGAACGAGAGGCAACACGCTGTTCCACAACATGGAAGAACAACCATTATGAACAGTAGCAAAGGATACCTAAGACGCAAGCGACGAAAAAAAACACAACACACTTACAACTTAAAACGGAAATTGAGGACTGAGGTCCTACTCACGCTAGTCCTATAAGCAATGACAGTTTACCCAAGTAAAGAACGAGCTCACAGTTCTTGTTGCCTGTAGCCCTCAGGTATCACCATAAGCGGTTTAGCATCTAAAACAATAAAAGACGATCACTGCATGGAAGAAAAACAGAACTAGTGGAGCCAAATCTCTTTGCGCTGCCTGAATCTAACCTGGATTGCTCGCCTCATGAAGTCAACTTGTAAGCAATTGCGTTCATGGTGTAATTTCCCATGTGATGTTCTTCTCGCTAGTTAACGTTCGTTCACGCCTGATGTAGGCAGCACATACACGGAGTTCACGCTACAGAATCCCAGGTCCCGGAGCCGCTTGTCGCGGTTCCTTGAGCACGCTAACGAGATCAGACTAAGGAGATATTTTAAAGCCTGCGGAAAAAAGATGCGGGCCTGCTAGTCAGGGCAAACATTTAGCATCTAGTTGGGAATTCCATATAAAGTGCAACAGCTGGGTCTCGGAGAAAATAAGAGCGCCCACCATCGCTGCTGTTTCATCAGCGTTTCACCATTATTCCAAAAAAAGTATTTTATATCACTACTGCAACGGCTTCTTTATACCTTCAGGAAATATTCCGCTTTTAAGTAGACTATTGCATAGATGCGCTTGGGGGTGTGGTCACAGAGCGCAGGTTCCAGCTTTAATGCATGAGCTTCATTACCACTTTTTACAAACGTGAAAGTTTCCATCTTTATTATTATTTCTTTATTATTTTTTAGTATCAAAGTAGGGTGTATACACAGACAGGGGGATATTTATTTTTTATTTCTTTCACAGTTTTGCATGTTACTCTGCTGGCACAATCGGGAGTGGGCATACCTGAAAACAAAATTGCAAAAAAGGGGACACAATGAATCAGAAAGATATAAGGTAAAGAAACAAGGTGATGGTCCAAGTAAAACAAAACTGTCAGATGGAAAACACTGGAGGGCAGTAATTCCAATGTTCCACGGTTCTAGGCACAAAATTCCCTCGCACTTCCCCGAGGGGGAGAGTGGTAAGTGCGAATGCCCTCCCGCTCTCCCGCCCGAAGTGGAGAGGAGGCGCCCAACACCCGCAGTCACTGAGCGGAGAGAGGAGGAGGAGAGTAGCGCCCGCCGTTACGGCGAGGGCTACACGAGCGCCCTCACGCGTCGGAATGCGGAGCGCCCGCTACGCGAGCGAGAGCTCTCCCGCCCGAAGTGGAGAGGAGGCGCCCAACACGCGCAGTCACTGAGCGGAGAGAGGAGGAGGAGAGTTGCTCGCGCCCATCTCCCCCCGTTGCTAGGGAAGACGAGGAGCGCGCGCACCCGCACCTGTTGCTATGCGGACGACGGCGGTGGACGATTCAGGCTCGCTAAGAAGTGCATTCGCACTTAAAAAACTTGTTGAACGCATTTGATCGTGAAAAAATAGGTGCTAGAAAATGTTCATGACGTTGACGAGAACGCCGTACTAAGAACGATTTAACACATTGAGGAATATCCATTTTTCTACTACCGGACATTTGCAAAGAAAGAAAAGGTGACTGAACTTTCTCCGAGATTCTAAAGTACAACAGCCTTTAACTTCCATAGGTATGTCGCGGAATCAAGACTGCTATTTTTGCCAAAAATAAACGTAGCTGTGTTTCTGTTAATACCCTCTATATGCATAATATTTATGAAGAGGGATCCGAAATATTAGGTGCATACTGAATATTTGGATGATCACATGCATTTTGGGCTTAGTGTGCCAGAGTGCGGATGCCACCTGCATTCTTAGAAACCCTAGCATACGTAATGCAGATGTGGCAAGATCCGTGTGACGGTTGACAAAGTTAGCTAGCTCTTGACAGTGACACCCAAGTATCAATATTTATCTACATTATTTATTTTACTGCCTGTTAGGGTATAGCAGAATTGACTATATTTTAGCTTCCTGATGATCCGTAGTAGCACGTTTTCTGAGTGTTTAACCACATGCCCCCGTTCTGACACCAGTTATCGGTAGCGATAAATGTTTGTGGTCACTACACATGTTCAGACAATGAAGAAAATGGTTTAAAAATCAAACTATCGTCAGTAAATTTTCAGGAATGAAATCCGTTAAATCATGAAGAAATTAAAATCAAGGTGGCCCTAACACACTTCGATGTCGGAATCAATAAGAGACAAGCAGAGCAGTTAATGAGTAATAGTGAAACACCATATACTGACATCTAATTAAAGATAAATCCGTATCTGTTGATTGATTTTTCTAAGTACTCCTACAGACTCTAATTTGTAGAACAACTTCCCGTGTAGCAATTTATAAAATGTGGCCCGAACACATGAAGTATGCATGAATATCTATATCCTAGTATAACTAACTTGGTAACAGTATATTCCTTTTCTAAATCCATGATGATTATTTGATATCACATTCTGTCCCCTCAAAAATTTCTGCACGTAGCTTGGAATGGCATGCGCAATAACTTCGCAACAACTGCTTGTAATAGAGATGGGACGTTAATTCTCAAATGTTCTTGCGTCCTCTTTTTTATGAATTGGTTTAACGCTTACTATAACCAAAATAGCCGGTATTTTGTGCGTAGGTAGTGAAAGACAAACAGACCGGCTAGGAATTTTGATAATAAAGCAGCGTTGTGCTTGAAAAAAGCATTAGGAATGCCATCACGGCCGCTGATTTTTCGGAATCATGATTTAATAGAATGTGCAGGGCGCCTTCCTGCTGTACTTCTAGGGTATTTTCTCAGCCAACGAATGCATGCTCGAGTTCTTAATCTTCGGTTTGAAAGAAACCACGCTGGGAGAATGCAATAGAACGTTTAGCAATAACACGGTAGTCCGCTCTTATTACTCTATTAACCCCCATTTTGCAAATTGAGGTCTCAGACTCACCTTTACGCCACAGGAATTGGTGAGAAAACTCTGAAGAGATTCTGTGAATGTATAATATACAAATGATTTCTTGCTTGGGGAAAGGTTGTGTATAGCTTACCTGTCAGATCCTCAAACAGGGGTGCCATTAGTACATGCTTCTTGTGAAGGCTTTTATTGTTAAGGTTCATTAGTAAACTTTTCTGGCTAATAAAATTATTTTCAAAGTGGTCGTGAGGTTTCGACACGGTACGAAACAGCGTATGGTTTTAACGAAAACCTACCAAGAGGTCTCAACATTGTTTAACAAAGATCTGATAGGCGTTTCAAGGTAGTTGATTATGGCTAAATTATTCCCCTTCGGAAATTTCTTTACAAGTGTAGCTGGTTGAATTGTTTTAGCTGTATCGTAAGCATGATTCAAAATGAAAAGAGAAATCAGAATATATGCAGAAATTCCCGGTTAGATTACAACATCAAAACCAAAAAGATTTTACTAAAAAAACAGTAAATCCAAAATTGACACTCCTAGAGTACAAGCATCCACCGCTTGGTTAAGATTCAGAAAAAAACATAGCCTGAACAATTGAGTCACCAGAAGGAGAATAGCTACAACTTAGATTGTCTCATACAATAGATGGAAATTTAAAATCGCCTGTTGACAATACTTTTTTATCAGAGAAACCTCAAAGTCCATCATATAATTTGCTCAAAAACACCCCTTAAACTGCGGGTGTTGGGTACAGAGCACAGAAAACAGTAGCATACTCAAGCGATATTTAAAAAAAAAAGGCTTTCATGATCAGCACTTTGATCTGCAAGGCAAGCGTCAACAGTATTATTTATTATATCATCCACGCCGCCACGGCGAGAGCTTTTATTCTGCCTAGAAGGCCAATATCCAGAAGATAATATTTAGTCGTAACTTATCATATCATGTAGATTGTTTTGTGTAATCACGCCTAGAAAATGGTCATATAAAAAATATTTTCAAGCTTTCTGTGCCCCTTGCAATTAGAGACATCAAAGAAAGCTGAAATGTTGGGAATGGCTTTATCTTGCAAGGATGCTTTTTAACCTTTGACAACCATTGTTGAAAATTTAAACCGTCGTTCAGTTGGTAAAGGTCGCCCCATCACGAAGCCAATATTAAAAAAGAAACGCTTCCGGATCAGCATCTTTTTCCGCTTTGTTTACTACCAAATCAATTTGCGTTTACTGCGCGTATCAACACAATACTCGCTTTCAATACTAATCTTATAGCCCAGCAGTTTTAAAACATTTTTCTATATAGCCGTTTTCCCCGGTTGTGTTGCAAATATAGAGCTATCTGCCAGTTTTGTTTGCTGTGTGCAAACAAGCGAATACGAGCGTCGGAAAAGTAGTTCATTAGCCTGTTTTTGCGTGTTGTATTACAAATATAGAATAATCTGGCGGTTTTCTTTGATGTGTGCCACCCGGCGAATTTGAGCTATAGAGAACCAGCTTTTTATAGAGAACCAAGGTTTTTCCAAAACAATTCACCAGTAACCTTACCTTGCAGGTCCGATTCAGTTTCATTTGGAGCTTCATTAATACTAAAACTATCAAATTCAATCGGTGGTTGTAGTTGTGTAGGTGAATCAAGTTAGTCGGCTGGGTTTGAACAGTTTAACGTGAAAGAGGCAGAGACCCCGAGCTCACCCACCTGTGACAAACCTGTTGATAGAATTTAATTAACGGTGTCGACTAGACTGGTTGTACGCTCGCAGATATTTTCAACACCTCCTTTGCCCTTAAATCTAAGCCTGCAACCAACCAGCTGAATATATTCTTGCACAGATACTCTGACATTCTGTTTCTAGGGTATGTTTTCGAAACCGAAATCATTTCTGTGCTTTCAGGCATATTATTTTTTAGGGTCGTGTTGCCTACAATATTCATTTCCGGTATTTTAAGCACGTTATCGAAATATTTGCGATGCTGGGTACTGATGCACTCAAGTCATGTATAACGTCCGCCGCCTTCCTTTCAAGTATAGAACTAGCAAAAATAACAGTTCAAAAGGACAACAATAAAGAAAGGAGTACGGGAATTATAAAACCATTAGCATTCTACCAGAATGTTATAAATTTCTGGAAGATAATAAATGAGTGAATGCAGATTTAGGAAATTTATTACTGCACGTATATGGCCCGAGTTAAACCTGGGCTTAGTGGACATTTTATAAACGGAAGCAATCTGGAAAATTGGCCCGCAGATTACCAAACATAGAGCCGCAAGGGAGGCTGAACCTCTCCTCAGCTTCTAAATAATTCTTCCGAGTGAGCAAAATCAGAAAGGCAAAAGGAGGGGGATGCCGCGGATATATATTTATTAGTCGTTTGTTTGAACACTTTGATTGGGCCGGGCAGAAACGCGGACGCCTGTAAAAGCGACGTTTACGGTCATAGTTGTGCGCTTGCTTGCAAATCATCGCCCCCTCGCCAAAAATGCGTATGGGTATGGTAGCATTACTCCTCGTACGAGAGCAATGGCGGGTAAACTCGAATTCAGTGAAGCTAGTTATCCTCAATGTTTCCATGTATTTTCTATGCGAGGGTGGCTCCATTGTGAAGTGTTCCTTACCCTCGCGAAAAACATAACTTCACCCGGCCAGAGCATCTCTACTGCGGCTCGCTATGAAAACGCAGGGCGTCGACTAATATTTGCCAGTCGTGCTCTGCAGTTGCCAAATCAATCGCTTTCGCTTAATCAGAGCCCGACCGTCAACGTTACGCAAACGAGGCCGGGTTTTTGGTTACACATTTCTCTTTGATAAACAAACGCTGACGCCGACGATGAAGCCGGAAATTTCGGAAACTGCCCTTCTTGCGGCACGTGGGATGCCGTTGTGGGAAGCTAGCACTACTGTCCATGAGCCTGATAGCTGCACCTGCCTATTTCATCATCAATAATGCTGACAGAAAGTATGCAAGCTAGAGATGCATGGGGCTCATCAAAATTCGTAGGAGAGTTTATGAGCAAACGCTTCTTGTTTTCGACAAAATCTCCGTAGTCGGCATCGTTCCTCTTGGACAGATAACAAACGTGTCTTCCAGTCCTACGTTCAGTTTGTTAGGTTGATACAAATACTCGCTCCCACACTTGAGCTCTCGGTGGAGTATGTTGTTGTCATTGTGCGATATTTCCTGGGTATCCACTTTCAGCGATTTCTCAGTACCCGGTTCTGCGGATCTCCGGCAGTCGATTACAAAGCTTGAAAGGACAGATATGATTCGGGTGAACTTGGTGGTTAAAATTGTGGTTAGGGAATCTTTTTGAGCAAAATTATCAGTTTCACGACTGTGCGGCTGTAGAAAAGTTCAAACAGCACAAAAAAAACTGCCGGAGGGACCTACTGTCACCCAAAAAGAATGCCGCTGAATTCCACTACCAGCCCCTGAATTCCACTACCAGCCCCTACCAGCCCAGCCGCTGAATTCCACTACCGACGAGAATGTTATTAAGCGTTCACCAACATCCATGACATCGTTGTACTCCCCTAAAAAGTTCATCCCTCAAATAAGGTCCTTGCAGCACTCTACGAGGACCACGAAACTGCCGACAAAATCAGCGTCACCAATGATCATTCTAGACGTGCACGACTCCACTGGCGTCATTAATAATCCTCCAGCAGATCGAACCTGAAGTCCACACCACAGTATGTTCGCCTTTTTAGCTGATCGGCTAGGGTCGGAATAATTATGGAGTAATCTGCACCGGTGTCAATAAGAGAAACCACTTCATGTCCATTTGTACTAATGATGAGGTTGGCGCTTCCAGCTTCGGCGGGAAATATTCAGGTGGTATCCTTTTCGGTCGGGGAAGTCGAGGGGTTTTGAAGGTCTGGCGTAGGTATGCTACGAGCAACGCTGCCTCCTGAGGTTGGTGCATTTATTTTGCCCGCCGGGGGCTTGGGGATCTGCTTCGCAGTATGCCTCCGAATGTGAACCCAGCCACTTATAACACGAGTACGTTAACTAGTGAGGCGAGTATAGAGGAGTTTCGCAAGAATTAGAGGGCAATAAAGGTGATGTACTAGGGCTTTGCGAGGTTATGTGGACAGGTAAAACCTTTACAGTGCTGACAAATGGACACGTCGTATGTTACCGTGGTGTAGTGGGGTTTCGATGCAATAAAAGCATAGGTGGAAACCCAGACCAATACTATACCATTATCGAAAGGGCAGCCGGGCGTGTAATTAGGCTTAATAACAGATACAAGTTGAAGGTGGTACAGCGCTTCGAGCCTGCATCCAGCCACGACGGCCAACTAGTTGAAAGCTTTTATGAAGATGTTGAATCGGCAATAGTGAAAGTGAAAACACTGTATACCGTTGTTAAGGAAGACTTCAATGCTAAATCCTCACCTCTGTGCTAACAATGCTACCTAAAATTTTTAAGGGTGGTATTTAGGACAGACCCGTTTCTTTCTTTCATATACACGGTATAATAACAGACAGCCAATACGGCTTTTGAGAAGGCCGTTAAACTTAGCAGGCTTTACTTCTTATCAAGGAAACGATGTTAGCTAACAGCAAAAATTGAAAATACACTCTTGGACTGTTTTTTGAGATTAAGAAAGCCTTTGACTCCATACAACATGACCTGCTGCTTAATAGGTTGTTCATTTATGGTGTACCTGGAAATATCCTTTATCTTAATATTGCTTATTGCATCACCGTTGCCAAACTGTGAATGTTGATGGTACAATGTCTTCAAAATTCATGATGAAACAGGGTGTCCCACAGGGCTCGATTTTAGGACCTTTTTAATTTGTTGCATACATAAACGATATTGTTTTCATACCCCATTCACCACAACTCATAGTGTATGCAGATGACACCAATATATTTTTTACGTCTCATAATTTTACATCGTTTGAAAGTAGTGTTAACGACTCCATGCAACACCTGTAAAAATAGCTGAAAAAGAACAGGCTACAAATGAATGCCAAAAAACTACGTACGTCAAACTTCGCCCTATAAATAAACCGTCATGCAAAACTTTTAAAGTTTGCGTTCAATAACCAGATTCTTGAAAGGCGAAGAGAGCAAATGTTCTGTGGCATTTGGTTTTAGGAGGAATTATCACGGAAACCGCACGTTGAACACTTATGGATAGAACTGGCTCGAACTTTTGGCACTCCGTAGAAGTTAACGACATTAATTCAGGTTTGGCTAAGAAAACTTCTTCGGTCTTTGTTCTTTTCGAAGCTATCTAATGGGTTTATCAGTCGCGGGAACGACGACGTCCGTCAGTTATAATAAAATAATTGTGCTACAGAAGAAAGTACTCGGATGTTTTGAAAACTACTACGGAAACTACGAAATTCTGCCGACATCTCCTCTGTTTTTGAAACACGACATATTAAAAGCAGACCAGCTTTACTATTTTAAATTGCTTCAGCAAATACAACAAAATACCATGTACAGGCCGGGCGTGGATCACGATTTAGGTTATTCAATACGACAAAAAATAGGCGAATGCCGAAAACCACGACTAATTATAGGAAACCCACAATTGGATACCAAAACTTTTATACTGGATCAATTAACGGTAAAAAAGATTTCGCGCGGTCAGTAAGCGCATTTAAACAGCATATAAAAAAGGTATTGCAGTCACTGGGTTTTCAGTATACAAATTGATATTGCCTGCCATCTTTTTTGTTCACGTTATCTAGATAAGATTTTTTCTTTCTTTCTTTATTGTTGTGAATGGCGTTACCGGGCTGGGCAAGGCGTTGTACACATTTGTGTAGTTATACACTGTAGTATGAGGAAATGCATGTTCTATCTGTGTAACACTTTCATCAGTTGTAAGCGTTGTTTTTTGCTTTTTGTAGGTATCGGTTGTGTCAGCCGCTTTATACTATGTTGTGAGCTCGCTCATATATATTGTAAATGTAGTATTTAATTGATGTTCATTTACTAGACAAGTTACTTTAGATTTTTTTGGCAAACTTTTAGATTTTTTTCTAGTCACAGAGTTGGCTAGAGTATTCCAGAACAACAATTGTTTCCTCCGAGTTTTTTACACCCGGAAATTCGTGTACGCTGCTTTCTGGTGATATTTGCACTTTTCCCGAAAGAACTCGATCCTGCCATATTGCCTCTTTTTGTGTAGGTTTGGGGGCATGTTCTTCGTAAATGAGATTTTTTATCTGGAGTCGCTCTATGGTTTGACAAAAGTGTTTGGTACAGAATCTTGGATGTTGTGACTATTTCTATCGTAGCCTTGGGATTACAAGAGTTACCTTATAGTTTTCTAAAAAGTTTGGAAATACATTATATTCCGAGTGTGCGTAGAGAGTGCACTTATTACGCTAACTGACGCTTGGATAGTTGAAATTACCGACGAGAATAGAGCTACCTTTTGGAACGTTTTCTTGCAGGAGATCAAGGCCGTTGGTAAGATGGGTGAGGAAATTGTAATTTGGCTTAGGGGGGTGACAACACACGCGACATATCGTAGTGCCTCGACGGCTTTCCCACGCTATCCCCGGAGCTTCAAGAGGGCAGTTTATTTCAATTTTATAGTGATAGACACGACTATTTACTCTTAATAAACACCCCCGCTACGTTCCAGTAAACGGTCATTCGGTAGGCGAAAAAGTTCGGGAGCGTTGAAACGATTTTCCTGTCGATAACAGCAGGGGATAGCCAAGTATTGATCAGCATGGCGATGTCGTATTGCGAAGTCTGAATTAGTTAATTATGTTATTTGCGTATGAGCATTATGCTTCGAAAGTTAGTGTAGAGAATAAAAAGGGTGAACAAGAATTTGAGCGGGATGGTGGCTGTGGCTTAGGGTTTGGTTCCGTTTGAGATTACCTTTTCTTTTACAATGATTCGGTGGTAGCTATTGTGTGGACAATACGGCCTCTTTTATTTGGCTAGTAGCCATATTCTAGTTCAATGTTTTTCCCCGACCAGGATTTTCTTGTAACGCAGTTTAAAATGGGCGTTGTTCTGTCGCGCAAATCGAAATAACTCATTACGTATGAAACGTGTAGCATTTCACCAGCACTGTGGGGCGTGTCCGCAAATTGTCCTCCTTTAGTAAACACCGTTTCCTTCGTTTTGAAATTCGTAAATTTCACAGTTATTGTCCGTTTTTTGTTACCGTGAGGCTTTCCGATGCGGTGCGATCGTTCTGTTCCGTGAGACTCAAGGGTTACTTCGAGATGCTGGCCACAGATGTCGATGATAAGTTTTTCACTTTCGTGGAGTCGCTTTCCCCGACGCGAAAAAAGATTAAGTTTTTGCGACGGGACCTGTCTTTTGCATCGTTTATTGTGTCGTTGGTGTTACTAAAGGGTTTGGCTGATTGTTTCCTGTTGATTGTAACTTTTGATTTTTCCACGGATAGAGGGCAGGTTATTTAACTCAGGTTACGTTTTAGAAATTTCGACGCGTAGGTCAGCCATGGTTTGTTCAGATGTGGTTAGTCTGGTGCTGATCATTTTCAGTGGAGTCAAAATACAGGCTCGAATTTCCCCGAGCATGGTTTGTAAGGGAATGTGCATATTTGTTTCCATGATATATTTCTACGAATTTACGTGTTTGTTAGGGAATGATATGGTTTCCATAGGGAATGACATGGTTTCCATATCTCCCACAAGTAATAATAGCTGGTCAACACCATCAGTACGCTGGTAAAACATGGCCAAAAGGCACTGAGGGCTCCGCAGCTGCACCAAAAAAGGTTTGCTGTTTTTTTTTGCTAGGACAGCTTCGTATGTATGCACCAGCGTGAGGAAGACGTAGAGCGTAAAACCTTACATCTTGTTACAGGCGCACCTCCGAGCCCAAACACCGTTGCACACGGTGCTCGTTCTTTTATGTCCAGATGCAATGTCATTGATGAGTGCGGCGCTTTCCGATTGTAGAGAAGGGGTAGAGTGACGGTGAGGTTTCCTCCATCTAGTGGCGCGGTGTTCAACAGTGTTCTGGCGACCGGGAGTCCGCTACAGAAAGGGGTACTTGCTTGTTTGGTGATCCGTCCGGGCGCGAATAAGCAGGTGGCTTTCAATTTTTGCGCCAGGAAGACGGAGGGTGTCACCCGATGCATCGTGTCAGTGGCAGAGACGCCGAGCTCACCAACCTGTGACAAACCTGTTGATAAAATTTAATTAACGGTGTCGAGTAGACTGGTTGTACGCTCGCAGATATTTTCAATACATCCTTCGCCCCTAAATCTAAGGCTGCAACGAACCTGCTAAATATATTCTTGGAGAGATGCTCTGACACTCTGTTCCTAGGTTATGTTTTCGAAAGCGAAATCATTTCTGTGCTTTCAGGCATAATAATATTTGGGATCGTGTTGCCCACAATATTCATTTTCGGAATTGTAAGCACGTTATCCAAATATTTGCGATTCTGGTTACCTATGCACTCGTCATATATAGAGTCCCCAACCTTTCTTTCAGGTATGGAACTAGCAAAAACAAACAGTTCAAAAGGACAAAGAAGTAAAAACGATTACGGCAATTATAAACCCATAACATCATACCAAAAGTTTACAAATTTCTGGAAGATAGTAAATGAGCGAATGCGGATTTAGGAGATTAATTACCGCTCGTATATGGCCCGAGTTAAACGTGGGCCTAGTGGACATGTCATATACGCAAGCAATCTGGAAATTCTGCACCCAGATTAGCAAACACAGAGCCGCCAGGGAGGCTGAACCTCTCCTCAGCTTCCAAATAATTATTCCGAGTGAGCAAAATCAGAAATGAAAAAGGAGGGGGATCCAGCGGATATATATTTATTAGTCGTTTGTTGGAACACTTTGATTGGCCCGGGCAGAAACGCAGCCGCGTGTAAAAGCGACGTTTACGGCCGTAGTTGTTCAGCAAGCTCAAAAAACATCGCGCCCCGCGCCGAAAATGCGTATGATAGCATTACTCCTCCTTCGAGAGCAATGGCGGGTAAACTCGATGTCAGTGAAGCTAGTTATCCTCAATGTTTCCATGTATTTTCTATGCGAGGCTGGCTCCATGGTGAAGTGTTCCTTACCCTCGCGAAAAACATATCTTCACCCGGCCAAAGCGAATCTCTACTGTGGCTCTCTATCAAAACGCAGAGCATCGGCTAAGGTTTTCCAGTCGTGCTCTGCAGTTGCCAAATCAATCGCTTTCGCTTAATCAGAGCCCGACCGTCAACGTTACGCAAACGAGGCCGGGTTTTTGGTTACACATTTCTCTTTGATAAACAAACGCTGACGCCGACGATGAAGCCGGAAATTTCGGAAACTGCCCTTCTTGCGGCACGTGGGATGCCGTTGTGGGAAGCTAGCACTACTGTCCATGAGCCTGATAGCTGCACCTGCCTATTTCATCATCAATAATGCTGACAGCAAGTACGCAAGCTAGAGATGCATGGGACACATCACAATTCATAGGAGCGTTTATGAGCAAAAGCTTGTTGTTTGCGACAAATTCTCCGTAGTCGCCATCGTTGCTCTTGGACGGATAGCAAACGGGTCTTCTAATCCTACGTTCAGTTTGTTAGTTTGGTACAAAAACTCGCTCCCACGCTTGCGGTGTCGGTGGAGTGTGGCGTTGTCATTGTGCGACGTTTTCTTGGTTTCCACTTTCAGCGATTTCTCAGTTGGCGGTTCCGCAGGTCTCCGGCACTTCATTACAAAGCTTGAAAGAACAGATATGATTCGGGCGAACTTGGTCGTTAAAATTGCGGTTAGTGAAATTTTACGACCAAGGATATCGGTTTTACTACATTGCGGCTGTAGAAAATTTCAAACAGCAAAAAAATAAAGACTGCCGGAGGGACCTACTGTTGCCCAAAAAGACTGATGCTAATTTCCAGTGCCATCCCCACAGCCTCTTTGTGAGATTTGACGCAGCATAACTTAATACACGCAATACAGCTCTTAAACCAACCCGAGAAACTGCGCTACAATAAGTGGTCTTGCTCAAAGCTTTCTTGCTGCGTAGGCTGTGAATCGCTTTCCTTAATAATGACCTGGAAACGTTTCCGTCAATAACAATGATGCTCCTGATGCCAGAACCAGTAAACTATTTCAGTTGACCTTTGATAACCAGGGCGTAATCTATGCTACAGAAATACACAGCTTAAGGCTGCCGTGCTGTAGCATAAACTTTCATCAACATAATATTCTAAAAAGGCCCCTTCTTTGTTAACTTGGCCTTTGAAAAACGACGCCCTATGGGTGCTGAACGCGTAATCATCGTCTGCACATGAAGATTGCGTGTGCAGAAATACAGTGCCCCTGAATAATCAATCAATAAATCAATCAATCAATCAATCAATCAATCATCAATCAATCAAAAATCAATCAATCAACCTTTTTAAAGTGCCAGGAACAGCCGAAGCTTTGGGGCTGGCACACTGAGACGGGAAAAAAAGGCCGCATTGTAGTACGTCAGCGACTGACACATAAACAGCTAGTAAAAGTAATAATAATGATAATAATCAATCAATCAATCAACCAATCAATCAACCTTTATTTTCGGTGCCCAGAAACAACCCTAGGGTCTTGGTACTGGTACACCATACAAAAAAAAACACTACAATTAAGACAAGACAACATACACAAACTATATGTATGACATAAACAATAAAGTAAAAATAGTTACAGAAATCTTAGAAAGCAAACAAGGAAAAAACCAAGTATTCAGCGTCCAATACATACCTTTACGAGCTATTTTTTATGTTCCCGCGGGTCTGCTTACCGTAAAGTAAATAGGAAAGGTAAATTGGTGAAGTAAAAAAGACATCCCCCTCGCGAGGGGCACGATCAAATGCACAGCATTTCCGAGGGGGTGCGCCGGCAAGTCGTATCTCTTGATCGCGGGACCCGTGTCGCCATCTTTTGGAAGCGCGGGACAACTTGTGGCGCTTTCGAAACAAACGAGAAATGAGTGAAGGATATAAGGCGCGTTCGGTGCATGAAATCTTGTCGGTTTCGTGGCTCGGTCGGTTGTGCGCCGGGCACCTTGCGTTCCGCCCGCGGCGTCATGGGTTCGAAACCGGGCGCCGGAAACTGTTATTTCTTCCTGGCTGCGGACTACGACAAGGCGCGCCTGCGGACTACGACAGGGCGCGCATGCGGACTACGACAAGGCGCGCATGCGGACTACGACAGCGCACGCCAACGCCGCGTGACATTGTGAGTTACTAAAATGCTATGCATTTAAAAGTGGTATTGTCCGTAAATCAAGTCGTTTTTGTTTGAGAAAAAGCTGACTTTGTGACGTATATTTTGTCTCGTATTTTGTACACAACTCCGTCATCTTGAAACATTATTACTGCATTTTTTTTTCTTCTATACAGCCTTGAGCCTTCCCTCGCTCGAAATGTTTTTCACTCGTTCGTTGTTTTCGTAACTCTTGAAGTTGTTACGCAGAAATATATCCCCTAGTAGTTGTCCATTCATCTCCTATCTTCTTATCGCTTCGACTGGGGTGTTACTCGGTAGTAAACTACTACTGTTAGCATGAGCGGCATCAATAAGGCATTCGTTCCTTCAAGTATCACTTTTCTTGAGACGCCGTTTATTTACCCTAAACTTTGTTCTTGCCTATTTTTGTTTGATCTCCTGTCTTATCTATCTCTGAACAGCTTGGTTGTGGATTCTGGCAAAGCAAATTTCTGAAAGCAGATATCGGTGTGGCATGAATTCATTGCAACAAGAACCACGTAGAGCCGTTGTTGATGGCCTATCACTGTACTTGAACATTGGGGGAAAGCTTTCCGCCCAAATCCTGGTTGACGTTCTCACTCTACAGACTTTTTTACAGAATTGGCATAGGCCAGTAGCTGGCACCTATATGCAAGTATAACACAATGGTATAGGCAGAAACACAGTACGAAACAATTCCAGCTACCGGCTGTCCTCGTAAATGTAGGATTGCTGGCCAAACATCGACCCGCGTGGTTTTACCTTTGATTCGGCGATGATGGGTGCGGTGTTAGACTGTGCGACAAACAAATTTGAATCTTTCGTCTTTAACACACCAATCCGTTTTTCTGGAGCCTCCTATATGGGCGAGTCGGGGAAGTTACCAATATTTGCCAGATGATGCATTCTCGGGAACTTTCGCAAACCTCTGTCATTCATTGCGTTATGTACACTTTACTCTTTAATAAAGGGAACAGGTTTCCGCCTTTTGGAACTGCCTTTCAACCATTTGGTTGCAGCACCTTTGAATGTTTTGAGTACATCGATATTTATAACCACCAGCCCAAACAACGTAGACTGGGGGAGCATATTCTTTTAACCCTCGTCCACTGCACGCTACAACGGTTCGTCATAACACTGAGCATTCTACCGAAATCACTGGACAAAAACGACCTTCTGGTAATTCAGTGTCCTCGGGCATCAATTTTCTGATTTGTCTTATTACGTGCTTAGTGAAACACACGATCAGGCTAGTTGCGCAGATAGCTTCCTGTCAGTGTTCAGGGAGCGCTATTCGTATATTCCTCCTATACCAGTAATCTAGATTGTCCTTACAATTTTCCAACCGTAGAATGTTATTGTGCAGACTCACGAGTAATAGGCACCCTTGGGGTAGCTTATGCAGCCCTCTACTCACCTTGAGAATTGTTCCTGGCTTTTTATTGCAGTGTAAACTTTCGATTTAGCTGTGCCTGCTGGCAAAGTACAACATTAGTTGCTGGCCTTGCGCTTTGCGGTTTTCTTTTCTGATAATGCTGCATATTTCCTCCTCTATGCAATTTGCGAAGTATTTCGGTTTAGACCCAGTGGGGTGAGAACCATGATCAGGTCTTTCGCTGTAAGTCACGTGTTACTTTTGACGAATTCATCCAATAATTTCAGGTCCTAATGCTATTAGTGAAAGGGGTACTACAGCAAGCCGATATATTGTGACCGAAATAAGGCAAAGTTATGCCGTCTACAAAACACAAGAAACAGAACAGGACGGAATGACGACAAAGAAACAGAAAAAAATGGACTGCATGAATTCTTAAGTTACTAAATAGAAACTTCACCTCCCCAACGAAGAAAAGCAACTAAACCGCGGTAGAGGCACGTCAAGGAATTCCGGCAGCTGCGAGTACAAAAATACAAATTACTGAAATAAAATTTCTCAGTTTGGCAAAATCTCGCAGGTGTGAAATAAGTGCCTTACTTAAGGCCAGAAGGTCATTGCACCGGGAGGCCGCCAAGAACGGAACGTCATGGGTCAAAAATAGCCCAACAGCAGCGCTGTCGTCTTTTTTTCCCTACAAGGCTACTGCAAAGGAACCGCCGGTGTGCATAAAGTAGCAGAAACCGCAGCGCTATGTCACGTCTGTCTGCCTGTTGACCTTCATGGAACCATTGTGGAAGACACGATAACGCCTCATATTCGCTAGCCAAAATTCTTCACATCGCCTCCTTACATTGCATGCTGCGTAGAATATTCAATAAAGTTCGCCGGAGCTTCTCTTCGTGAACCCGCCCTTGCCTCCAACTCATTGTCGCTATCATTGCTCAGCAAGTATACACCCCGGAAATCGAAAGTAATGCTTAATATTTTTCGTCTCGCACCTATCAGTAAACAAGGTGTTGCGATTAATGTATAGAAATGGTTTTCAAAGGGTTCATAGGATATCCAAGTATGGAATATCTTTTCAGGTCAATTTGAAAAGTGCGAGTGTGACACGCCAAGCAGTTGCTGCACAAAAAGTACACGTACCACCATGACGAACAAATTGAGGTACTGTGGAAAAGAAGTTTCTTGCGCAAAACTTGTGCACGCACTAAACTAGCAGAAACATGAGTGCGCAAGAGAAGTCAAAGGTATGATATGCAGAGTCGAGTGTTGGATAATGCAATGTTGGGGAGTTTGCTGCGCGAAAATTAGAGCACCCTGTGTTCTGTAAACCTGGTTCTACATTGAGAACATTTTTAAGTACGCTAGAACAGTCGAACAAAGTGACCTTAAAGCAATTTTTGTTCCCTATCAAACAAAATGGTAGTTGTGGCATTCATTATGATTGCCAAACGCGCGGTCTACTCCAAGCTCAGCATGAGGTATCCGGCTGCGGCTAAACACTTGTTGTTAAGATAAGAAAACATATAAAGGGCTGCGTTTGTTGCAGCTCGTAGCTGCATAATTTTAAAGAGTACTGCCAGTCTGTATGGCATGTTATTATTGGGTCACCCATGTGACGTGTTCTAAAGACTGCTGCTCATCGCCATTGCCCTCTGAAAATTAGCCCTCTACACGTTTCGGCTGAATATGCTGATAAGATCAGCTTTAAAACTATGCAACCCGCCGCAAAAATACTTTTATGTTTTATTTTATTTTATCTATGTACGCTCATGCCATGAGGCTTTGCCGGAGGAGGGGTTCAATAATAAACAAGAGAAAAAATTGGCTCCAATCCACGCTGTGAAGGGGGTTGGAAAGCAAACTTTAAGCCACATCCACAACAATTTCCCGTATGACGACACTTCAATTCACACACCTGGCTCTACAAAGAGTGAAACCAAAGATTGTGCCAGGCGTTACCTGAAATTCGCGGGGGCGGCGTTCCGAACGCAGCAGCAGCGTCGGCCACAGCCGGGCTAGAGTGTTGGACGCCGCTGCTGTAGCCAGGCCCCGAGTCGGGAGAAATAAAAGAGAGAGGAGCGTCTTTAGAAGGGGAGACCGCGGAACATAGCCATCCTGGTGTGCTAGCCTGGAGCTGCCGTGCAACACAACCGCAGACACCAAAAAAATTCGGCATGTGAGCTCAGTGATTCCCGTTTGTAACGATTCAAACTAGTTAGTTTAGTAAGTTTGAGAATTGCGATAAAGCTGAGGCAACTTTCATAATCGCTATCAGTGCCAGTTGCTACTTTGGCCTTTTGTAATACCTCATAAAACACAACCGAATTGGTATTCACCAATTTAGAAAACGGAATTCTATTTCTGGCAAGCCGTGCGCCAGAGGTAGCGTTTATTTATCGGCCAGATATCTTTATGTGGTTTGTAAATTTTGCTTTCCCTCCCTGCAAACCAATCTTTAACGTATGGTTGCCGTACGATCACTCAATTCGGTGGGTTGCGGGTTACCCTGAAGGTGCTCTCGGACAAGTTAATCAAGCCGTGCGAAGGCAGCATGCAATAATCACAAAGCTGTGCCAAAAAAGGCACACGATAATCGTCGCTAAACAGACGAAAAAGCCGTACCGCCGCCGCCGCCGGTGAGCAGTCACCTCCGCGGGGAGAGCACTGGGCAAATTCGCCGCGTCATCTACAGGGTGCGCAGGGATTCGGTAGCGTCTGGCGTGGCCTCGACACTTCCATCGGGCATGTATCGAGCTTGGTTGTGGCGTTTTGGCCATGCAGTAGCCGGAAAGGATGATTAGAAGGTTTTGTTTCTTAGACTGCAGTATTGTATACGAAAGTTCTGCGTGGCATTATGGGATCTCTGCTTTCATGGCCATCGTAGACGTACATTCAAATCATCTCTGCTATAGTATAGTCTTGTTCAGCTATGCTCTTGTTGAATAGTTTCACAATACCGGGTAATATACCATTACGGTATCGGAATATTCGCCACTCGTGGCTATTACGCAGTATTGGCATAACAATCATAAATAGGTGAATTGCAGGGAGAACGGATATCCCCCGCACGGGGCACCTTGAGTATTCATGGTGACGGTGAGCAGCGATACCGCGGACCATGAGCTTCCATACATAAGCTGTGTCCAACCGTGGCGAGGTGTTTAAAGGTGAGGGGTAGAAAGCGCAAATGGTGGCCGTTGGAGCCTTGGTCAAGCTCCGGCCGATGGGCTATATACCTGTCTACCATGCAGGGAGCTCGGGATCTTTTTGGCTGCCAGGGTAACATCAAAGGAGAACGTACCCCTGCTCCCTGCTTATAGTATTGGGCATGGTATTTTCAAAAACCCCTTTCCAAACAGATCGGGCCATTAAAAGGGTCCGCACCAAAGCAAGTAAGTTACTGTCCAACAGCCAAATATTTTGTGCATTACAAAACTTTCCCAAATTTCTCGTGATTCACTCTCTTGAAGCTGAAATTTCACTCACAAGCAAGTCCATGTTCAAAGTGGCACAATCCTTTGAATCCATTGTTGGTAGCAATTATAAGGCAGATAATCTATTATGAGGTGATGTACATATCGAAGTATACACCAACGACCAGTCCGAAAAGCTCCTAACCAGACTAACGTGTGTAATTTTAAATTAGCTTAAATCCCTTAAATCCCATAGCTTAAAATTAGCTTAAATCCCAAAAAGGTTTAAAGAAGAGGGAGCAAACTTGAAGAAGTTCGAAGAATTATCTGAGCTTTCTTACACATCCATACAGCATCTAAACATTGACAAAGCCACAAATATTATTACTGCGCATATTAGCGATGCAGCACATTCCACTATTCCTTGAGTTTCAATAAACACAAAAAACAGGCCCCGACCATGGTAGAAGGATGAGTGTAGGACGGCACGCAAAGAACAAAATAAAGCTATATGAATTTTCAGGAGATATCCAACTGTTGGAAACGTCAGAATTTAAACGAGCAAAAGCCAAAGGCAGACACATTCCACGTGCTGCGAAAACAGAGAGCTGGAGAACATTTCTGGCCTCTATAAATAAATTCACTGATACACACAAGGTATACAAAAGAAAAATAGCTCTTCAGGGTCAGAACACCAACACTCTCCCACTTATTAGCACCACAGGAGACACTCTAGAGGATCAGGCCAACGTCCTCGGCAAGCATTTTGTACGTATCTCCAGCTCTATTTTCTATTC
This sequence comes from Haemaphysalis longicornis, assembly GCA_013339765.2. NCBI lineage: Eukaryota > Metazoa > Arthropoda > Arachnida > Ixodida > Ixodidae > Haemaphysalis > Haemaphysalis longicornis. The sequence goes on from CM023455.1 coordinate 147,407,423, forward strand.
AACAGAATTCCTTAATCAGAAAACGATTGCAGAACGTAAACCTCTTCACAACAAGAAAACATCACGCGACGGTTATATTTCTCCACTCACAAAACAGAAATTTTCCATTGCGCTTTTATCATATAGGAAAACAGCTCTAGGGGCTGACAATATTGTCACGAAGACAAGGACGATGCAGTTGTCTTGAATGAGAAACACGTTTATTGGAGCGAACTTGTGCTCCCCTAACAACTCAAAAGAATACAGAGGCGGCGAAGCAGCGGTCAACAAAGTGACTTGCACAGGCGAGTGTCGTCGAATCGAATGCCCCGGCGTCCGCACTGCAGGCTATTTATCTTTTGGCGCGCGTGGTTCTCGAAACGTCGATTCGCATCGAGAACATAGTAGATCCAAGAAGATTATTCTGGGCTGTTCACGTTAGATCGGAATGCTCTCCCTATCACAACAGATAACACATGCGGCACAGAAAGAAAGAATTGAACACGCGCTTCCCTTGGCGCAGAGATAACACAGACCGGCGCAGCCGGGCGGTAAAAGCAAAACACAAATAAACAAACCCAATGTATGGTTCGCGGCATTACCCCCCCTCTAAGAGTGCATCGACCCGATGCTAACATAAGCGACAGTCCGAACAAATGAAAATAAAAGTTCGTCATCGTCCGTAGAAAGGTTTTAAGCGAACCACGTGGACTTCAGGCCGCGTGCGTCGTCGTGATGTGCCGGAGTCACCATCGGGGATCACTTCGTAGGTAAGTTGGCCAACACGTCGTAGAATCTGGTAGGGTCCGAAATACCGTCGCAGGAGCTTCTCACTGAGTCCGCGTCGTCGGATGGGAGTCCAAACCCACACACGATCCCCTGGTTGGTACTCGGCGTCTCGGCGTCGGAGGTTGTAGCGGCCCGCATCCACCAGCTGCTGGTCCGTTATACGAACTCGAGCGAGCTGGCGGGCCTCCTCCGCACGTTGAAGATATCCGTGGACGTCGGCGTTGAGGTCGTCGTCTTCTACGTGCGGAAGCATGGCGTCGAGCATCGTAGTCGGCCTTCTACCGTAGACAAGTTCGAACGGCGTCAGCTGTGTCGTCTCCTGGATAGCCGTGTTGTACGCAAACGTGACATACGGGAGCACTTCGTCCCAAGTCTTATGTTCAACGTCAACGTTCATTGACAGCATATCTGCGATTGTCTTGTTCAGACGTTCTGTTAGTCCGTTCGTTTGGGGGTGGTACGCCGTCGTTCTTCGGTGATCCGTGTTGCTGTAGCGTAATACTCCTTGCATCAGCTCCGCAGTAAATGCCGTTCCGCGGTCGGTGATTAGGACTTCCGGGGCTCCATGTCGCAGCACAACTTGGCTTATAAAGAACTTTGCCACTTCTTGTGCAGTCCCCCTCGGAAGAGCGGCGGTCTCTGCGTAGCGCGTCATGTAGTCTGTCGCTACGACAATCCACTTGTTCTGTGATCGTGACGTAGGGAACGGGCCTAAAAGGTCCATTCCAATCTGTTGAAATGGTCTCGATGGGACGGCGATCGGTTGCAGAAGTCCGGCGGGTCTTGTCGGCGGCGTTTTTCGTCGCTGGCAGTCACGGCAGCTCCGGACGTAGTGGGTGACGTCAGAGGTAAGGCCGGGCCAGTAGTACCTCGCCTTGATTTTTCCAATAGTGCGGGCTGTGCCCAGATGTCCGGAAGACGGGTCGTCGTGGCACGCTTCCAAAATTTCGTCACGAAGGTCCGCGGGGATGACGAGAAGGTAATTCGCTCTTGTTCCGGGGCTGAAATTCTTCTTCACAAGGACGGAGTTTCTCAGGCTGAATGCTGGTAAGCTGCGTTTGAAGGTCCTAGGAACGGCAACGTTGCATCCCTCGAGGTACTCGATTATGACGCGTAAGTCGGGGTCGGCACGCTGCTGGGCGGCTAGGTCGCTCTCCGTCACGATCCCGAAGAACGCGCTGTCTTCATCAGAGTCTTGTGGTGGTGGGTCGACGGGGGCGCGGGACAGGCAGTCGGCGTCGGAGTGTTTCCTGCCGGATTTATAAACGACTGTAACGTCGAACTCCTGCAGGCGCAAGCTCCACCGCCCAAGACGGCCAGAGGGGTCCTTCAAATTGGCGAGCCAACACAGCGCATGGTGGTCTGTTACAACCTTGAATGGCCTTCCATACACGTATGGGCGAAATTTTGAAATCGCCCATATAATAGCCAGGCACTCTTTCTCAGAGGCAGAATAGTTTTTCTCCTCCTTCGACAGACCACGGCTGGCATAGGCGATTACCCTTTCGCAGCCGCTTTGCTTTTGGACAAGGACGGCACCCAAGCGCATATCACTGGCGTCCGTGTGCATTTCCGTTTCGGCATTTTCGTCGAAATGAGCGAGCACGGGGCGGGCTTTGCAGGCGTTTTTGCAGCTCGCCGAATGCTTTTTCTTTGTCGTTTTCCCAGCTGAAAGGGGTGCTATCTTTCGTCAAGCGCGTGAGTGGCTCTGCAATGCGTGCGAAGTTTGCGACGAAGCGCCGGTAGTATGCGCACAGCCCGAGAAATCTTCGCCACGCCTTCTTGTCTTTCGGCCTTGGGAAGTTCGCAATGGCTGAAGTTTTTGCCGGGTCAGGTAGGACTCCCGCGGCGTTGACGACGTGGCCCAAGAACTTGAGTTCCCCGTATGCGAAACGGCACTTTTCAGGCTTCAGCGTCAACCCCGACGTACGAATGGCCTCGAGTACAGACTCCAACCTTGCAAGGTGTTCGTCGAAAGTCCGGGCGAATACCACTACGTCGTCGAGGTATACGAGGCAGGTGTGCCACTTAAGGCCAGCTAGCACAGTGTCCATGACTCTTTGAAACGTCGCTGGTGCTGTGCACAGCCCCAACGGCATCACCTTGAACTCGTGTAGGCCGTCTGGGGTTATAAATGCAGTCTTCTCTCGGTCTCTCTCGTCCACTTCAATTTGCCAGTAGCCGGTCTTCAGGTCCATCGATGAGAAGTACTTCGCGTGGCAGAGGTGGTCGAGGGCGTCGTCGATTCGGGGGAGGGGGTACACGTCCTTTTTCGTGATTTTGTTCAGTCGCCGGTAGTCAACGCAAAACCTTAATGTGCCGTCTTTTTTCTTTACGAGTATGACGGGCGCAGCCCTGGGGCTTTTCGATGGCTGTATAATGTCATCGCTCCGCATGTCGTCGACTTGAGTCCGGATGGCTTCCCGTTCGTGTGAAGAGACGCGGTACGGTGACTGTCGGGTAGGTCGGGCTCCATCTTCGGTTATTATTCGGTGCTTCGTTAGAGGGGTCTGACGTAGTTTTGCGCTCGACGAAAAACATTCGCTATAGCGACGCAGCAAAGCCAATAATTTTTTCCGTTGTTCTTGCTGTAGCGCCGGATTCACGTCGAATGGCTGCGGGAGCTTGAAGGTTTCTAGGGGTGTGCGTTCAAAGTCGGCGACTGCGATCACTTCACTTGCTTCTTGCGTTTCTTCGAGGAACGCAATTGCAGCTCCCTTGTTTAAATGCTGGTACTCTTCGGTGAAATTAGTGACCAAAACGTGAGATTGGCGTTGCCTAAAGTGCGCAATGCCTCTTGCGACGGAGACACCGCGGTCGAGAAGCAACCTTCGATCACTCTCTACGATAGCGTCGATGTCAGAAGCAGCATCCTCACAGTAGACGGCGATCATCAAGCTTGCGCGGGGTGGCAGGGTGATGTGATCGTCGGCGATCCTGACAGCAGCACGCTGATCGGGGTTCGGCTGTGGCGTCGTGGAGTGATCGGAGGAAAATGTTATCGACTTGGTCTGCAGATCAATTATTGCGCCGTTGTCCGTCAAAAAGTCCATTCCGAGAATCACGTCGCGGGAGCAGTTAGGCAGAACGACGAACGCCGCAGGGTACGTTGTGCCGTCTATGGTGACGCGCGATGTGCACGTTCCACTTGGCGTCACGAGGTGGCCTCCTGCTGTGCGTATGTGCGGACCGTCCCATCTGGTCATAACTTTCTTCAGTTTAGACGCAAATTGTCCGCTCATTACCGAATAGTCAGCTCCCGTGTCTACGAGGGCGACAACGTCAAAGCCGTCGATGGACACCTTGACGTCAGATGCAGCCTTCCTCGAGTTCCGGGTTCGTCGGGGCGTCGTATCTCTGCTTGTACGTGTTGATGGTCGGGCACTGTGCGTCGTCGTTGTCGTAGTCTTCTCAACGGACGTCTCGGTCAGGTCGGGTACGCGTCGCGTGGTGTAGCTGTCCTTGTGTTCGGGAGTCTCGTCAGGGTTAGGTCGGGTCGTCGGGATGAGGGCATGTCGTGAATCACTGTCTTCAGCGCGTCCTTGCGTCGTTGGAGGGTTTCCAGTTTTTCGCCGTAGAGCAACTTCACCTCCAGAAGTTGCCGCCTTTAGTTTCCCCCGCTTGGGCTGGGAGACCTTCCACGTGCGAAGTCAGCACTGCTACGGCGGCCCGGTGACTTGTACGGGTAGGGCGACGGCGAACGGTTGAAACGGGCTGGTCCACGGCTGGTGTTCGACAGGTACTCTTCGATCTCTGATGGGCGCTGGCCAGTTCAGGGGCGGGGTGCGTCGACGGAGAACCCTCGCAAACCGAGACTCCTGTAGGGGCAGCGACGGTAGACGTGGTCGGCCTCTCCGCAGTGGTAGCACAGCGGACGATTGTCGGACGTACGCCACACGTCGGTTTTCCTTGGGGCGGGGGGTTGCGCCGCAGGTGGTCGGGCCGGCGAGAGGGGACGACGGTACGGAGCCTCGTGACGATAGGGTGCAGGTGGGCGAGGGCGATGTACAGCAGCCGCGTAGGTCATGGCTTGCGGCTCGCGAGGTGCTACTGGCGTCGTTGAAGTTCCCAGCGCTTGCTGCACTTCTTCTCTAATGACGTCGGTAAGAGAAGCGACTTGTGGTTGCGGCGGCGTCGGGAGCAGTTTCCGCAGCTCCTCCCTCACTATTTCGCGGATAGTCTCCCGTAGGCTATCTTCGGGAATGCGCACGTTGTCGACGCAATTCGCATTGGCCATGCCAACATAGTTCCGGTCGTACTGCTTAGCACGCATTTCGAGTGCTTTCTCGATGGTGCTGGCTTCGGTCACCAAGTCGGCGACGGTCTTTGGCGGATTTCGGACAAGTCCAGCAAACAGTTCCTCCTTCACACCGCGCATCAAGAAGCGTAACTTCTTTTCTTCCGTCATTTCGGGGTCCGCGCGGCGAAATAGTTGCTTCATCTCCTCAACGAAGATCACGACCCCTTCGTTGGGGTGTTGTGTCCGAGTTTCAAGCAAAAGCGCAGCTCGCTCTTTTCTCACAACGGTAGTGAATGTCTTAAGGAACTCCCTTTTGAAGTGAGTCCAGTCGGTCAAAGAACTCTCATGGTTCTCGAACCAAGTTCGAGCAGCATCTTATAAGTAAAAGAAGACATGCCGGAAAGTTTCTTCGTCGTCCCACCTTTTGAAGATGCGGACGCGCTCCAGCTTCTCCAACCATTCTTCGGGGTCTTCAGCGGGGGCTCCCCGGAACGATGGCGGTTCCCGGGGCTGCTGCAGGACGATTGGCGACGTTGTTTCTTGCACCATGGTGTTGGTTGCAGCGTTCCTTTTCTTGGGCCCTTCTGGCATCAAACCGAACTCGGGTAGCAATCCTTGCAGTCAGCGGCTTTCTCTGGTTGGGCTGGCTTGGCGGCTCCAGATGTCGTAGAGAGCATAAAGGGTGAGTACCCCGCACCCCCACCAGATGTCACGAAGACAAGAACGATGTAGTTGCCTTGAATGAGAAACACGTTTATTGGAGCGAACTTGTGCTCCCCTAACCACTCAAAAGAATACAGAGGCGGCGAAGCAGCGGTCAACAAAGTGACTTGCACAGGCGAGTGTCGTCGAATCGAATGCCCCGGCGTCCGCACTGCAGGCTATTTATCTTTTGGCGCGCGTGGTTCTCGAAACGTCGATTCGCATCGAGAACATAGTAGATCCAAGAAGATTATTCTGGGCTGTTCACGTTAGATCGAATGCTCTCCCTATCACGAAAGATAACACATGCGGCACAGAAAGAAAGAATTGAACACGCGCTTCCCTTGGCGCAGAGATAACACAGACCGGCGCAGCCGGGCGGTAAAAGCAAAACACAAATAAACAAACCCAGTGTAGGGTCGCGGCAATATAACATACGGGATGATAAATAATTTACACCAAGACACGCTTGAAGCAATTCTTTACCTTTTTACTTGATAATCCAATCAGGACTACTGCCGAAATCATAGCAAGAGGCAATTGTCATTCCTGTGATGAATCAAGGCAGCGACCCAGGTCTACCTAGTAGCTACAGGCCAATAGCCCTCACAAGCTGCTTCTGTAAATAGTTAGAAAAGATGATAAACCGGCATGCACTGTATTTCTTGGAGTTTAATGGTGTACTGGATAATCACCAATCAGATTTTCGAGTACATCATTCCATTCCACTAACGACAAAATTGTAGCCTTTGAATCTTAGTACGGGGCGCTGTTGTTAAGAAACAATTATGCATCTCCGTATATTTTGCCTTAGAAAAGGCCTATGATACCACGTGGCACAAAAAAATTTTACTGGACTTACACTCGCTTTGAATATGCGGAAATATGTTAAGTGTCTTTACAAGTTTCTTCACCCGCCGTATTCTGAGAGTTAGTGCAGGTTCCTCGCTGTCAAAAACCTTTACCCAAGAAAATGGCGTTCCTCAAGGGTCTGTCTTGAGTTGTACCCTTTTTATTCCCAAAATGGATTCCCTGAAAAATGTGTTGCTACGCTCTTTTTTCTATTCTGTTTCTGTGGATAACATCCAGATAAGTTTCAAATGAAGTAATATTGCAGTTTCCGAAAGACAGGCAGAATTAGGAGTTAACAGGCTGTCAAAATAGGCAACGGAAAATGGCTTTTGGTTCAACGCCGACAAAAGATCCTGTGTTTTGTTTTCTATGCAGCGAGGCATCATAGTGGAGCCGTACATTACGCTTAATGAAAACCAAATCCCAGTGAGGGATAGACATAAGCTTTTGGGTATTTTGCTCGACAAAAAGCTCTTTCATTCCACATAATCTACAACTGAAAATAAAGTGCATGGAATCCTTAAGCATACTTAAACTTTTATCACACCAGCCCTATGGCACCGACAAGACATGCTTACTGAGAATATTCCGCAGCCTAATTATCTCCAAAATTGACTATGGAAGCGTTGTGTATCAGTCGGTATCAAAAACAACCCTCGAGATGATCAATGCTGTTCACCCCCTAGGACTCCACCTAGATACAAGTGCGTTCCGTACAAGGGCCGTTTTAAGTCTTGCAGTCTTTATGTCTGACATGTGGTCACTAGAACACCAGCGTAAATTCAGTGCACTCTTGTGTGCCGTTAAAGTGGCCTCGATACCTCAGCATCCCTGTGACACACTAAGAAGCGATCACACTACCGCAAACCTGTTTTTTAAACGCCCCTCCCGTCCCCAACCTTTTTCTTTTACAGCCAGATCTGAGGCCTCTGAGTTGGGAACATTTTTTTATGGACACTTCCTAAGTGTGAAACACAAATACCAATTCACACAATTCTACAATGACGCATCCAAAAGACGGTCTGCAATAGCATGTTGGGCACTTGGACCAAACTTCTCCTGCTAACAAACAACGAAACTAAAAGCAAGTATATACACTGCAGAAGCAGGCAGTATTACTATGGCTGTTGAACACATAATAAAAACATAATACCTTTGTCAGTTATATACGCAGACTCACTTAGTGTTGTAATGGCTTTATTGTCTGGTAAACACCACAAAAATACATATTTCAACCAGCTTCTAAAGGCTATTATGTGTGCACACTCCAAGGGGAACCAAAAACAATCTGCTGGGTTTCCGGCCATTGTGGAATAGTTGGCAATGAGTCTGCTGACAGACAAGCAGCTGCCGCCACCCACCGTGATGAGATCGACGTAACATTAATACCTTACACTAATCTAAAGGCTCTCATCAGACGAAAACTCCGCAAGCAATGACAAGAAGAATGGGACGCACAGACAGAACAAACATTATGTAAATAAGCTAAAAATAGGCAATTACATAACAGACAAACGGAACAATCATTGAAGTTACACTTCGCAGGTTACGTATAAGACACAAACACCGCACAAATTCTTAACTTTTAAAGGGCACAAAAAAACCACAATGTTCGAGATGCGGGCAAGAACTTACCGTTGTTTACATCTTTGCTGAATGCAAAGAACACGAACCTGACAGACGCAAATATTTTCCAGGAATCTACACGCACCAAAATCCAATTGATCCAGCACAATTTCTTGCAGACAATCTCATGTTTGCATGCACTCGTGTTTTAGAGTATTTATTTAGCGTCGGAGTTTTACAGACAATTTCATATCCACCATAAATGTTTCACCGATCTCCCTTTGAGGAGGACTCCGTAATCACTGAAAGCTGAACTGCATTTGCATTCACCACTTCTAGTTGTTCGCAGTATGACCCTCTACTCAAATAGGTTGCTTTTAATGAAATAGGCCCCTACACCAGTTTTAACCATTTTATCTAAAGAAATACACCCCCAAAGAAATATACAAAATACAGGTATTTGGCGCTCTTTGGCCAATTTGCCTTTTCGCCAATAAACAACACATAGAACTTGAACGGCAATCCATCTATTTCCTTAACGCAGCAATTGAGCCTTGTAGATCCATGTCGATCTGTTGAAATTGCTTAATTTGAAAATATTTAGGATTAAGGAGTAAAGCAGCCCTAGTAGGCAGCGTCTTCCGTCTCCGGATGTCACCACACGTTTTGAGAATGCTTGACAGTACCAGAGAGCTTTTAGGGCAACATGTCGGGTGAACACGCACCAGTTTGTAGTAAAACACATGTTCCCAAAGAAATTTCGTCGCGAAATGCAAGCACAATATCGTCGCATGCCGCTGGTATCACTATAAGGATGTTTGCGCCATGGGCTTCAAGATAGCCAACGAGTGACTAGAGCTCGGGTTCTTCCCTTGGTTCCTGGGTGGTAGCTGACCCTTTCAAAACTACTCGGAACGCTGTATGTTCTGCTCTTAACTCTTAACTCTCCTGCTAAGAGCTCTGCTCTTAAGCGGGTGGTGACATGCAGTCAGTATCAGGGGGGGGGGTCTTGCAAACTTGCTGCGATTGTTACCTCAAACTCTTTAAGGCTTAAACTCCATCGCGATATACTTCCTGAAGGACGTTCATAGGTACCGAGCCAGCACACCCAGCGGTTGTGACTTGCAACTTGAACTGCTCCCCTTTATAGTACGGGATGAACAATGTAACTGCCCTTATTACGGCCCCGAACTACTTTTTTGTCTTCCAATAGGTCGGTACGGCTTTTGGCAAAGTAAAACCAGCAAACGCAATGACGCGTTCAGCACAATCCTGCAACTGGCCAAAAGGCGCACCGAGATTAATAGTACTTGCAGCGGTTTACAATTCCGTGCCCTTACCTATGTCGAAGTGTCCTAGAATATGAGAAATATTTAATTGCCTCTTTAGATAATCGAAAGCGCTACACTGCTCATGCCGACAAACCAATACCACGTCATCCTAAAATAGCCGTCAAAATGCTGAGCTATCTAAATAGGGAAGTAAGAAGTGCTTACAAAAGGTACAGATGCACATGAATTGGAGTAGAGTAAGTTTGTCAGTCGGCGTACAAAAGCGCTTCGAGCTGCAGTGCTTTGTGGGTACGGGCTACCATCCTGAAAGCTTATGTTTTTCTACTTTCAAGGATAGAGTAGTTTATGAAATCCTCTAAACACGCCGAGCAGGCGCTCGAGATATTCGTAAAAAGTTTGAGAAAAAACATGATGATGATGCTGATGATGGTTGGGTGTTATGGCGCAGGGCCAACTGGGGAAAGAAAACAATGGCTATATATGACAGGTGAAACCCTAAACATTAGGATAAGTCAGCAAAAACAAAAATAAAATACGAAAACGCAAATCAGCATTGCTGGTGTATAGGGCCAGGAGTGATCCAGCATGGTATGAAATTCGGTTTAAAAATTTAACTTCTAAATATTTATAAACGCACTTGATAGGAAAGATGGGATCGTCAGACAGGAACAACGCTGGGTAAAGAGGGACATGTAGTCTGTATTGTTGTGGGAAGTGTTTGCGTGGCGTTGTGTGAACTGCTGTGCATTGAATGAGTATGAGAATTACGGATAGGGCCTCTCCGCCCCTGCTACACAAAGGTCTTGAAGACACCGTAAGCAGATACGAGTGTGTGACATGTGTGTGTCCTATTGGTAACCTAGCAAGGCAACATCTGTGTATCTGTTGCGTGTGTCAGTGGTGTATGGTCCCAAGCGTAGTTTTATAACGTGCAACTTGTTATCTGTCTGTTCACCCCAGTGTGTTTGCCATCTTTTGCGAAGTTGGTGTCTGATGTGTGGCTTCATATCTGTGTACGGCACTGTTGCTATGCCCACTGTATTAAAGAGTGTAGGAGCAGCGGCCATTCGATCTGCGGTTTCGAACCCGGAAATTCCATAGTACCCTGGAACCAGACAGAACGTTATTTGAAGGTTTGATGCATATGCAGAAATGATAGCCTTAAAAACATGATTGGTGATAAAGTTTTTAGACAGCTTTCCGGATGCAAGCGCATGTACAACGCCAAGAGAGTCCGTGTACACGATGGATTTTAAGATTTGTTGTTGGGCTACCTGATTTAATACCATATGCTTCCGCTATGAATACATTGACAGCATATCTTCGAGTGTGTTGTTCAGACGTTCTGTTAGTCTGTTCATTTCGGGGTGGTACGCCGTCGTTCTTCGATGATCCGTGTTGCTGTAGCGTAATATTCCTTTCATCTGCTTTGCAGTAAAGGCCGTTCCGCGGTCTGTGATTAGGACTTCCGGGCTCCATGTCGCAGCACAACTTGTCTTATGAAGATCTTTGCGACTTCTTGTGCAGTCCACCTCGGAAGAGCGGCGGTGTCTGCGTAGCGCGTCATGTAGCCTGCAGCTACGACAACCCACTTGTTCTCGGATCGGGATGCACTTAGCGGGGCCAAAAGGTCCATTCCAATCTGTTGGAAGGGCCTCGATGGGAAGAAGATCAGCTGCAGAAGTCCGGCAGGTCTCTTCAGTGGCGTGTATCGTCGCAAGTAGTCATGGCAGCTTCGGACGTAGTTGGCGACGTCGGATGTAACGTGGGGCCAGTAGCACTTCGCCTTGATTTTTTTCTAATTGTACGTGATGTACCGAGATATCCGAAAGTCGGATCGTCGTGGCAGGCTTCCAAAATTTCGCCAAGAAGGTCGTCGGGGATGACAAGAAGATAATTCGTTCTGGTTCTGGGGCTGAAATTGTTCTTCACGAGAACGGAGTTTTTCAGGCGGAATGCTGGAACATTGTATTTGAAGGTCCTAGGCAGGGCACAGTTGCATCCTTCGGGGTAGTCAATTATGACGCGTAAGTCGAGGTCGGTACGCTGCTGGGCAGCTAGGTCGCTCTACGTCACAACTCCGAAGAACGGGCTGTCTTCATCAGAGTCTTGTGCTGGTGGGTCGACGGTAGCGCGGTACAGGCAGTCGGCGTCTGAGGGTTTCCTGCCGGATTTATAGACAATTGTAACGTCGAACTTTTGCAGGCGCAGCTTCGCCGCCCAAGAGGGCCAGAGGGGTCCTTCAAATTGGCGAGCCAACACAGCGCATGATGGTCTGTCACAACTTTGAATGGTCTACCATACACGTAAGGGCGAAATTTTGAAATCGCCCATATAATAGCCAGGCACTCTTTCTCAGAGGCAGAATAGTTTTTCTCCTCCTTCGACAGACCACGGCTGGCATAGGCGATTACCCTTTCGCAGCCGCTTTGCTTTTGGACAAGGACGGCACCCAAGCCTATATCACTGGCGTCCGTGTGCATTTCCGTTTCGGCGTCTTTGTCTAATTGAGCGAGCACGGGCGGGCTTCGCAGGCGTTTTCGCAACTAGCAGAATGCTTTTTCTTGTTCGTTTTTCTTGCTAAAAGGGGCGCTATCTTTCGTCAAGTGGGTGAGTGGCTCTGCAAGGCGTGCGAATTTGCGACGAAGCGCGTTTAGTATGTGCACATGCAGAGAAATCTTCGCACGCCATTTTTGTCTTTCCGCCTTGGGAAGTTAGCCATGGCTTAAGTTCTTGCCGGGTTAGGTAGGACTCCCGCAGCGTTGACGACGTGGCCCAGAAACGTGAACTCCTCGTACGCTAAACGGCACTTTTCAGGCTTCAGCGTCAACCCCGACGTCGAATGGCCTCGAGTGCAACGGGGTCATTTCGACGAACACCTTGCGAGGTGTTCGTTGGAAGTCCGGGCGAATACCACAACGTCGTCGAGATATACGAGCCAGGTGTTCCACTTCAGGCCAGCTAGCACAGTGTCCACGACTCTTTGAAACGTTGCTGGTGCCATGCATAGCCCAAACGGCATCACCTTGAACTCCTATAGGCCGTCCGGGGTTACAAATGTGGTCTTCTCTCGGTTTCTCTCGGCCACCCTCAATTTGACAGTAGCCGGTCTTCAGATCCATCGATCAGAAGTATTTCGCATTGCAGAGGTGGTCGAGGGCATCGTCGATTCGGGGCAGAGGGTTGACGTCCTTTTTGGTGACTTTGTTCAGTCGCCGTTAGTCAACAAAAAACCTTGTGTGTCGTCTTTTTTCTTAATAAGCACGACCGGCGCAGCCCACGGGCTTTTCGATGGCCGTATAATGTTGTCGCTGAGCATATCATTGACTTGAGTCCGAATGGCTTCCCCCTCGTGTGAAGACACGCGGTATAGTGACTGTCGGGTTGCTCGGGCTCCCCCTTCGGTTACTATTCCGTGCTTCGCTAGATGTGTCTGTAGTAGGTTTGAGTTCGACGAAAAACACTCCCTGCAACGACGCAGCAAAGCCAATAATTTGTTCCGTTCTGCTTGCCGTGACGCCGGATTCACGTTGAAGGGATTCCGAAGCTTGAAGGTATCTTCGGGTGCGCGTTCAAATTCGGCCACAGCGATCACCTCCCTTGCTTCTTGCGTTTCGTCGAGGAACGCAATTGCAGCACTCTCGTCAGTGAAATTAGTTACCAAAACGTGGGATTGGCGTTGCTTAAAGCTGGCAATGCCTCTTGCGGCAGAGACACCGCGTCCGAGAAGCAACCTTTGGTCACTCTCTACGATAGCGTCGACATCAGGCACTTCATCTTCACAGTTGACACTGTTCATCAAGCTTGCGGGGGGTGGCAGGAAGACATGATCGTCGGCGATCCTTACAGCAGCACGGTTTTCTTGGTTCAGTTCAGGCGTCATGCAGTGATCGGAGAAAATGCTACAGACATGGCCTGTAGACCAATTATTGCACCGTTGTTCATGAAAAAGTATATTCCGAGAATTACGTCACACCAGCAGTTTGGCAAAATGACAAACGCCACAGGGTACGTTGTGCCGTCTATGGTGACGCGCAATGTGCACGTCCTACTTCGCGGCACGAGGTGGCCTCCTGCATTGCGTATGTGCGGACCGTCCCATTTGGTCATAACTTTCTTCGTCTAGACGCAGATGATCCGCTGATTACTGAGTAGTCGGCTCCCGTGTCTATGAGGGCGCCTACATCAAAGCCGTCGATGGACAGCTAAACGTCGGAGGCCGCCTTCTTCGAGTTCCCGGTACGTCGTGGCGTCGTATCTCTGCTTGTACGTGTTGACGGTCGGGCACTATGTGTCGTCGTCTTCGTCGTATTTTCAGCGGCAGGTTCGGCCATGTCGAGTACGCATCACGCCGTGTAGCTGTCGTCGTGGTCGGGAGTCTCGTCAGGGTTCGGTCGGGTCGTCGGACTGAGGGCATGTCGTGAATCATGGTCTTCAGTGAGTCACTGCGTCGTTGGACGGTTTTAATTTTTCTGCGTCGTGCAACTTTACCTCCAGAAGTTGCGGCTTTTAGTTTCCTCCGCGTGGGCTGAGGGATCTTCCACGTGAGAAGTCAGCAGTGATACGGCGGTTCGGCTACTGGTGCGGGCAGGGGGATGGTGAACGGTTTATGCGGGCTGGTCCTCGGTTGGTGTTGGAGAGGTATTCTTGGATCTCAGTAGGGCGCTGGCCGTATTGGGGCTTGGGGCGTCGATGGAGAACCGTCGCAAACCTTCCATCTTGTAGGGGCAGCGACGGTAGATGTGGTCTTCCTCTCCGCAGGGGTAGCACAGTGGACGATTATAGGTAGCTCGCGATTCGTCCGTCTTCCTCGGCGTCTGGTTTCGGGCTACCGTAGGTCGGGCGGACGACAGTGGGCGGTCGTAAGACTGGTCCTGTTGACGAAGTGTTGGAGCAGGGCGGGGTGGGCGAACTGCCGCGGAGTAGGACATAGCTTGTAGCTCGTGGGTTACTTCAGATGGTGTAGATGTTCCCAAGGTTTGTTGCACTTCTTCCCTAATCACGTCGGTAAGGGAAGCGACGTGGGGCTGCGGCGGTGTGGTGAGGAGTTTCCGCAGTTCTTTTCTCACTACTGCGCGGATGGTCTCGCGTAGGCTATCAGCCGGAATCCGCATGTTGTCGACGTAATTCACATTGTCCGTGCCAACAATGTTCCGGTCATACTGCTTAGCACGCATTTCAAGAGCCTTCTCAATCGTGCTGGCTTCGGTGATGAATTCGGCGACGGTTTTGGGCGGATTGCACACAAGTCCAGCAAACAGTTCCTCTTTCACACCGCGCATCAAGAACCGTAACTTCTTTCCTTCCGTCATTTCGTTGTCCGCGCGGCGAAATAGTTGCTTCGTCTCCTCAATGAAGATCACACACCCCTTCGTTGGGGTGTTGCGTTGCGCGTTTCCAACAAAAGGGCGGCTTGTTTTTTCAGCAAGACTGTGGCGGATGTTTTGAAGAACTTCTTCTTGAGGAAAGTCCATTCGGTTATGGAGCTTTTATGGTCTTCAAACCACCTTCGGGCCGTATCTTCTAAATAGAAGAATACATGCCGGAAAGTTTTTAAAGCAAAGCTTTTTACGTCTACCCCCCAAGTGTTCTTTCGCGACCATTGGTGTCACCTGTCACCAGAAAAGTCCAGCGAACAAATAAAAGAATTTACTGGCCCCACCAGGAATCGAACCTGGAACTAATAGACTAACAAGCGAGAGCCCGTTGTCTTACCGATTTAGCTACGAGCCCACGCGAAGACGGGGAAGACAGGTGGTGTACTCACCAAGCACATCTACGGGTTTTCCCCCTGCGTTCTAGGTGAATGCCACGTGAAAGCGTCCCGCGACCACTCACGCCCGTCTAGCGGCCCTGTGCGCACCATGCTCATGTGCCAAGAGTTACAAAAATTAATGGAAGCTCACACCAATGCATGGCATCTCACTTCTAGTACGCCAATGTGCTAAAGCCTGTGGCCTCCAGTGTTCACGTAAAAAATCACAGCTCCTTGTCGTCCGCCCTCACGCCAAACCAAGGAATACATTCAAATACTCCTTGATGGCCACACTATCACTCCAAGGCCCAGCATCAAGATCCTGGGCCTACATCTCCAGCTAACACCAAGAGTGACGTCTTGCAGCGCCTCAAAAACACAATTATTCAAATCATACACATGATCTGGAGAGTTGTCACCAAGAAGCGAGGCCTAAAGTAATCCGTTACCTTTCGATTAATTGAAGCTTTTGTCCTCTCGAGAGTCACTTACGTCAACCCCCTGTCTTCTTCTCAACAAGGAAGACATAGAGATGCTTTATATAATGATTAGAACGGCGGTCGAGCAGGCCTTTGGTCTTCTCATGAGTGCGTCCACACAGAGGCTGCTTAGCATGGGGCTCCACAACACGGTGGAAGAGCTGATAGAAGGCCATCTTTCTAACCAGAAGGTCCGACTCAGAACTGTGGTGGGTAACCGCATGCTTCAGCAGATTGGCTGGGCAGCCCAGTATGCCACTCCGCTTGACGTACTCCCAGACTCTTGGCGACTAAAACTGAAGATGCTCCCTTTGCTTAGAAATATGAACCCCTCACATGACGAGGGTCACCAAAAAGCACGGGCTCAAGCGCTAAACACCACCCTCGGTGGGGATCATGCAGTTATCTACACAGAGGCCTCCAAACATCGAGGGCAGCAATACGCCATCATCGTGGCTACCTCCAGAACCAACCTCCTTGCGTGTACCTCGCTTATGACCCAAGAAATGACGGCAGCAGAAGCGGCAGCCATCACCCTGGCTCTCACTCAACCAGGGGTTCGGAGGGTAGTTACCGATTCCCAGCATGCCTACTGGAATTACCAGTCGGGTTGGTGTCCTGACTTGCACTGCGCGTGCTAAAAAACCACTCCCCAAACGGTTCCATTCAGCTCATCTGGACACCCCCTCACGCTTCAATGGAGGGCAACAAATACGCCCACCCAACAAGCCTGCGCTTTTACCTCCCGTGCTATGGAGCTGCACGAGGACAGTCACCCGCTTGTCACGTTCAGGGAGATAACCCAGGATTCTCGCCTCTGAGATAGACTGTACCACTGAGGCAGACCGTACCACCCTGACCTTTCTAGAAAACAACAAACTATCCTACGTCTCATACACTCCCGGCTCCTTCCCACAGCCTACGCGTCTTCACTTTATGCATCCGAATCGCTACGACGCTGAATGTAAATTTTGCTGTAGGAACACTCTGCCCCGTAACCGGGGTGTGCCACTTTAGCCTTGAGCACCCTCCTCTCTTTTCGTCAACAACCCAACAAGAGCAATGGGAGATGCTGCTGTCCAGGACATCTCTACCTACCCAGCTTCACCGGGTGGACAGAACACAGGCCGCCCGGACTGCATATGGGCCCCACAGAAGAAGGAATCACTCCACAGGGCTGCACTCTGGGCTGTTCAGAAATCTGAACAGAAGTATTTCTTCCTCCTCCACCTCCTTCTCTGCCGCAAATCTCGTCGCCTCCGTCCGCGACGCAGAGACGGAGAAGTCAGATCGTCTAACATCGGGTTGGAGCTTTAATTTTATAAAAAAGTTTCCACTCTTGTGCTACACCAATACAACTCAACCAAAAACCGTTCATGCATCATGCATTTATTTAACCTTTCCAAGAATATATCTTTGAAGTAATAAAACGGTGTGGATAAGCGCATTTCACTTTTCTCTGGTTTTACTATTTGTAGAGCGATGTGAGTGAATTTAGGTGACGTCGCATGGGTAATCGTTATGGTTGCCATTTACAGCTTTGCTTTCCCACCACATTCACGGGATGGATTGGCGCGATTTGTTTTGTCATCCCTGCTGTTAAAGGTGCGGACGCGCTCCACTTTCTCCAACCAGTCCTCAGGGTCTCCTACCGGGGATCCACGGAACGATGGTGGTTCCCGTGGCTGTTGCAGAACGAGCGCAGGATTGGTAGTGCTGGTCATGGTGCCTGCATTGATCAAGGTGGTGGTCATGACTTCTTCTTTCTTCACTTTATCCCGAAGCATTCTGAACTCCGGCTGAGGACCTTGCTGTCGGCGGAAGGCACGAGTGGGACTTGCTTGTCGGCTTGACGAGGGCGTGGTGTGCATTTACCCATCACCTCCACCAGAACTCACGTGGCCAAAAACGATGCAGTTGTCTTCAAGTAAAACAAGTTTATTGGAGCGAACTTGTCCTCCTCTAGCACCTCAAAGAATACAGGTGGCGAAGCAGCAGTCACCAAAGTGACTTGCAAAGGCGAGCGTCGACGGTTCGAATGCCGTGGTGTCTGCTCTGCAGGCTTTTATCTTTCTTTGCGAGTGTTTCTGGAACCGTCGATTTACATCCAGAACATTGAATATCAGAGAAGATTATTCTGGGCTAGTGACGTTAGGACGAAACAGTCGGCTTATCTGAATGAGATACCCCGTGCAGCATAAAAATAAACAATGAAAGACGATCTTCGCTTGGGACACCGATAACAGAGCCGGGCGTGGCGGGGCAGTAGAAACAAACAACAAATAAATAACCCATACATTTTTCGTGGCAATACCATATAGCATATTGTGAAAACATGGGATGGGGATGCTTTCTTCTCTTGAGTTACCGTAATATCGAGAGAGGTACCGGAGCTCCCTGCCTGGTAAACAGACAGGGAGCCCATGCGCCGGAGCTTGACCTAGGCTCCTACGGCTACTGTTTGTTGTTTCTTAGCCTTCAACTTTAAACACATCAACACAGTAGGTCACACCTTATGTTGGGGGGGTTCAGGGTCCACGGTGTCACCAATACCGCCACCAAGATTGCTGAAGGGCACCGTGCGGGGTTGAAAAAATATAAAACGTCGTCCAGGTAAGTGAGACATGAGTGCCACTTTTGGTCGTACAGAAGACCGTTCATCACGCCTTTAAAAGCCGCAGGGGCTAATCAGCGGCCGAACGGGAGAACCTTAAATTAATGCAAGCTATCGTTATAATAAAGGCAGTCTCCTCACGGTAGAGTTAATCTCTTTCAATGTGCCAATACCCGCTGGGGAAGTCAATCAAAGAGAAGCATTAGGCGTAACGCAGACAAATCGGTGAGTCGACTAAGCGGGGTAAAGGATACCAATCTTTTTTTCGGGGAATTTGTTGTCTTATATAATCCACGCATAAACAGGAAGTGCCGTAATTTTTCACAAATAATGGAGCGGAGAATGCGTAGAGGCTCTTTTCCGGCTGTATTACGTCGAAACGATTCATTTGGTTCACCTTACTTTTGAATTGCTTCTTCCTTATTGGTGAACGTTCCGTATGAATTTTGCTTGCAGGCCTTCCTCCTTCCTGGGCTATAATGATCTGTTTGGCGATACTTGTCTTTTTGACCTTAGACGAGCAACCAAAAATAGTCCCCAAACAAATTAGTGATGCTCTTGCGCAGGTACGTTTGGTACTCGGTTAGGTTTCAGCTTGTGGGATACCCGGAGTCCCGGCGCTTTCCCCAGTCCTTGCTGCCCGCCGCCGGGGCAAGAGGGGAAGTTTCCTTCTCTCTTTGGCGGCCGCGCTCTTCTCGCTGCGGGGCAGCGGTGTCGCGGCGGTGGGGCGGCGGACCCCCCCCCCCCCCTCTCACGTGACTGGTTTGTCGGGGCCTCGGGAACTCGGTCCGAGTGCGTCGGACAAGGGAATGGTCTTTCGGGTTGCTGTTTTCGAACTCTAGAGACGTGAGTACCAGAGCTCCGGCTTTGCCTTCCTTTGTCTGGCCCGATTGCGGTTCGTCAGTCGGCTAAGTCAGGACGAGCAAAGAGTCAAACTACGTTATTAAAACAACCGCAAAACGCTGGTTTGGCCATTTTGTTGTGCCTTGTGTGTCCCTTGTTGTTCTCCGCCGCTACGGGAGTTGGTAGTCTGTGGCGGAGTTCACTGGAGCTAGCCTTGCGGCAGTCTTGAGAGCGAGATAGGTCACCGTAAGAACACTGGTCCCTACAAGCTGATCGCAGCTTTCATATACGTTTCAGCCGCCCTTTAAAGATCGTGTTCGTTGTGTGTGTTTTTGTAGTGTCTGCAGCTCAAGCAATGCAAACTTTATTGCGGAGTCTGCGACTTCCTCGAGCTGGGTTATGAGAGTATTAGTTGACAGTTGTTCTGTATTGCTGAAAATAAACACGATTTTAGGATTGGAGGATGCTTTCTAAAATATACCTTTTATTTCGTGTTCTTATAAACCGGCCATTCTCGCAATTCCGCTGTATATTTCAACTATTGTTGCACCTTGATATATATAAAATATTTTCACACTGCAGAGCATCCGCGCTACATACTGACACCACTGATTTAAAATTTGGGCGTTTTGTATAGGTGGAAAAATGTTGTCATGTATCAGCTCCGCACGCACGATGAAGTATAACATGCTGATGTCAGTGCAAAATGCTGTCACACTTGACCTAATATACAATAATATTGTTCGTGGGGTACCTCTGTATACACAGTGTTCACTGGAGTTCAAAGAAGTGAATTGATAAAATTCCACGTAATATTTGGGTATCCATTATCATCTTTATAACCAGAGCCTTCTCAGGATCATTGCAGGATTTAGGCATCTCCCATTGTCCTCCAACCACTGTTTCCTGCCCCCCTCCAGTGCACTGTTTAGTCGTGACATGCTTTATTTCAACCCTCTATTGGATTAATGCCCTTTTTTTCTTCTATACCCATCTCTTGGTATCCACACTGTTACCCTGGTGGTGCAGCGGTTTCAAATTTGCCTCACTACATTGCCAGCTAAAGTTTGTTTTTTTATTTGAACTATCCTATCATCTACTCCAATTTGTTTCTTGATACATGAAGCTCATTTTCTGTCCTTGAGGGTCATCATTCCTAACAATATTCGTTCCGTGTCTTATTGCTAAGACCGAATTTTCTTTCAAGTTTTTTAGTAAAGTGCCAAGTTTCAGCTACGTATTTCATAACCGGCATTGATGATTGATTGTAGATTTTTGTTTTGAGTGACGCAGTTAGCTACCTTTCATTATTTAGGACTGCTAGGCGAGTGCTTCCCAACCCATAGGAATTTCTTTGCCGGATTTTTGTGTCGTGGTTGGGGTCCCCACTAACCATCTGTCCTTGATAGTTATATTGTTTCATATCTTCTGGCATTCTGTTACCAAAGCTGAAGAGAAGATTTTTGGCACGCCAATATATCATTAGTTTAGAGTCATTCAGATTTGTAGCCCCACAGTTGTGCTTTCTGATTGTAGTCCCTGAAGCTCTGCTTGCATGGGTTCACTTGCATGTCTGACTCAACAAGACTATGTCGTCCGAAAGCCTCAAATGGCTCAAGTATTCCTCGTTCATCCTTACCGTTATGTTCGCCCAGTCAATCTTTTTAAATACCCCCTCCAGACATGCTGTAAATTGTTTTGGCCAGATGGTATCTTCCTGCCTTACTCACTCTCCCATCGTAAATTGATCCGTTTGGTTGTGCAGGGTTATCCTGCCCGTGTATTCCTTATTTCTTGTAGAAGTCTTATAGAAATTTCCTCTATATCCTGGTATTTCATTGCTCTAAGCATAGATGCGGTGAGTCCAGAATCAAAACATTTTTATAACCTCGAAATGCTATGTATATGGTTAGGTTACCTTGCAGATTTTTTTTCACTTGATTGACGACGTAAAGGCGATCCATGGTTGAGTACCCTGTCTGTCTTAACAGAAGCCTCCTCTGTGGATTTCTTGAAATCCAGACTGTCGCCTATGCGGCTAACTAAACATTTTGTACATAGCTTGCAAATAAAAGAGAGTAGGCGGCTGGGTCTGTAATTCTCAAGGTCGCTGGGATCTCCCTTTCTCTGAATAAGAGTAAAGTTGGCGTTTTTTCAGGCTGCTATGGACACTTCTTGTGTCTTGAAGCATTCCGAAAGTACTAAAGCAAGGTTTTCCTGTACGATATTTACTCGCTCCTTCGAAAGAACCGCAGTTTTGCTGACAGCGACACAATGCAGCTTAGCTGATGTGTCGCTGTCAACCCCTTCCGAGCAACCACCAGCCCCTGTCTGTTCAACAGATGCCCTGGTGCTTCCTCCTCCTGCTGGGCCGCCATCCACCGCCCAGCACCGCACCGCCACTTCAGCGGAGCCCGTGGAGGACGTGGTGGCGGGTGCTGTTGGGACTGGGCCGGTTTCTTTTACTCTAGCTTTATTGGCTTCCACGACACCCGAAGGCATTGAGAGCATGAACACAGGGGGCCCTAAACGCAGTCCTTCCCTTCCCGCACCGCAGGTTCCCACCAAGAAGACTGCGGCAACTTCAGGAACCAATCCACCAGGTAGATGTCGGAGGGCTATCATTTCAGTGACGCCTGAAGTGTCAGACGAGGAAATGGACACTTCAGCCTCTCAACCTGCCCAGCAGGCACAAAATGAGTGCCGCTGCGCTTTTTGCCGGGAGAAAAAACCACCTCCTCGTATCACGGGCCCTAAATAAGACATTGGCATTAACCAAAACCTGCATCTACACAACTATATTTTATTATCTCTAATCCACAATTGCTGTTGAAAATACAGTTCAATAGAACTGCACGTGTATCAATGAAAATTTACATGATATATATAAACTCCTTTATAAACATCAATTCAGTATCCTTTGCCTCCAAGAGACACATCTGAATCGAAAGCACAGTAACTTTCTGAAACTTTCTGCGTGTTTGGGGTACAAAAAACAGCCTACATATTATAACACCACGCAAACACGTCCTCCCTCAAAGACTTGGCAATTGTTTGGGCTGTTCTTTTTATACTCACTGAGTGGCAGTTTGAGAAACACCCATTAAGAAGTGCCAATTTTTCAGTATTCTTGAAGTGTCTAGACGAAGACTCTTACACTTCCATCTCAACTAACATATTTAAAGAAACCGGTGGTACTGGCAGAAATTTTGGCCGGAATTTAAACTCTCACATACTTTTATAGAACACTTCAGTTTTGATGAAGCTTGCAGCTTTGTCAGAGCACATATCCTTGACGCTGCAGAGAATTGCATCCCTCACACTTTTGACAACACAAGTAACGTAAGCCATCCCTGGTGGAATGGAGAGTGTCGACAAATGCACCAGGCACAGAACTAGGCGTGGGGCATTCTTCGGAGGTACCCAGCTGCGGACAACCTTGTAGCGTTCCAGCCACCAAAGCCATGGGAATGCGCATTGGCTGTCAGGGTAACTTTAATAAATTCGTTCACCGATAAACGAAAGGTTTGGAATAGGATAAGAAAACTAATGAACAAAGGAGATGTTTCTTATCCTTTGCAAACACCCGTGGTGGCACACTAAATGACCAGGTATGCGTTAGAACAACACTTCGAACATGTCTCAAGCTCTTCACATTACACAAGCCCATTTATACACTACAAAAAGTCAACTGAGCGGAAGTCTATACTTGTCGACAAGCATTCAAATGACTTTTAACTCTCCAGTCTTCCTTCACGAGCTCATGACTGGGTTGGCTGGTTGCAAGTCTTTGGCGCCAGGTGCAGATAACTTTACGTTCAGCATGACGAAACACCTTCATGCAGACACAATCAATACTCTCCTTTTTTTAAAAGATTATGGCACGCTGGGCACTTCCCTAAAGATTGAAAACAAGCTATCATGGCGCCATTGTTGAAGCAGGGAAAGGATGCCTCCTGTGATTCAAATTATCGTCCCATTATCCTGACCAGCTGCTTGTGTAAGCTGTTCGAAAAATGATCGACAGAAGGTTACTCTACTTCCTGAAATACAATGGTATTCTCCACAGCTGCCAGGCAGGCATTTGGTCGTGCAGACCAACAATGGACCAAACGTCGCTTTTGAATCCTGTATGAAAAATGTCATTGTTAACAAACCGTATTGTCCGCGGATCAAACGGCCGCCACTACTGCACTTGGAAACACAGTGGACATAACAACAATACCCTACACCGAAATAAAGCCACACATAAGACAACACCTTCACAAAACACGGCAAGCCGACTGGAGTAAACTGACAAACACCAAGTTACACATAATAAAAGCACACTTTGGACGATACACTAGTCACTCACACATCAGATTTAAGGAAGTTGCCCTAGCTAGATTACGGATGCGCCACACAAACGTGACACACTCCCATCTGCTCACTGGATCTCCAAGATTCCTGTGTAGCAGGTTTGGGGAGGGCCTATCCGTACTTCACATCCTTTTTACATGCAAAGCACTCTACGCAACAAGACGCAATCACTTACCTCAACTCTGCAGAGAACACATTCCTCTATACCCAGCACTCTTTCTAGCAGATGATCCCGTGATTCCTCTAGAACGCACCTTTAAGTATCTGGCCAAAATCACATTTTTACAGCTCATTGTCTATCACGCGCAGTTTTTTAGACCTTATTTCGTACCATGCACAATCACAACCTGGAATTGTACACCAGCTATCCTGATTGTCTTTTACTGATTTTATTTTTGTTTTTGTTGAATCTATTTAGAGCTTACGTCCTCATCTGTCATACATAACCACTGTTTTGGCGCCCTTTACCCTACTTGGACTTGTGTCATAAACATCCAACCATCGTCAACAAATCGTATTCTATGTCGATATTTTTTTGATCGAGAAAAAGCATATGACACTGCCTGGCGCTACAGCATCCTGTGGAACCTAAACTTTTTTGGTATTTGTAGGAATATGCTTAACACACTAGAAAATAATCTGTCTGAACGAACATTCAGAGTGAGGGTCGGGGCTGCAGTATTCGCACTCTATATGCAAGCAAACGGCATTCCTCAGAGTAGAGTCCTGATCTGCAAACTTTTTATAGCTGAGATAAACATACTTGGGAGAGCTTTGCCTCATGCCGTTTCTTGCTCCATTGATGTAGATGATATTGATATCAGTTTCTTTTCCTGCAACCTATCTGTGAACGGCAGTTACAACTTGCTACAAACAGGCTTGAAAAATGGGCATACGAGAATGGTTTTAAGGTAAATCCTGAAAAGAACACGTGTCTCATTTTCCAACAGACGTGGTAATTACCCCGAGACCGCAGTTCAGCTCAGTGGAATAGCTGTACCCGGAAAAAATGACACAAACGTTTATGCGTTTGGCTTGATGAAAAGCTCTCAGTTATTCCGGATATAAAGCTAGCCAGAAAGAAATGCATAGAGGAAATGAATATCCAAAAAGTCCTATCCCACCAATCCTATGGCGCATATAAGATGTGCCTGCTGCGTCTCTACAACAGTTTAGTGAAGTCGCGGTTGGACTATGGGAGTGTAGTAAACGGGTCAGCTTAGAAAAGCTCTTTAAAAATGTTTGACCCTATTCTGAACCTGGCGCTTCGTCTTTCGTCAGGTGCCTTCCGAACGAGTCTTGCACAAAGCCGATACCTAGAAAGTGACCAGTGGTGCCTGGAAGACGAACGCCTATATACCGGCCTATTGTATTCTGTGTAGACAGCATCCATAAAACACCACTTTTCTTTCCTTATTATCAACAACACCTCTGCCCTGCACTCATTTTTCAATCAGTGCCCTTTTCTCTGAGAGTAAAAAAGCAAGCTGAGGAGCTGGCGATTTCTTTCAGCAAGACTTACAAAACTTCGATCACAGACCTTGTCGCTCCTAGGGGAATGTTCCCAGTAACCTGTGATTTATCTTTTAGAGCCATTAACAAAATAAGTGCACCAAGAGAACAGATCTCACGGCACTTCCTGCCCTCCCGACGCAAATATACTTAAACAATGTTTTACACAGATGCTTCCCAGTCCGTCTATTCTGTGTCATCCGCTGTACTTGGACCAAACTTTGCTATCACAATGACAATGCACAAAAGTACCAGTATTTTTACAGCAGACGCACACGCCATTTTTTTCACTGTAGAACACACTACACAAAGCAGAATACACAGTTTTATTAAAATTACATACTCCCTGAGCCTGGCACTAGCCCTTCATTCAGAAAAACCAACGAGAAATTTCATTTTAAATCGTGTTATAAAATGCATAATGAAATCGCTGACCAGAATGACGCTGTGGCTGCCCTCCGCAGTATTGAATATATCCCACATGTTCCCTACTTAGACATCAAGCCACTAGTTCGGAGTAGGCTTCAGAGGCTCTGGCAGGTACAATGGGACACATTAATTGAAAACAAACTACACATTATAAAACCGCAAATAGAGAAATACAACACAGACCAGTTTAGACAAATACAGTGAAACTCTGATTATACGACTTTGAAGAGGCCGCGCGAAAGCGTCGTACGACCGGGGTGTCGTATGACCGGGTGCAAGTACATGCCTGCCTAGTAAATGGTCTCACGCGACAGGTTGGCTAACGACGTAATTACACTACTATATTTAGTGCTTTCTCGCGTGATTTTTAAACCTTTAGCTAAAATCCGAAGTTAAAAAAAGCAACGCGTATTTTGTGGCCCCCTCTCCTCCACAGCGTTCGAGCTAGCCTGTCAGCAAAGGGCCAAGCAATACGCGACCTCCGTGCGGTCTGGCGCGTGTGATATAGGGCCGATGTGATCGAACAAATAGAGAGGTGGGAAAGCGAGAGCCAAACTGCCAAGGCCCAGCGAAACGAACGAGAGTACCAGGCGGTGAAGAAAAGAGCGAAGCACCGCTTTGAAAGACGCTGATCAGCAGAGAGCAGAAGTAGAGTGAGATAGAGCATTCTATAAGGAAGAAACTTGGAGAGAACGGGCGAGGAAAGGGGTTGATCGGTCATCGACGTAGGGTTGCGTTGTATGTGTTTCCCCGTTCGTCGGTGGCTCGATGGGAGCTTCTAATTCACGGTTCGCCAGCCCCCTCATGTTTTACTTCTCGCGGTTGGTCCGTTGGCGCACTGTCGGAGGTTAACTCCCGCTCGCGAGTACCCGCCTGCTTAATTTTGTGTGTTCAGCAAGTGGTCTGGCTCGGCTGCAGACCTTTGCACATCACGCAACGTTAACCGGAGGTTAAGCATAACGAAAGGTTGAGACGGGCGGCGAAGCGTTCTAAAAGATGGGAAAAACGCCGGTTTATCCGCACATAGCCCATCGTATAAATCCTACCCCGTGCACCCGAGCGTCACATCATCGGGGTTCTTATTCCATGTATTTTATAGGGAGTTTGCTGGGACCGCGGTGATCCGTCATAAGAAGCGGATCGTCCTATGTCTGGGGGACGTATCATCGGGGTTCCCGTGTACTACCAATATGCTGATTACGAGTAGGCCACACACAAGCTAAGCACTCATATCTTTTAAACGCAACCCCATCACAAGCTTGTTAGAAGTGCGGACAACGACTTGCAGTTCTCCGCGTATTGATTGAATGTTTGGCATACCATGACGCAAGGAAACGATACTTCCCCGAACTATACGCCTACCATTGCGGGGAAAAGTATTCTTGTAACGCGAACCCGCTATCTCGCGTGTCTTTCATGCAGGCAGGCGCATGCCGTGCAGAGAAGACGCTCTGTGGAACAACGGGGTGAAGTAGTGTCGCTGTACAAACTGAAAATTTTTTTTCTCTGCTAAAACAAAACCTCTTCTAATTACACTTTCTGAAATAAACTGCGATCATTTGTACTAGTGAATGGCTTGTATTTGATATTTTTACTACGAGCACAAAATGCGCAATTTCAAGGTGAATATGGCCAAGAAAGGAGATTTTTCCAAGTTTGACAAACGTTTTCTCGCACATTTCGCCTTTTTTCACTGTAAATATAGTTTTCACCAATTGTCTACAATGCTGAGATACAGGCACAAGTGCTTCGTTGGCTGAGAGAATGTGCTCGTATTTGCTAAAAATGTTTAAAAACGTTCGACATTGTGTATTTTCTGAATGGCGTAATCACAGCAAAGAAAAGCAAAAATATTTTAAAAATGCCGCAAAAGCAGCCCAGGACCTCAAGATCATGTTCACAAAAAATGGTGGCCATTACAAGAGAAGTTAGTTTTTAATGAATTTTTTTCACACACGAAGTTTGCCTTAAACCCTGGCGGTAAAAGGGCCGCTAGAAAAAGAACAAACTTTTTTTTGGACAAAAACACTTTCAGGGAGCATTGTGGGCCATGCGACGATGACCTACAATTTTTACTGAGCTAATCCATGATGGTTGATTTTACGGCTGGGACGTTTGGCATGGAATGACCCTATACATCTGCAAAGGACCGCTACCCATTTCCTTTCGGCCAACGCGGTTCGTTTGCGACGTGCTCGAATCGCTTCAGGTGGGCATCCAAGTCACCACGAGTTTCATCGCACATTGCGATGAACACATGCACATTTAAATTACAACGGTTATTTCCGTGGATGCCACGTAAGTAGCCGTCACCCCAGAGTTTCTCTGCTCCCACATTTCAGTCACCCTGAGCTTTACCTGAAGATGTGTTTCTTTTGTTTCTTCTATCTGGAGATACACTCGTGAGCCTGGTGCTGTGCAGGTCTCTGATATCGCATCCACAAGAGAGCAACGTCCACCCACGACAGCAACTCTGCATCACGGAAACCGAAACGCTCCCTTGCTTCCATTAAATCTTGCACGTTTATTGTCTACTCTCGCACCCGAACTACCACGACGTAACCTCCAGATGCACAAACACGTTCGTCCTGTAACAGACGCCAGTTATTGAAGGAAAATCCCGCACGCTCTTTTCGAGTATACTCAGTGGCGACGGGACTTGCCACAGTTTCAATAAGCAGACGATGGCGCTTGAAAACGGAAGAAAGACATATGTTCTTGAACAAGCACACACACTCCAGGCAATTACAACTCAAAGTTAAACGACAGGTACCAGACCATAAGGGATACCAAACCCAAATGAAACACAAAGCAATGCCTCACCAAACGTTCAGGGCGAAGAAGGCGCTGTCCTCAGGGTGACGCGGGTTTTAACTACGTGCGAGGCAAGGCGTTTGGGGGACTGCGATCACGGCATCGCGCGTGGCGGAACGTGGATGAAGAATACCCACTGTCGTCGTCGTAGACAATAGTCTGCTCAACACCCGCCCACTATCGGGCGCAGGTAGCGGGGAGAAGGTAACTCGCCACTGCCGCTCAATGCCGGGCAGCAGGCAGCTGGTTGTCCATGGGCGGAGCGCGTGAAAGTGGCACACCTTCCCAAATTAGGAGTTGCACCTCGGGCCCTGCTTCGACCCTGCCTGGGCCGCAGGAAGTACAGTTGCCTGGCAGACCCTCCTCGAGCTCGGGTCCTGAAACCCCTCCGAGCTTCGAGTCTTCCACCTGACGTCGCACTCCTCCAACGTGCTCCGTCCACTCCTTCTGGTGTTCTTTCTTTCCAGCCAAGCCTCCCCAGCTCCTTGCTTGTGGCTACCTTTCACTTACACACGTCTTCTCATCCTGTCGCCTGCTGCTTCTTTTTCCTCGGCGCAACCACACTGAGAGATATTCCGCAGCAGACATGTGCAGCACGAGCAAGCTGTGGGCATGTTTCGGCCACGTGGGTGTCGTCATCACAGCGAGCGCTTTACCTCACAGCGTTGCTGCGTGTAGCTATTAGGGTGTTCATGAGTCAGGTTACACCGGGTGTTCGGCAGAGATGACTTCCTGGGGCTCGGTGTTCAGTGCGCCATTGGATTATTGGAGGATTGGTGTTTTGTTGCCGTGGGCCAATTTTACCTCCAGAAGCTGCACTCTTTAGTTTCGATTCCGTGGGCTAGGAACCTTTCACGCGTTAAGTCAGCTTAGAAGCAGAGCGTCAGCGAACGAATAAAGTGCGAGGCACCTAGAATGGGGTTTTTCGGCAGGTAACCTAACTGAGGCTCACAACAAAACTGCCAATTTCGGTTGAGCCTTCTGGAAGGACATTTTTATGGCCCATTGCACGGTATCATTTTTTGAGCAATGCGCCAGCTATAACCCTTTCATCTGAAACACCACATGCCAAGATTCGTGGGTGCCTCGTCCCCTTACATGTAAACGTTAGTGTCGCGGTATAAAGCAAAAGATGTCAAATAGTTACGAGTTACAGCTACGAAGAAATTTTGATTTCATTTCAATTTATGTCAACCGACATGACGTTTAAAAGGATGGACAAAATTCATAATGTGGTTTGACTGAGTCCATGCCTATTATAAGGCAAACATTAAAAGCTACAAAGGGCATGTGCAGCTTTTGCCAGGTAGAACTACACAATACTTAGTTACAACGATGTAAATCCAAAACATTCATAATTCAACACATCAATAAGTGAGTGGTACTTTTAGATGTAAGAAAAAACATTAACAGAATACTTTACTCACAGGCACGAACAGCAAAACTATCTAGAAAGACACGAACATAGAAGATGCATACAACAATGGAACACCTCAGATTAATTTGGAGAACATACTTCGCAAATCCTTAGAAAATAGTAAAAATGCTTACACTTCGTACAAGAGTAAAGTTGTTCGGCATATTTGGTAAACAAAATTTAAGCATTCGTTCTTCGTAGATAGCATGGCAGGTATGCGCTTGCCGTATCTCGGGGAAACAGATTGTACTTACAGGTTTTCAAAAGCTGAGTATGTCTTGCCAGTGCGTCTGCAAATTTTATTCATTCGGTTCGTAGTAACTTAATAAACTATATGTGTAGTAGAATGGATCATTCATTGTTCTATGCGGTTGAACATACCTTTTGGGGGTTACAAGTAATGACACGTACCATTGTGTTTGAACTACAAGCAGTTTATCAAATTGTCGAAGCGTGGTTGTTCCCTTTACAAACGCAACCTTATTCAATAACGAAGGAATGACAATTATAAATAAGAACTTTTACTGAAGCTCAAAAATAAAAGCCTTTTTCCACAGTCTCACTGTCACGCAGGATGCTTTTCCTATCATGAAATTAGTCTGCATATCCCTGTGAATATTTCTCTCTGAAAAATGCCCAATGAAAAAATAAATGATGGCGAGGGTGCGGAGTACAGGGATTCGAAATGACTTCCAAGTGGCGCCTCGAGTGACATCTGATTGTCGCCCCGACCGTCACTGAATTTGAACCGTGAGTTGCACCTTCATTATTCCCTAAATGAAACTGCAAATCACGGCATAAATCGAATGTCGCGTTATTTTCGCTTGATGGTGGTGTGAGCACGGATGGACGCGGGCGGACATTGGGATGTCCGAAGGTACTCCGCAGCGTTACTGCGGATGGAGTAAGCCGTTTAACTCCCGGCTACTAACTTACGGTCGTATCCCTTTGGGTAAGACGACTGACACTAACTTTGCCGGGTCTACCAGGCACAGGCTCAAATCCTGCCGGTGCCTGTGTAATTTCTTGCGACTGTAAATGCTAGGCGCATGGACGCGGGCGGACATTGTGCGGTCCTAAGGTACTCCGCACCTCAAATGCACGCAGTGTATTCAACGTCAGCATTATTTCTATCTTTGTATTGTTGATGTGTGTGGGCGCATGTTTAAAAACCGTTGATTATAAATTGCTACATAACCTTTGTGTTATTTGAATTGATCTGCTTTTATGAAAGACAAATTGTTTTAAAGTTACAACCTTAAATTGCCGATTCAGTTAAATGAAGTCTCATTTTACCTGCTAAAAACAAATTGGTGTTGTCGGCGCATATGTTATACTTTAACAGACTCCCATGTGCCAGATTCATTTACATAGAAGTTAGAAAGACGCTGGCCAATATGCTCCCTTGACGGAGCAACTGTATTTTAATGCGACTGGCACAACCTGCTGACACTACTGCTGTAAGAATAATAAAGCATTCAATAACTCACTTTTTTTTAGTGCCGGGAAACATCAGTAACCTATCACTCCTGAAATCGACAACACAATAAGAAAAGCGCTCAATGACATGACATACGCCACAAAGATAATTAAAAATTTGCTGCAACAATAACATTGAGAGTACATTACCATAAAATATTGTGGGCATACGTTTTGGTGTCAAAAAGTGGCGCTCATGCCTTAAACATTCCCATAAATTGTATTGTACACATTCAATAGGTCCCAGAGAAATCTGTACGTTGCCTTACCCTCGTACACTAACTATAAAGCGAAGCACGAGAAGGGGCCAGACGGCCCCAATTTCGTAATCTCTGCTCAAAAGCAATTTGCTTAACCTATAAATATATTTAGTGTAACAAAAGTTTTTCCCATATGGCCCGTTATCTTACATAAGAGCACATGATAATAGTTGCACACTTTTTGCCATGCGCAACCATTAACCTCCTACGGAACGACACTTGCACTGAACGTACTGTGGTACATGCCGTTACACCATCTTGCTTCTGGCATGCTGAGAAATTATTTTAGGCAGGCTTTGTACCTTAAGTTTGGTTTATATTTTTCAACATGAGCCCTTTTGAGAAATAAAACGAGTGAAATTTATCCCTGCAGACTAAAGACGTTGATATATTGAGAAAATGAGTTTGAGTTTTGTTGTGCCACGTTATGAGTGTTCGTCTCAATCATGCGAAATATCCTAAACATAGATACGCGTATTGTGCAGTTTTACATTAGAATTTTATTATCCACAGCACTAAGCTTTCTCCGTCACATATGAAGCACTTATGCAACCAAAGTGTTCTTTTCATAACAATATATGCGGCAGAAACTTTGAGTGGCGCAACTACCCTAAAAGAAAACATTTGTCGCCACAACAAGATATTGAGCAATGAATGGAAAAGGCTGCATTAAGAGAAAAGAAACTAGAAGAGTGACTATTAGAAGAAACGTCTGCAGACGAGCGTCTTCGTAAAATTCAAAGAAAGTTGTATGCTGAGTCATGACACGCCTTCCGCATTGGTGACAACAGGTGGATCGTTTGCCTAATGGAGTGCCTCCAATGGAGCTTAAGAGAAAAAAGTAGCGCCCTATAACTCTATAGAGACAGGAGATACGAAAATCTGGTGCAAAGGATGAACTATGCTAGGCTGTTGAAGACGAGCGAGAAATAAATAGGAGAGGCCTTATTCCAGCAACGGGCTAGACAGGATAATGATTATGCTGGCTTATAAATCCCTAATGCGCAGCACCAGAAAACCATTGAATTTACACAGCATTGAATTTAAATTGACAAGAACATTTAACGTACATTTTTAGACGTAGATTGTCTTCTTGAAAATATTATACTTGAAATATGTAAATGGTTTACATTATTTTGAAAGTGTAATGAGTATATGCAGGGCTTAGGTTGGCTAAATAGAAATAACTCACTCAACTGAATCACAATTTTTTTCATTCAAGCTGCACTCAATCAAACTCAGTCTCGAAAAGCTTGTCTGTTCTCGAAATTACTCGTACTCACTCATCACATACTCGCCTGTAATCGCTCTCACTTGTACTCAAACTCATTTGTCCTCACGAGAATTCGTACTCAATCTGTACTCATGAGTACTCAAACTGTATTTATGAGTAATCAATTTGTACTACTCACAAATACCCAACTCAATACTCAATACCCCCAGGCACAATTAAGTGTCCGCGTAGCTTGACATCCGTTCGTAACCAGATCACTATCCGTTTATTCGCAGTTGCTGGATGCTGGCGTTTCTTTTTTGTTGTTCCGGGTACTAGAAACTTCGTTACAGGGCGTTTGTCTCGATGAGGTTCGGTGAATATCAAATGGCCTTGTTTTTTATGTGTGTGCCGTGGTATGCACTTCGTCGGACCTGGACTTGAAAGCGTTTACAGCGTTGCGTTAGTTGCGTCGCTTCCGTCGGCGATCGTGTTCGTGTAGCTCTTGCGTACTTGATGCATGTGGGAGAGTAGACATCCGTTTTGTCAGATGACAAGCTGCGGTGTGCAGGGATGGCACAGTTCGGCGCGTTGAGGACGTTGCTTCGATTTGGGTGTGCGTTGCGTATGCTGCAGGAGCCGGTTCGCGTTTACTTTAGCGTGGGGTGGCATGGCGTAGCCGTAGGGTTGCGTGGAGGATCGGTCAAAATCGTTGTGGCTCCGTGCTCGCTTTCACCGTGGTTCCTACGGAAGTGAAACCGTTATGGTGGGGAAGCGGGCATAGTTCGCCTCGTCCGTTCGGCCCACATTCCTTTGCGTCGTAAGCGTCACTTCATCGGTAGGGCGTTCGATGTCTTCGTCTGTATCGGGCTCATTCGTTGCCGTTCTTGCCGTGTCCGTGTCGTCGCTCAAGCTATCGCCTTTTGACCGTTGTTTCGAGAATGCTAAAATCGCTAAGTCTCCCGTACAAGCTGGCTCGAAAGCGTTCCGTTCGTCCCGAGTCCGCTTGCTCGCGCTTGCGTCCTCTTGTACGAAATGGGGTTTGTCTTGCGAGTACCGATCGGAGCAGCGGGTGCCGGTGATTTTGTACGTTCCGGTTCCGACGTGCCGCAAGCGCTGGCCGTGCCGTTTCTCGTTGAAGGACCTACATGGACGAGTGTTGTGTCGTTCCATCGCTGGATTCGGGTTGGTGCAGCGGGCGCTCGAAAGCTCGTACGTTCCGGTAGGGTTGAACCACGTGACCTTGGTTATTTGGCGCTTGTGTCAAGATTGATTTCTGTGGCTGTGGTATTCGCTGCCCAAGTGCGAATAGCAGCAACGGGAGCGGAATATGTTGCAAATAGCGGTTTCCTGCGTGTGTGCTCGCTTGGTCACGTTCCGTGCGCTTTCATTTTGTTCGCGTAGTCGGCTCCACCGGTCCAAGTTGGGTAGGTCGTTCGTCACCTCTGGTGCATTTCGTGCGCTCTGCGTCTCGTTTTTCCGGGGAAACTCCCCTAACATTCTGTGCTGTCGTTCGCCACGTATGGTACGTTCTATGCGGGGTGTGTCTCGCTCGTCGTGACCTATCCACAAATAGCACTGCGATGGCGTTGGTTGTGCGGACCGGGGCCGGGACAGCACGTGCGGAGATCGTACGTACAGGCTGCGTTGCGTTCTGCGCTCTCAGCGTTTCATTCGTGTATGTCTCGACCGGAAGAGCGGGTCCCAAGCACGTGGTGCTTCCTGGCTCGTCGCGCTGCGTACGTTTCGCGCCTCGTAGCTTGTTGCTGGAATGCTCTGCGCGCGGGCGATGTAGCTCGTAGATTGGTCCGGTGTCAGAAGAGCGTGTGTCCGGGATCTCGTCAGAAATGCACTGAGCTTCGCTTGCTCTTTTGTAATCGTGGCGATTACCTGGAAGAGGTCCGGTGAGCATGAAATCAGATTTTGCATGAGTCGTCTCGTTCGTGTGCGTAACGTCGTGCATGCTGCCTGTGTCCGGATGCTGTGCAGTCTAGGCACCGTGGGAAACGTCTTGGCGAATTTCGCCAGTTGTCTGAAAACTTTCTCGTTCTTCACGCAGCATCCTCCTCAGAAACAGCGGCGCTTGCAAATTCCTCTGCCGTTTGTCGTCGTAAGCAGCCTGAAGTATCGTTGGCACATTCGTTCGTTTGGAGAGCTGGCGACGTTGCTCGTGTCCACTAGAAGACGCGAGACAATGTCGTCCTTACGGCCAGAGCAAGGCATACCACGTAATCGTAGTGTGCTCACGAACTGCTGCTTCTTCTTTGAACATAGGACCTAGAGTTCCGTTGAAGTCAGCAGCGGGTCGACCACCGTTTACGTGGAGTCCGTCGGTGCCCCACGTCCGCGTGCCGCACTCTCGTGGCCGTGGTGCGGTTCGTCCGTGTCATTCGTCTGTTCGTCCGTTCGTCCTCCCGTGGCCTGAAATCCTGATTCTGTCGACGGCATCATGTTAGCTAGGTCCTGGCTGGAATGAAAGGCTAAACAGGAAAAATTTCAAATGTTTAACTAATAAGAAATTCTGAGGTTACATATACATCAGGACAAAGAAGCACGGGAAGAAAACGTCTTACACGGTGCACTGTCGTAAGGCAACGCACTGCACGAAGGAACATACACGGGAGAAAGCGAAACCGAACGTAAGCACTGGCGTTGCGTTTGGCGTATCCTCGTGTTCTCAAGAATAAAGCGCCGGAGTCTGGGGCGCGTAGGGCTCTCGTGGGGCTCGGGACTTCTTGGCGCTGCCCTGGTTGTAAATTGCGTTTTTTCTACGGATCTTCTGGCGGCAGCTTTTCTCGCCCGTTTTCGTTTCTCGGTGCGCTAAAATTCTCCGAATTATCGGAGCGTATTGACAGTACTCACTTCTACTCAATCTGTACTCAGCTGTATTTCCTTGTACATAATGTTAACTAACATTTGATCGTCTTCAACAGTGTTTCCACTAATTTGGTCAAGAAATCCACCACTTTCATTCATGCGCTGAACTCCGTCAATGGAGTCAACTAAGTAACAAAAGTCCAGAGACTACGATTGCGCACTTACTGCACTACAAAGCGAAATAATAAGGTGGTGTGGATTGCGGTGCGTTTAATGTAGTTGTAAACGTGCATTATCTATGTACAATACACATCTAGCACTAATTTAGACCTCATCAGTTTAACAACCTTGAAATTTTCCGCCACATCAAAACTTTTTCTGAAGGGCAGCGATAGTAGACGAGCCGAGACACGCACTGAAACAGCGCCGGTTCCAACTGCAGTGTCAATAAATCAACGCCGTTGTGGGTCGTTACCCGGAGTCGTTTTCGACCGCTTCGTAGACAACTTCCCCGTCAAAAAAATCATATTATATTTCGTTCGTATTGCGAAAAACAGCTGAATATTAATTCGAAACTCCACTAGTAGCAAACATTTTGCTTAAGTACATAACATACAGAAAATCTCTCGTGCCTCGACAAACCTGAAGCTTCCAGCACTTGGAGCCGCACGTTTGGGTAGCGCTCGTATCACATAGTTTCGGTCGAACGCCACAACAGCGCAGCACAAGCATTCCGCACAGATCAGAAACGACTACCGCACAAAACATATCGCCCGTAAGAAAACGCAACAGCAGCCCACCATCCTCTTGCAAGCATATTTTGAGATATTCACGGAGCTTTCGAGCCCAAGACGTTGACATCCTGCACAGCGTCCGGGCAGGGCGATGGCACAGCAATGGGAAACTGGAAATAATTAGTCGCTTCCAGTTTGTCGAATAGGAGGAGACAGCTTGTTTTCCTTAATCATAAAAGCGCAACTTAAGGTACAAGGAAGCAAGATAGGGGTATTGCAAAATGGGTCGACAAAGGGCGGCCGTATCTACAAAAGAACAACCGATCAAATCGACATTACTCCGATTTCGCTCGTCCATTTCACTGCAACGGAAGATGCGCTTCCAGCAGGAAGGCCCCTGCGGCCGCCGCTGTTTCCCAGTCGCCTGTCAAGCGCGATTCCTCATGTGTGAAACCGCAATCATTTAATGATACGCGACTCCACAATTTAATATCAGTAACAACTAAGCCTGCAACCCGTCAGGCGCTGATTGCAAATGCACGGTGCTGAACTGCAATGTGTGTATCAGCTCAGCTATGGTTTTACGTTCATTACTTGAGCGGCGCTCTTATCGGGCCGGCGTTTCTGTCACGCTTGGGGTGCTTTATTACGAAAGAGGAAGGGGCGACTTAGCAGCTACCTTGGCGCTACGCAGCGCGAAGTTTCAAATTTTACAGCGCAACAGCGACAAGTTCTCCCTCCTTGATGTCATATGAAAGTCTATGCCTGATGTTTACCTCTTCTTTCCGTGTTCCAAACTGGAGGCCTGGAATGGCGTCAGGATGGCGCCGCTTCTTGGTTTCTCTCCAGCATTGGTGCCATGGATGCTACCATGCTGGCACGAAAGGAGCGGAGGGCCACAGGCACTCAGGAGCCTCTCATTGGTCGATGGCGTGGGTTAAAGTAGGCCACCAATGCTTATAGGGCTCCTGAGCTGGAGTTTTCGTGACATGCAGCGCCCCTAGTGGCTGACGCATCTAGGTAGTACAAAAGCGGACGACCCTCGCCACCCTCCATGTGTTTTCAATTGCAAGCCAGAGTGAAACTGAGTTGTACTTAGTTTAATTGCTTTGTGGTGCGTTTAAATAAATTAAGAGTGTATGAAATGGCCTGAAGGTAGTTGCCGAGGCTAAACAAAATAATATCCTCTGAGACAGGCCGATTTATTGGCTTTCTTTTGAGCGAGCTGTCGCGGTCGTCGTGACGTGAGACAGTACCGCCAGGTCGGGTGGTATAACTTCCTGACGACCATTACCGTTGTCTATTCTTGCTTGCGGTCGACAAAGGAAAGTTCATGAGTGTCATAATCACGCAACCCTGTTGGTAACTGCAAAAGGTTGCTTCAGCGGGAGCATGCAAGCGAACGCAAGATTTGCGGAGCCGACTCAGCTGACACTGCCGGACTGGCACCGCCATGAAAACGAGTGGAAATTTCGTTTTGTACTTTGGCAAACTAAATGATTCTTGCTTAACGTCTTACGCCGCAGGATTTACGAACGGCAGGGTACACGTATACTAGCGAGTAGGTGAAGCAATAGAGTCAAATAAACAAATAAGGCGTTATTAAAGGACGCGAAACAAGCACCAAATCGCACGCCCGCTGCCTGCAGAGATGTGTACTTCTACATTTGCATAACATAACACAGCCGCATATACGGCATGCAGCCCCAAATATTTACATACGATCTTCACTACTATGTTGGTTATCTTCTAGTGCTAGGGTTGTCGTTATGAATCTGAACGCTGACACGCCAGTTTTGTCCTCAATTGGAGTTATACAGCCAGACAAGAACAGAGAATTGGTCGCTTCCAGTTGAATTTTCCCCCATCTTCAGACTTCGCCAGAATTATTGTCAAATATAATGGCAATTTGCTATTTTTTGCATTCACAGCGCACCCTGCCATCCCACCCCGATTTGCCGTCCACCCCTCCGCCGTGTCGGCTGCATGCAACTCGACCCTACACTTCAAAGCGTTGCTGATCCTCATTCTAGCCTTTTAAGTGCGAACTGGGAATACATGATGTAAGAGCGTAATTAAGTAAAGGGAGAGCGAGCAAGGACAACGAGCGGCCTCTCAGTTCACCCGACCCCTTTGTTTTACCGCCACTAATATCGGAATCGCAAAACAGATTTCACGCTTCGGACGCTCGCTGCATTTTGTCACTGAGACATGCAACAAAATGGCAAGTCAGCACTGCCCCATGTATTCGTAACGGCGACGCAAACGGGCACTGTTTAATGAAAGTGCATGCATAGTGCGCAGGTACGCGAAAGAGCGGCGCACCGCAGCAGGTGAGCCAGCGCTCCGCCGGGCTCGCTGGATTTTTAAGCGCGATCATCGCCGATGCGCCACTCTTCATTTTTGATTGGCTGTTGTTGAAAAGTTCTTCTCACGTAGAGTATTAATTTAAATTAGAAGTTTCACTTCAAACTTCACTTCATACGACCATCGATCGGTGAACCTGCGAGACGCTGAGCGCCGTCACCGTCCCGGCACTTTCGTCGGTGCTGTAAACGTATTTAGCGCTGCAAAGCTTTTTCCCCTAATGCCAAGTTGATTGCACCAAGAGATTGAACACGCCGGGGATGGGCTGGTGACCATGGTACCCATCGTGCGACATGGTGACCATGTCGCAAAACAATCGGGAGCATCGAGCTCATTTTGCTTCTGTCAACAACCGAGCCTATGGGGCCCGCGAAACTTTGAACTGCCTGGAAGTACTGCCCGGAAGCTGCTTGCGCAGCACCCCCTGGTAAGCGCAGGAGGCCTATTTAGACAACGGTAGCCTTGAACAGGAGACCAAAGTTTCCAGATATTTTAGCGCTCTCAAGACACATTGTGTGCTCAACTTTCGTCAGCATGTGTTTCTTTCTCCGATTGTTATTATTTGCATTTGATTTCAATATCGTGTAGAAACTTCCTTTCTCAGTGAGAATAGGTTTTCATCTGTATTTCGACGTCAAACCAAGCCTGGATGCACGCTGTAGTGAATAAATGTAATAGGACCAGATGTTCCGTCGAGCCGTATCGGCTACATCCAACCAATAGCCTCAGTACGGTTAACGCAATGTTGCATCATGCAATGTTGCGTCATCCTCGGTAGCTTTCGCAACACCTGCTAGGCAAGTATTCCTTCCGAGTGACTGATTGGTGAGCGCTCTTTTTGCGACCTCAAAATCACTCCACTGACACCCTGCACAACATGACCACTGCCATTCAATGGCATAATTGTTGCCAAAAACGACAAGTGATCATTGTACGATTAACGTGGTCTTGTGTTCTATTTGGTGTTCTTCTTTTGCGTTGGAGGAGGAGACGGAAGAAATTCCAAGGGAAGAGTTGGAACAAAAAAAAGGAAAGAGTGGTCACCATGGTATGAAATGTCCAAAATTCAAGATAGGCGCTGTATGCCGATACGGACCGTGAAGGTCAGTGAAAAGGTGTTGCTCTGAAGAGTGTTTGCAAAACCAGCTATAGCTGCCTGCAACACGCACTCAACGTATGACGTATTGATAGCGCAAGGTTTTAGCAGAGTCCTTCAA
Source organism: Haemaphysalis longicornis (assembly GCA_013339765.2). NCBI lineage: Eukaryota > Metazoa > Arthropoda > Arachnida > Ixodida > Ixodidae > Haemaphysalis > Haemaphysalis longicornis. The sequence goes on from CM023455.1 coordinate 147,447,152, forward strand.
TGCATTGAAGGACTCTGGTTTTAGAATGCCATAGCGTTTGAAGGACCACAATGATTACATCGAGCGGCACAAGCAAGGGGTTTTGCACCGTGACCTATGCCTGCAACTACTGCAAGAAAAAACGTGCGGCATAGGAACCTCCTATGTACACAGCGGGGCTTGATATAAACACAGGAAGACACAACCACATTGCTTGCAAGTGCGAAGACAAATCCACACTCAAGCTCTACCAGGCTTTTAGTTGCGAAAAAATACGCGAATAACTACTCTAGTTATATTTTAGGCCAGCAGTACTTTAGACAAGTGCACAAACTTGAAAGGTGACATTTCGTGTGATTGTAAATGTCCAACACAAAAAAAAATGTAATCTGAAAGGGCGAAACCTGCTTCAGGAAAAACAATGCAATTGAGGTATTCAGGCATCTGCAGGCTACTTCTCGCGCAGAGAGCTGCGATTTGAGCTCTCGTCATTGCCCTGAGCTTTCCCCTTTTTGTACCGTACTGTATGTGTGCCTGTTCTCTGAACGTTGCTGCGACCCCGTGAATGTACACCGGTCGTCTTGTTCGAAAAAGGTCGAGCGCGCGGAGGAGCGAACAAGATTTTCCAACGTTCAAACAAGAGGCACGCACTCCTTTTTCGAGGCGGCGTTCCCTTGGTGCGATGCGAGCTCATGGCTTTACCCCTCGGCGTGCCCGCGCTGAAACACGCGCCACAAGTATGCACGAAAATTTTTTTCCCTCTCCTCGTTTCTCGCCTTTTCACAAACGAATTCGATAAGCAAACGTCGGAAAGCGTTTCCGTTCTCTCCTCTGGGCTTCCGCGGGTCAGTTCCCGACTTCGGCTCAATCACTTGAGACACCGGAATCTTAACTAGCTCAGCTGATGTTGGACCATCCTCGGGAGCATCAGCTGGGAGTGAAAAAGATACGACGTGCTCATTAGACACCTCGTAGCTCCCCACAGACCTTATCCCGGCGTCCTCCGCTTTTTCCGCAACATCCTCACTAAGCGAAAACCGAAGGGTGTTTTCGTTCTGTTGTGCAGCTGTCAAGCCTACGCTTGATGCAAGCTACCCTGTCTCAAAAGACGGCTCAGTTGCCCGCGTCACCGGAATCTCTACGAGCTCGGCTGGCGGTTGCTCGAGGTTGGTTACCTGAACTGGTGGCAGAACGGAATCGGTTTGATCAGTGGCGAGATCTTCATTTCTGCCAACTGAACCGTGCAAACCGTTCGCTTCCTCGGCAGCAGGCTTTGCAACAACGTTCGTCTTTTCTCAACTGCCACCGTCCGAAGAAGCAGCCTACGTTTCAGCGGACTCGCGTTGCCTTTCGGCAGCCTCATGGTTTACGCACTCCAGCGAAACCTCATTATCTCGCGAAATGTTCATGTTCAGACCGGTAGCCATTCCCATGGTCTCCCGCGAATTTGAACCCTCTAAACACCCTGCCGAGATCTCCGAAACCAACACAGACACATTTCCGCTCTCAGTGGACTTACATTGCCCTCTGTCGTGAGCCTCCGGAAATGCGCTATCTCCGCTATCTCTCTCAGCCACCTGGCCACGCTGCTGGGCCGCAACCATCGCTTCCGACTCGAGCTCCCGAGCGTCTGCTATTAGCACGCTGGCACGGTGCTTTCCTCGACAACAAGGTCTTTTTGAGCAACTCCGGCTTCACTTCGTCCTGCCCAATATGAATTTCGTGCTCTATTTTCTTGTTCTCCCGTTGGAGTCCCTCTCCCTCGAGCTCCTATCTTTCCCGTTCGAGGCGCTCGAGCTCGAAGTCGTACCATCGCACCTTTTCCTCGTGCTGTCGTTTTCTTTCTTCGCGTTCCTGCTCTCGTTTCTGCCTCTCGAGCTCCTGTGCTCGCTTTGTTTCCTCGCTCTCGTTTCTGCCTCTCGAGCTCCTCACGCTGGCGCTCAGCCCCAGCCTCTGCCGCGGCGGCCTGACGTTTCGCGGACTCCATGTCATTGATCAGTACAATGCATTCCGACAGCTCCTCATCGTCAGCCCCAACAGCGAGTATAGCTTGTATCAGCTCTGGCTTCCTCAGCGCGTCCGTAACATCCAAGCGCATCTCTTTTGCAAGCTCCAGCAACTGCGGTTTTTTCAACGCTTTTAAATTCATGGCCGGTCTAGAGTACTGCTTTCCCACTACTCCAAAAATATTTTGCGCGAATAACCCACGCGACAAAAGCACATGCCCTACCACCTATCCTCAGAAGCCTGGTAAAACTCACTGAAGAAAAGTCCCGCACTCACCATTGACCGCCGTGAATTCTGCGAAGTCCGAAGCCGCCTTGACGTCCGTGGTGTTGGATCTCGCACCGCTGGCTTCAGGTGCTACGAAGTTGCCATCCGACCGCTGCCAACCAGTTGTTGCAACGGTGTCATCTCAGCGCTGACACCAGTTGTTGTGACCGGGAGGGCCGAGCGGAGCCGAGCTCTGTCGCCTCCGGCATAGGTGCAGTAGCGTGGTGAAGCGAGCAGCCAGCCGCTGTTGCAGCCGTGAAGAAGTCGAGAACCGTAGGCTAACGTAACTGTTTACTTCATAGCGAGAAGTGAGCCGTAGCCAATGAACAATGCCCCGACGGGTGAGGTAGCAGAACAGGACTCGAGCAGAGTGACAGCATGGATTCGCTTCTCAAACAGGGAATGGGTTACAGCGCTTGGGCGGCTTCTATTTATACCAAAAAGTGGTAACGGTCAAAACGCCAACAAGCGGCAACACGCCACGAACGTCAAAGACACACACAACGTTCTTTCCAGAGTTCGTAAGCAGTCAGTAGCAGCGGTGCATGCTGACTCCAAGAGAGGGGAGAGAGGAGGACTCCGCTGCGATCGCGGGGCCTCAGTGTCCTTGAAGAGCGTTTACACGAGCCTCGCTGGCAGCCACCGACGTTTTGAAACGAAGACCCAGGCTTGTTTCGGCATGAAAACAGGAGTCACCGACAAGGCGCACCCGGTAGCTTCGCCGCGCTGCCGAGGAGTGATGCGGGAAAGTACGGCGGCGGGCCGATTTGTAACACCGGCTAGCGCGCGAGAAGCCCAAGAGGGAGCGGGAGGTCCTGCTGCGAGAAAGAGACCAGACAGGGGCGCTACGGGTCGTTATGTTAATTTCCGATAAGAGCCCGGAAAATCCCACACTGGTCTGACTTTAACCACTCATTTTTGTATACGTGTGTGTGTTGTGATAGAGCGCCTGACACAAATTCGCTGCACCTGTCGACGTGCTAACTGCGGGGTTGATTCGCGCCTAGGTCAAACCGCCAGTGGCAGGCGTGCCCCAAATTGACAGGAAAGGCGCCGCCGAGTCTGCTCTCTATTTCTCATCTCGACGGTTGCCCCAAATCATGCATGGTACGAACGACCCTCGGCAGACAAGCAGCGAGCAGCGCCTGCAGGCGGCGCGGCTGAGTCGCCTTCGTTTTCCCTGTCGTGGCGGCTCGGCTCACGCAATCGCTTCGCCTCCATCGGCCGGATCCAAACTGCGTCCAGTGATAGTCCCGACTGGAGGCATCCGACTGGAGGCATTCGAACTCCGCGCGGCTAACTAGCCGCGCGGAGTTTGAATAAAACCAGCCGGGAAGCAGGGGTCGTGCGGCGGCATCTCATCGGAGGCACTGAGTTGAGAAGTGCTGTCGCCTTTGTCCGAGCCATGTAACGCTCTTGCTACCTTTGTATACATTTTATATAAATGCAGCTTCAAAGCACCATCGGCTCGACTACTTCGTCGCTCTGCTCTACGCCGCGTCGATAGCGGACTGAGCAGGCAACTTTGCAATAGTGGTGACTCAGCGGGAATGGCCCAGTCCCAACAGTGTGTGTGTGTTTGTGTGTGTGTGTGTGTGTGTGGTGTCTGTGTGTGCGTGCGTGTGTGCGTGTGTGTTTGGGTTGGGGGGGGGGAGGGGGCGTCGAGCGGGTATCACTCGCAGTCGACGGCCTCAGTGCATCCAGTTGCTGCCAGTGCATGTCATCCGTTATAGCACCCTCCAACTGCTCTGTCGTGGTTTCTGAACCCGAAAAAAAAGTTTGCAGACGCATTTTTTGGAGGCGTGATAGCTTGCACTGACGTGACTGTATTACCATGTTGGTGGGTTGGTTGCACTTTGGAAATCTCCAGCTTTTGTCTCGAGAAGCGCTGATAAAGTTGACAGCTATCGATCAAAAAGTGAGGTGGCGTCGGTTGCAAGCTACATATTTTGCGAGGCGTTCCAAGACGCGAGCTTAAGATAAAAATCCATCGTCTAGCGTTGGCGTTCATCATATAAAACGACCCCTTCTAGAGGCCTTCCACAGAGCGAGCTTAAGCTCGGCAGTCGTTGCTAGGGAGGGGTGGTCGCCCCGCCAGTAAACACCAGATAAAGGTGGGGGAAGAACAACCACCGACATTCACTGTCGCCATCAGCATCCTCATTACACGGTGGCATAAACGACAATCGGCGCGTCGGATTGTCATTTCAAAGAAAACCCATTCGAAAGCAAAACGCTCCTCTAGCGGCAAGATGCCAGCCTTCTGTTCGACAAAATATGCGAGGCGAAACAAGGCGTGGCACGCGTTCAACTGGGAATTATCATGTCCGATTCCCAACCAAAAACCTGCCCAGTGGGAGTATATGCTCACTTGTAAAGGGACTGCACGAGACCATAGTCCTACCGAACCTGAGAAAAGTTTACAAACGGGAACTAATAAATCCATATGGGCGCATGTACATCAGCACATACACATCAGCACATACATACAATTTCGGGGACACAAACCACGCAGTCGATTTGACGTGAATCACGTGAATTAACTGCGACTGTTTAAATTAGCTGTTCGGCTCACGAAACGACTACACAGCGTGACATGCGTCTACGGAAACTGCTGGAAACCGGAAAAGAGCGACTTTGGAGCGACCACTTCCCCTAATACAATTGGAACGGAGGAATCGGCCCGAAGCAGCTACGCGTTCCCAGGCCGCGTATTTGTAAAGAAAAATAACTTCGCCAATCAACACGTGCCGTAAGAACAGCAACTGCGGCAGGACTTCCGCCGAGACTTTGCCCCCCCCGCCCCCCCGCCCCCGCCCCCCCCCCCAGTTTTTCCCTTTTCAACACGACGCCTTGGGGAGCGTCCGCCGAAAAACGCTTACAGCGCCAAACAGGGACAGGGAAAGGAGGGAGGTGCAGTTTTTGTTGTCTGATTTAACCATCCTTGAGAGGTAAGCTGCACAGCGGCACCGGTAAATGTTTACGACTCGTACACTCGCGTCCTGACTCGAGTTCGTGATAGAGCTTGTTTGCACTACTGTACTCCTGAGTGCACGTACTAACGACTGCAAACACTCAAAAATACAGTATGCGTGAGTATTGTACTCATGAGTACTGTTTACTTCCGAGTACTCACACTCATGAGTACTCATGAGTACGAGTGCTACTTATGAATACTGTACTTATAAGTCCAGTGTACTCATGAATACTGAGTAATCATTAGTACTCATACTCATGAGTACTGTACTCACAAGTAGTAGACTACCCCTGTACTAAATCGTCATCTTACTCACTTTTTTAACCTGGGTGTGTGCTCACTCATCATCGTACTTACTCGTGAGTTTGAGAACAAATGAGTACAAATGAGTGTATTCACAAGTGAGTACACCGACCTATGATGCAGGGTGAGTAGAGCGAACTATTACATGCCGGAGTGATATGAATAGCCATTGGGAATTTATCAATGCTACACTAGCTTATTAAAGCCCCCTGTTGAACACAGTTCAGCCTTACGGCACGTTTCCACTTTAAATTGTGGAAGGGAGCTGAAGCGTGTAATTTCGTCAATTCTAAACTAACGATCAGTAAGCACTGCTCTGTCAAGTGATTTAAAGCATGCCTAAGCGAATTTGGTGTCATCTTAAAAGGAGTTCCTGTGTTTCGAGGTGCTTGTTTTCCCAACATCATAAACCGGGCGAACCATTGACTCAAATGAAAAGAACCCAAACGCAAGTGCAGAATTGAAGTTAATTTTTTCTGCGCGAACACACGCATAAAATCACGCACACGATATAAAAATCAACGCACAACAAAATACGGTAGTGTTAGCTAAGACCAAAATTATAACCCACTTTGAAATACTCAAAGGATAAACAAAAAGCATAATGACCGAAAGAACCAAATAGCACAATCCCAGCGTCTCGCACTACATTTGGTAACATTTTACTGCCCCTTTTTACTATTATTACTTTTATTTTCTGTTACATTCAGTGTTTTAGTTGTGGTAGTTTTGTTTTTATTCCTTTAATGTTTGTACTTCTTCGGTTTTAAGAGCCTGCTTCTTGTTTTCTGCTTTAACGAAAACTCGTGCATGTCACTGCTAAGACTTGTGTAATTAATGTGCAAAGAAAAAAGCAACTATTTAAGAAAACACTTTATTGTCATTTAAAATTGTCAGCCTTGTTTGATTTACAACCATCATCAATACCGGCTAAAATAAATATATTATAAAAAAAGTGCACTAGTAGAGCTCCAAATCAATAACAGCTGCCCTAGCGTGACAGGGACCGTGTCATCATATCAACTTTTCAACGACGCATTAAACACAACAATGTTTCTCAATGTTGGCTTTTTAAAATGCCAATTACTTTTGAACTAACCAGAGTTAACTAGAAATGTTGTTCGTACATTTCCGAAATGGTTATTGTTACTCCATTGGCTTTGAGATAGACGCATAGAACGTGACGACCTTCACAGGAACGAGGGTTAGTGTGCTGTCAAGCCTTTTTGTTTTACTTACATACACCTATAACTATAAACTGCTCCCCCGGACGAAACTACTGCTTTTGAGCCTAGTACTGGCCTGAAAGCTTTATTTGCCCTCACTGTTTGCAGATTTAGAGTCTCATCACGCCTGTAAATTGTAGGAAAGATTAGATTTTTTAGAAAACGTAAATTATCCGAAAAACTCTGCTATGCGACATCTCGTTTCAAATTTTTCAACAAATGCTTGCAACTGAAATCATATATCTCTAGATCACACTGACGAGAGACCCAACATTCAGGTTAGTGGTAGCAGCAAGGTATACACCCAAATAATAAAACTTGTACTGTTCGCGAAGGTTGGGTTAAAAAAGCGAAAGCGCGCCTTGACATAACCGTAACATAGCGGTTCTATGCAATACCAGGGTTATTTTATTCCCACTTATGTAAGCTTGCGCGCAAAAAAAAAATCTGAACCTAATCGGTGAACTGATTGCCAAATATTCTCTTTTTATTTCTTTCGAACGCGACCTGCGACTTTGTGTCACACATTTTTGTTACACCTTGCGGTTTAGTGCATTTCAAACCAACTACTCCTTTGAAAAGCTTAACTATTTTGAGTGTGGTCACCAGTATTTTTTTAAGCTGAAATACGTCTTTCGTTTAGAATTGTTGGCTGGTACCCTACCAATTTGCAGGTGCCACTGGACGCCCGTTGCATGCTTTGTTGTGTGTAGCATGGGTGTCTTGGGTCCGTCCAGTTGCCAAAGCATTTCGCAAAGCTGCGACTATGTTTTTCTAAAGCCCACTTTGATTGCGTTTGTTAGCTGATCTCACGGCTGCGGCTGTTTCACACTCTATTCCAGCTCATTTTGCAATCCTGGAAGGCTAAATCACGATAGCAAGTTGCACCCTTCCGAAGTACAGTTTGAGCAGCTCTCGCAGCACGTGTTCTATGCAAGTTCCCGCATATTACGTCACCGCGAGTCATTTCGGTTCCATAACCAATGTGCCGATAGTCTCGCTGGTCTTGGCTCTCATGTAGACGGTATGAATTGTTGATCACAAACTGTTGTAGGACAAAACACTTTGTGGGGTACTTTGCTTGTTAATCCGAATTAGCCTCACCGCTTCACCGGCGTCTTGCGTTAGCAAGAGACTGGATGTTCCGGATGTGCTTCGCCATGCCATTCTCAGTGTGCTCCTGTACAGCGAGAATGGGATAACATTTCTTTGTGCTTTTGGGTTCGTTTGCTGTGGCCCACGGATGGAAATGTTTAAGGTTCACATCTATGTTTCTGTTATTCGACAGAAAAGTGCAATCTTTCCCGAGGATGGGATCATCATCACTGGAGTGCCGTTGGGGAGGCCAAGATATACCATTCTAATCGCATTCTAGTAAGCATATACGCCGCTGTTAGAGATGTTGTGTTACATAGCAAAAATGTTACACAGAATATACTTTGACATACATGACTGTCAAGCATTCTTTTAATTGTTCCGACCACTGTGTGCATGAGCAGTGCGCAGAACACCGCACACGTACTCGGTTGTACTCGGCGCGCACCACGCCCCATATCCCAAAATCTTCCTAGACCCTACAAACTCCACCAAAGGTACTACAAGATGTTTGAACAAAGTATAGCTCAGAAACTCACCATCGCAGTGAATTTAACGGCTGTAGCGGTGCCAAGCACACAACATTCGATTTTTGGTTACCGCAGGACTTAAAAACAGAACATACGAGAAGATGTAGATTTCATTGAGTGAAACGGAGGTTTCTATAACAACGTTTCAAAGCAAGCGCCTTAAACGAGTGCCGAAGATGGAAACGTCTACTATAGAACCAGCCAAGATGCAGTGGTGCTTAGGGGTCTGCTCGGAATGCTGAAATAATGGATCAACCAGGCAATGTGTACACGCACGTGGTGAAGTACTAGAACACAATGTTCTGGTAAGGACTGCCTATGACGAGACACGCTGTGGGGCACGCGCAGTCTCAAATGCCACTGTGAGCTGTAATCACTCACAAGTGGTCATATTATCTTTTTTTTCGGCGATCCACATTCCCTCTAATAGAAAATCAAAGTTTATGCCGTCCACATACCACACGGGGCTACTGGTAATTTTTGCGCGACGTAGCTGTGTACGCATAGCTTTAATTTTCGCGGTAGAGCGGTACAGAACACTGTCATCATTGGCGCAGTGGAGACGGTGAAAATTGAAATTGGTCAGCTGGAAAGCAGCCCACGGATAGATGTTGAGACCGCTCACCTCATGAAATCAAACTGGGCTAGTGAAGCCTCACAAATCGAGCCCAGGACATTTACGCCGAGAAACCGACCACCTAACTACTAGGCCAAATAAAAGAATCGAATGGTACAGTGTAATCAATGGCGGCGAATAATACTATGTGCAGCCATTTGGACAGAACAAAAAGTTTTACTAGGATGCTTCCCGCAACGCAAGCAAACCAAAAATCGAGATAACTATTTTCGCAAATATTTGAGGCAAATGAAATATTTTGGAGCATGAAAAAGTGAATAAACCTAACAAATTTGTCGCAGCCATAAGCGTCCAGAAAGTACTCCATCGCACTTTACAAGACGGGATGGCAAATGCCCACATGGGTTTGGGATGTAGAAAATGAAAAATCGAAAAACGAGAAGAGCGGTAATTTAACCCCAAAATCAGGCACAACAAAAAATAATTAAAAGATTGTAGCCACATGAAGCAACAACAGACAAAACCAGGGGAAAACAACACCCGTGGTCGAAATCTAACAGGGCTCCCTCGTGGTATGAAACTGGCGTCGATGCACTTGCATTCGTAGTGTGATCATTCGCGTGCTGTTCCTTTCACCAGTTCACGTACGTTTGAAACTGGATTAGGGAGGAAAAGCACCGAGTTTGCACTCCGCATGCCGACTTTGCGAAGCCAGTTGCAGTGGGTTATACCGTGTGCAAGCGCCGTCCACATTGGGAGAAATATGAAAGCCTGAAGATAAAACTATCCGGGCATGCCAGTACTTACAGAACTTTCAGCGCTAGTTCGCAAGACAGTGTGAAGTGAGGAGACAACCAAATTTCTAACGAAAAGAGAGTGGCCGCCAGACGCCAGCCTTGCTGTTTTTTTAACCTCGGAACACTAGGGCAAGCTGCAGCAATTTTTCATTATTTATTATTCTGCTGTGCTATCTTGAAAATCGCATATTTTACCTCTTCTATTTCAGGTCAATGACAACAAAATTTAAATTATAATAACCAGCAAAGACAGTGGTGTTTTTGGCATCTGTGAAAGCTTTTTTGTGGCGTTTCGTTAGAATAGCTCGCAAACATTATTTTTATTACGTAGAGTAACAAAAAAGCGACATAAATCGACCAGAAAACCAACAATGTTTAAAAAAAAGCTGAAAAGCTACGCAACCTTTTTTTTTTCGGGGAGGGGGAGGTAAAAGCAGTACACAAAAACATCCACCCATCCTCCAGTTATTACAATCATACCTCAATAAAGTGCTCCTCGTAATCGTTTATTTTTCGTTTCATAAAATGCGACGTTATTTGCAACAAGGGCTCTACACTGTGAAATTTATTTGCGCACTTTGATGATGCCTTTGAACCAACAGGCAGCGTCATTTTGTGAACTGACCTCTTAAGACTAAAATAGAACTTCGGCGAGACAACGCCCAAGAGAATGTCACACAGCGGTGACCCGTGCATAAAAATATATTTTTGTTTTAGGAAACGGTATAAAAGAACTGAAAATACCGAAACCCTCTGAGTCTCGCGAATAGGAGACGCGACGAAGAATCAACATAGTTTCTGCAATTTAAGGTAAGGTGCCAAATGATGCCCATCACTTTAGTCGCATATTTTTTCCTGTATATGTGAAGCATATAGGTCAAATGCAAAATGCCCCAGAGAAAATTATGGGGCTTCAAATTTTTTTATTTTTGTGGGCTATGCAAGAATATTAGTTTAGAGTTGTTCATGGTGTATGAAGCATTATATTTACCTTTCAAAGCAAAGCTGCACTACTTTGGTACAGCTGTTTTGCGGCGGAAGCACAATTTCACCTTTTTAGCGGAGTCACGCCCCCGGCGACACACCCCTCGAAGCGCATCGCATGATTTGCCGGCCCCGCTTTCGGAGCTCCTCACAAGGCCCCGTTTTCAGCACGAGCGGCGGCCCCTGTCGCCGCCGCTGCTGCTGATCAGCCTCTCCGCAGCCGACCTCTCCCCTCTCCTCGCCCACCTCCCGCAGCCTTTGACGCATGCGCCCATTGTCTAGTTATGGTGTAAGTGGGTTCCGGAAGAAATCAAAAGTCAAATTTTAATTTGGAGCTGTGGAAACTGAATGCCAAATTGCTTCAGGGTGGTGTATTTGTAGAGAGAGTAAGGCAATGTTTGATGTGCGACAGTTACGACAAGGGCAGCAAAAATTGTTTCGAAGCGTGGGAACGCTTTAAGCAGAACGTCAAGATGATGGATATCAAACGCTCAAGCCAGGTCTGCCGCTAAGAAAGAAAGGAGGAAAATGAGCTCCGAAACTCAGCTCACCAAAGAAGAAAATAAAATGCCCGGAGGCTTTCCTTCAGGCATCAAAATTGTTAAAATCGAGATAGAAGCCAAGCATGCCGAGAAGTACAAAGGAGCGGCAGTAAGGGTGACATGGGAAAAATTATTGAAGGGGGAGCGGCCCCCTAAACGCGCACTGGCAGATGAGAAGAGTTACGAACGCAAGTAAGAGACAAGCCAAATAGTATATTGTGGTGCGATAAAGAAAGAACCAAAGGATATGATGAATGCATTCACTGAACACTACCTGCAACTTTTTGGGAAGAAAGAGCCACCGAAGGGTAGAGTCAGACCTAATTCTGAAAGTGTTTACCTCAACTGAACGGTGACAATACGGAAAGACTACAAGTACAAATTAGTCAGGCAGGGATATAGCAAGCGATAGACAAACTAGAGGACGGAAAATCGCCTGAACCAGGCGGATTGAAAGCTCGTTTCTCTAAAATGTTGAAAACTGAACTTTCGGGGCTGCTGCAAGTAGTTTTTGAAGGGAGTTTACAGAGAGGCATTCTGCCACCGTCTTTTTATCGAGCGCACACGGTCGTCATACCAAAAAGCAAAGAGCTAGAAGAACTAATAAAGGTGACAGGGTATCGCCCCATAACATTCTTGAACATCGATTATAGGGTGCTTATGAAATTCTTCGGAAAAAGAGTGCTGTCGGTTGTTCAAGAGTTGGTAGGCCCACATGAAACGTGTGGCATAAAAGGAAGAAGTATTTACACGAAAATTCACACGGTCCGGAGCGTTCTCGAGTTTTGCGATGCTGATGACCGGAATGTGGCAATGTTACAAATCGATATGGAAAAAGCATTTGACAATATTAACCACAACATTCTTTTTTGGGTTTCGAAGTACGTGAAATTGGGGTTGGTAATAACGGAGGGAATCAGACTAGCGTATAAACATTGCACAACGAATCTCATAGTTAATAAGTAGTCAGAATGAATACACGTTAAGTCGTCAGTCAGACAGGGTTGTCGCATTTCCCCACTGTTGTTCGCGTTCTACCTAGAACCACTGTGTGCAAAAATTATTCAGAGCGAGCAAATACGTGGATTCCGACTAGGTGCATGTGAGGTGAAGGTTTTGTCGTACGCGGATCATGGGGCCGCATTTTGTGTCGATCGGAAGATCGAAATAGTGTGTGGAATGTGGTATCCGTCACGAAAGGATTTTGTGAAACCACAGGCAGTAATGTAAATTTGCATAAATGCATAGGGGCGTGGCATGGCGAATCGCAAAATACGCCCGGCGTGTACGAAGAGGTCGAGGGTACTACTACGCCCACAAAGTATCTGGCCACTTGATAAGTACCAAGAGAACACGCTTTATTAGCAAGGGACAGCACGAGAAATGAAGGCGCAAACGCAAGTGTGGACCGGCCGGCATGCACCGAACTTCGCCCGAGCGACAATTTGCAACACATTTCTTATAGCAAAGTATATATATTATGTATGTATATATATATATATATACAAAGAAAAAAAAAGGAAAAAAAAAAAGCCAAATAGCACTGGCAATGACGACTGCAACCTTGATATATATATATATATATACATATATGTATATATGATATATATATATATATATATATATATATATATATATATATATATATATATATATCTATATATATATATATATATATATATTATATATATATATATATATAATATATATATATATATATATATATATATATCATCATAATCATCATCACCAGCCTATCTACGCCCACTGCAGGGCAAAGGCCTCTCCCATTATTCTCCAATTACCTCGGTCCTGTGCCAACAGTGACCAATTTATCGCCGCAAACTTCTTGATCTCATCTGCCCATCTAACCGTTCTGCGCCCCCTGCAACGCTTGCCTTCTCTAGGGATCCACTCTGTTACCCTTAATGACCAGCGGTTATCTTGCCTTCGCATTACATGCCCTGCCCACGTCCATTTCTTCTTCTTAATTTCTACTAATATGTCTTTAACACCAGTTTGCTCCCTGACCCACTCCGCTCTCTTCTTGTCCCTTAATGTTACACCCATCATTTTCCGCTCCATTGCCCGCTGAGTCGTTCTCAATTTAAGTTGAACCCTCTTAGTGAGCCTCCAAGTTTATGCCCCGTAGGTGAGTACCGGTAAGATGCAGCTGTCATACACTTTCTTCTTCAGCGACAATGGTAGGCTGCTATTTATTATCTGAGAATGTCTGCCATATGCACCCCACCCCATTCTCATCCTTCTAGTTATCTCTGCCTCATGGTTGGGATCTGGGGTCACAACTTGGCATAAGTAGATATATTCGCATACCACTTCCACTGCCTCGCCACCTATCTCAAACCGCTGTGCTGTCCCGAGGTTATTTATCATTACTTTAGTTTTCTGCATATTAATTTTCAGGCCCACGGTTCTACTCTGTTCGCCCAGTGCGGCAAGCATGCTTTGCAATTCGTTCCCCGAGTTACTTAGCAAGGCAACGTCATCAGCAAATCTGAGGTTACTGAGGTATTCTGTATTAACCCTTACTCCCATCTGTTCCCAATACAACGTTCTGAATATTTCTTGTAAACATGCTGTGAATAGCATTGGCGAGATTGTGTGTCCTTGTCTCACACCCTTCCTTATAGGTATTTTACTGCTCTCCCTATGGAGCCATGATGGTAGCTGTAGACCCATTGTAGATATCCTCTAGTATTCTTACATAATGCTCATCTACCCCCTGGTTCCGTAATGCCTGAATGACTGCTAGGGTTTCGACCGAGTCAAATGCTTTCTCATAATCTATGAAGGCTATATATAGGGGTTCAGTATACTCAGCGCACTTCTCTATCTCCTGATTGATCGTGTGAATATGGTCCATTGTTGAATAACCTTTACGGAACCCTGCTTGTTCTTTAGGTTGACTGAAATCTAAGGTTTGCAGAGATTCGGTTAGCGATTACCTTGGTAAATACCTTGCAGACGACTGACAGTAAGCTAATCGGCCTGTAATTTTTCAAGTCCATCATGTCGCCTTTCTTATGGATTAGGATGATGTTCGCGTTCTTCCAAGATTCCGGTACCATTTCGGTTATTAGGCATTGCGTATACAGGTTTGCCAGTTTTTCAAGTACAATTTCTCCGCCATCCTTCAAGAGGTCTGCTGTTATCTGATCCTCACCAGGTGCTTTGCCCCCTTTCATTTCTTTCAAAGCCTTCCTTACTTCTTCGGTCGTTACTGGTGGGATGTCTATCTCCTCAGAGCTACTGTCTCATTCGGCATTATCCTGTATGTCCCGGCTACTGTACAGATCCCTATAGAACTCCTCGGCCACTGTGACTATTTTATCCCTATTTGTGATGACAGTGCCTTGCTTATACTTAAGTGCATACACCTGATTTTTCCCCACGCCAAGACGTCTCTTCACTGCTTTCAGGCTACCTCCGTTCTTTACAGCGTATTCGATCCTCTCCATATTATACTTCCGTATGTCAGCTGTCTTACGCTTATTGATTAACTTGGAGAACTCGGCTAGTTCTATTCTGTCAGCTGCGGTGGTGATTCTCATGGTTTGCCGTTTCCTGATTAGATCTTTCGTCTCCTGAGAAAGTTTACCAGTATCCTGTCTAGCCATAGTGCCCCCGACTTCTACTGCACACTCCGTGATAATGCGTGTAAGGTTGTCGCTGGCTTCCTGTGTCGTAGGCTCGGCTTCCTCGTTAAGGGCGGAATATCGGTTCTGCAGCGCGATCCTGAATTCTTCTACTTTACGTCTTACTGTTAGCTCGTTTATCGGCTTCTTTCGTACTAGCTTGTTGCGGTCCCTTTTCAAATCTAGCCTAATTCGAGATCTTACCATGCGGTGGTCACTACACCTTACCCTTCCGAGCACTTCCACATCCTTGCACGACGCCAGGGTTATCGCATAATATTAGGTCTATTTCATTTTTGTGCTCCCCATTCGGGCTCCTCCAGGTTCACTTCCGACTCTCCCGTTTACAGAAGAAGGTATTCATTATGCGGAGGTTATTCCGTTCTGAAAACTCGACTAGTAGGTCCCCCCTGCTATTTCTACAGCCCAGACCATAGTTCCCAACTGCCTTGTCTCCAGCCTGTTTCTTGCCTACTTTAGCATTGAGGTCCCCCATAACTACGGTATACTGTGTTTTTACTTTAGCCATTGCCGATTCCACATCTTCATAGAGGCGTTCCACTACTTGGTCGTCGTAGCTGGATGTGGGCGCGTAGCCCTGCACCACCTTGAGCTTGTACCTCTTATTGAGCCTAATTACAAGACCTGCTGCCCTTTCGTTAATGCTATAGTATTCGTCTATGTTGCCAGCTATGCTTTTATTGACTAGAAATCCCACTCCCACTTCTCTTCTGTCCTCTAGACCACGGTAACATAAGACGTGTCCGTTTTTCAGCACCGTAAAGGCTTCGCCTGCCCTCCTAACCTCGCTAAGCCCTATTGCATCCCATTTAATGCCCTCTAATTCCTCGAACAACACCTCGACACTTTATTCGCTAGATAAAGTTCGCGCGTTAAACGTTTCCCGGTTCAGATTCCATTGGCGGCCTTTCCGGATCCAGGGATTCTTAGCACCCTCTGCTGCGTCACAGGTCTGACCGCCGCCGTGGTCTGTTGCTTCGCAGCCGCTGGGGACTGAGGGCCGAGGGTTAGTTGGCGTATTCATGGGAGGTTGTGGCCGTTACTACACCAGGGTGGCCAATCCTGCTCTGGTGAGGGAGTGCATTATCGGCAATGGTCGCCGGGGTCAGGCCGCACCCCAAGCCGCTTTGTGCAATTCCATCAATACGCGGATTTTTTTTTTTAATTCGTTGGGAATTGTCCGGCACCGGGATTCGAACCACGGCACTTCTGCACGCGAAGCGGGTGTTCTACCTCTATGCCATCGCTGCATCGTCTCTCTCTCTCTCTCTCTCTCTCTATATATATATATATATATTATATATATATATA
This sequence comes from Haemaphysalis longicornis, assembly GCA_013339765.2. Taxonomy (NCBI): domain Eukaryota; kingdom Metazoa; phylum Arthropoda; class Arachnida; order Ixodida; family Ixodidae; genus Haemaphysalis; species Haemaphysalis longicornis. The sequence continues at coordinate 147,463,424 of CM023455.1, forward strand.
TATATATATATATATATATATATATATTATATATATTATTTAGGGGTATGCCATGCAAGCGCTGTCATGTGCACGGGCTAACATTCAAAAGTTTCATAAGTTCCTTGCCATGTTCATGTGACAATCATGCTTCCAGCGAACGAAGCGCAGCAACTTGTTTATTTTTATATTTCCGCGACGAGACAGACCGATTTCTTTGAACGTACATGCAGATCACATTGGGTTTTGCCATGCCAAATTTTATTGTAACTACGAAAGATATAAATAGATACCCAGTGAGAGGGTTTTTGCTCGAGGTGGTAATGTCCTTCAAGTTTTTAAGAGAGCGATTTTCAATTGAGTACTTGTCAAACGTTACGTGTAAACGGTTATTTTGTGATGTGGTAGAACTCCTGTGTCCATAAATAGTGCATAGAATGAAATATCTCCGAGGTCATAAGCATTACGTGCTCAGACGAGTCCAGAAAATGATCATTGATTGATTGTAGGCGATGGGGCGATGACGTGCGCGGTAGTGGAGGGCTTGGGATTAATTTTGACCACCTGGGGATCTTTAACGTGCGCCAAAATCTCGTACACACGGGCGTTTTTGCTTTTCGCTTCCATCAGAAAAGTCGCCGCAGCGGCAGAGAACCGAACCCGTGGCCTAGTGGTCAGCAGAAAATTATCACAGCCGCAGGAGTGTGAACACCCTTTTTTTAAATTGCACACTGATACCTTACCAGTCTTAACGTGGTTTGACGAGAGGGGGTTGTTTTTCCTTGGGGTAAAGATTGTCGACCTCGTAAAAAGCCAGAAAGCATAGCATAGAACCTGTTTTTGTAGATTACCGGGACCCGGTCTTCTTCTCGGACGTCCTCCAGAGGACTATAAAGAAGGACCTTCCTGTGGCACCGAAAGGCATACATTTTCTTGAAATGGATTGTGATGATGTTCCTTACGATGTATTCTTCCGCCTCACCCTCCATGCTATATGGCGTAGCAGAATGGCTGTCAGAAACAGTAACGAGAATGCCAGCCCAGTGGATCCTTACGTTACAGAAAATGTTAGCAAATTCAAGGAAGTGCACGTCAAACAAGAATATGATGATGAGGCTTTGTCCCTCATGAGTGCATTAGCGTAATTAGAGCCCACAAATATTTTTTTATTTATTTATGATACCCTCAAGGCCAAAGGCATTACAGAGGGGAGTTGGGCCAAAAAAGGTTCCAAATAAAGGTTCCGCAGCGTTGTTGTACCAACCTAAATTGTTGTGTGGTGTGTGAGGCCAAACCAGGCTCAGAAAAAAAATGTACCAGTAAGGGTTGTGTGTGACTGTTACTACACACAGTTGTGAAAACAAGGACAAGGCCAAGCCGGATTTACGGCTGGCCGCCGTATGCATTGTGTGTTTAGTACCAGGTTTCGTTGTTGGTACCTTTTCTTGTCTGTACCGTGTGTGTTTGTTTAAAAATTACCGCCAATGAAGGAAAAAAAAGCATGCGCCGCTGGGTTTTCGAACACGTGACGCGTCTCGCGCCCGGCTGAGAGGAACGGCGCGTTGTAGTTAATAACCGCCGCGTTCGCCCGTTAGCCGGGACTATTTCTGTGAGCGTTGCACGGGACCGAACGGCCTTGAGACGTGGTCTCAAGCTACATCAAAGGTTAAACCAAGCGAAATCAAGGCTCAACCCGACTAAGTCAAACTTTTTTTTTTGCGTGTCCAAGGTTAGCTGAGCTAACGCACAGCCATTATTTATTTTTTCTCCTTGGCTGACATGGCAGTGTTCTCCTGGTGAAATTGTGTCGTAGCATTGTAGTAATCAACCAGTTCTGTTCCTTTCTCTTTCCTTCCCAGTTATATTAGGCCTGACATTTTGACGACCGCATTTTTTCGTAGTATGTTTTATTACACAGAACGTACATGGTTAGTTCCGAAATTCTTACAGTTGTAAATAAAGTTATCAAAAACCCAATCAGGCACCACTGCATGTATATTATCCACTATTTTACATATAAACCCATAACATGTTTTCCAGACCTACAGAGTGCAGGGCAGAGCTGTGAATTCATTGTGTTGTAGGGAATGCGCGGTAGTCCTCTCGCATTCGGGTGGCCCGGAAGTGTCTTCCCGCTATGCCAAAATTACTTATTTTCAGCCTTATCACTTTCCTCTAGCATCTTTTAATGAGATTGTGACTATATTCCTACCATATTTTGGCGTCTTGTATGCTCGCTCGTGATCGGTGATTTTGTGTCTTCCCCACGTGTAGGATAGCAAACTGGGCCACAACCTGGTCTGCCATTCCCCCTTTCCTTTACCTTTATTACCTCCTTGTGTGACACCTGTTTCTCTTTTTCACAGCCACGTTTTGTCCATTTTGTTTTGGACCTCTTGACTGCGACTAAGCTGTATATCGGCCATTCTTAGATAATAAAGCTTGAGCTGAAATCACAGTGCAAAGTGCTGGCTGGCAAAGTGACTTTGTGATTGTTACTTTTATAATAACTGTTTTTATTGCACACAGTGAAGGTTAGTTTTGTGTTCGGAAGAAGCTGCTAATATTGCCTAGGTTTTTTTGAAGAACTGTTATTCCCCTGTTATCAAACAAATGTCAATTGTTACACATTATTTTTATTTCAGTCGAGCGCTTACCACAGGTCGTAACTGTGCTAACATAAACTACAGCTTTTCAGGCAGTACACTTTTCATAAGTTGCAGTCACTCCCTATGGTACTGTGGGCATTTTAAAAGTGCAGCGTTTTCTTGAGGTTATGTATAAGCATTACTTTTAATATTTTCCAATCACGCCTGGTTTTGCACTGTCGCCTGATGACAACGCACTTTTTCAGCATGGTTTGGGGCAGCCAGTTTTACTGGAACCTTGACAAAACAAAAACATTCAATTGCATTAATCTGAACTTCCCTTAATGAGAAAACATTTTGGGTGAATCAAATACACTCTTTAAAGTAAACACAGAAAAAAAAGCTATTTTGAGCTACACCTCAACCAGAAAAATCTATTTCATGGGCGAAATACTTTTTGTTACGTTGTTATTGTTCGCCTGTACTAGATATTGAACCATGTACCCACAAATGTCAGGGAACACTCTCGAACTACTTGGTGCCGTGTCACGGTTTGGCAAATGAAAATATTTTTATAAATGCCGGAATTGCCTTCTTTATTTTGGTGGCTGCTTGGCGCAATGCCCGTCTAAATTTTATTTCCACATTTATTTTATGTCCCGTGAACAAAATCTCGCATGTTGGTCTGAATTGGAACCATATAAAACTTTTTTTTCAGAAGTTTATTTGGTCAGAATGAAAATATACCTCCTGTCGTGATTGCTTGCTTCATGGACTTGTAAGTATGCGTTTTGATAATTTTATAACAATTTTCTTGTGCTTAGGAATAAAATGGTTACCTTTCTCTTTTTTTAGTACAGGTGAACATGTATTAGTTTTGTTGTGAAGTACGGAATTTTGTGTTTTCGTGGCAGGAAATAGTTTATGATACCTAATAAACTTCGGGCCTCTTCTCTGGATTTAAATAATTTACTTTGTTACCACTACTTAGAAGACCTATGCAATTTTGAAGTATAGTGGGGTTATGGTGCGAGATATATCACTTTCCCTCACCCGCGCAGACGTTAGGTAATGGCTTACAATAAGCCCGACTGGGCCAATGCTCAGCATTGTCTACCACTTGCCTTTATGTTACTTCAATGGGGCAAAAACATCGGTTGAGGTAAGTTTGCACCGATGTAACAATGCAGACATTTCTGTGTTCTGATAACATGGTGATCTATACATTTCGCTATTTCACACAATATACTGCTTCACATTCACTCGTAGAATGAGAACTTACAGTAACCCGACGTTTTGAACATAAATGAAAACAGAAAAATTGTTACCCAATAATTTTAAAGCTCCAGCATGGGGCCGTGGTACAAATTCTTTAGGTTCTTTCTGTAGATCGCTCCCTCTTGTTTACTACTTATGTAAACTAGATACAGTCCCGGCAAAATATCAAGCAAAACCTTAAGGTCGTAATTAAAAATTTTCGGTTCTTAGACTATGAATATGCATAATTGAACAGCGCATCTGGAAAGCGGCCTCCACGATTATGCCTCAGTGATAGCGTCCTCGAGAGTTGACCTCAAAGATTTTCAAGCAGGGGTATCCAACTGTTTCTGAACAGTGGTATGCTTTATGTCTTACTTGATGCATCCTTTCGAGCAGAAAAATGATAACGCGGACTATAATGCCTTACGTTTATCCGAATGGGTATTAAAATTTTATCCTATAGAGGGTTTACAAAGCCACCACGAATGCAGGATTCTGACGGAGTTGCTCATTAAGAAGCAGGCCGACTGTGCCGCAGTTTTAGCGTTAGAATTATGCACTTCAATGTTTGATACTTTATAGAACGTTGTATCGCTATTGTATTGGTTAGTTTTTGCAACCTTGCTGCGGTTCGTACAGTGCAAAGGTTACTTCTGGGACATGCATACTAGTCCTAGCTGCCGCCACAGAGCGGTCTGGAGTTCATTAAAATAAATATATAACATTGCCTTGAAATATATATCATTGCATTGAACATATATACAGCGTTGAAGTATTTGTTTACGCTTATATTCCAGTTTGGCTCTGCAGTTGGTAAGTACATAGATTTATTCTCAAGCAGTTTATAGCTGTGTTAGAACAACGTCTTTCGCGAAATTTGCAATCAGGGTCAAAAACCCCTGCTCTATGCTGTACTGCTCAAAATAATACATAGAAAACATTTACGCATATTTTTCTTTTTGACACCAGAGCAAGGTGCTTAAAGATCTGTTTACATTATTTATATTCCCGAACGTGCAGCGGAAATTTGTTCCTGAAAGCCAGTTCCCGAACGTTTTCGTGGCAGGCGTTCAAATCTCTTATAAAATTCACCACGTGAGCACACAATAGAACCGGTGGCGATTACTTCGCGAGCGCGGCGTGCACTGGCGAAGCGAAGAACAGGCGAGAGCAAATGCCAAGGTGGACTTCGGCGATGCTGGGCGCTAGTGCCGTGTCCTTTAAAAAGCCCACCAGGCCACGGAACGCTTTTTCGCGATTTCATTGTCACAAACCAAATCGCGAAAAAGCATTCCGAGGCCGGCTGGACTTTATAAAGGACAAGGGAATCTCGGACCGGCTATGATGCCACCAGTACTGTCCAAGCTGCGTGGCTTGTGAACCATTATCTTATTCTCCCTTTCTATTTTCTTTTCTGTCCACCCTCTTTTCCGTCTATCCCCCTCCTAGATACAGTTTTGATTGAGGTGCTCTCAACCAGAGAGGCAGTTATCGGCTGAGTCGACTTTCGTTTCTCTTCTAATAAAGCAACTCGCTCTATCTTTCTCTGGTCACGAGGCGCACGCTCACGTACGCTCGGTATTTTTGGGTGTGTGGGGGGAAAGCCTCTTAAGCGGCGCGAGCACATGCGCAAGCCTGGGCGATGCTGTCTGGTCTTCACTTGACGAAAGCTCACCTGCTCCGGGTTTTTTCTTCGTTCCGTATTTTTAAAGCGCGACCTACACTGGCCGATGTTGAGCAGTTTCGCGTGGCTCCTGCAGAGCCGTGCTGCACACGTGCGAGGAGCAGTGACGACACACGGTGCACGGAAAGTTGCTCGCTCCCCGGTGTCTCTCACACAACAGACTGGCCCAGCGTCTTCGCCGACCTCCGTTCGGCACGTGGAGGCCCCTTCCACTTGATGATCATAAGAGGGATGGCCTGGTGTGCAACCGATGGCTCGTGCATCACAGCAACACCGGCGTGTGCCTGTGGAACCAGCCTATCTCTGGGGCGATCGGTGACGCTGCGCCGGAGCCCCCTTGATAAATATACACGAGTCACACACTGCGTATACCGTGTGTGCGTCAATGAAGGTGCAGTAAGCATGATAATCCAGCTACTCCTAGACAACCAGTAACGCTAAGAATAACCAGATAAACCTTAGCTCATGCTACGTATATCCTGGTATAGCCGAGCTAAGCCACTGCTAATTTTAAATGCGAATGCATTTTTTTAGTCGAGCCATGCCAGGCGCCGTGCGGCGTCCACGCGCCCGCAGGTGTTACCTCTCCCACTCGCACCCCCTCTCCCATAGCAACAGCTGCGAGCGCGCGTACTCCTCCTGTCCCCTAGCAACCGGAGCAGGTGGTGCGGGCGGATCAGCGGCGAGTGAGTGGAGAGGAGGAGCGCACTCGGGCGTGTGAGGGCGGTCGCATCGCGGGAGCTCCCCGGGGCTCCCGCGTTTGTGGGAGAGTGTAGGCGAGGGTAGGCGCGGTGCTTCGGTGCTTCTCCTCTCGATTCTCGCCCCACTCTCCCACGCCCGCATGCTTCTCAAATGCCCTTTGACTGTGCACTTTACCGACCACAAGGCAGTGATCGTGGCCGTCAAGTACAACGACAACACAAACAGGTGTTAAATAAATGGTTACGCTACAAATCACTGTCTCCTCATTAATTATAAATTCCGCGCACTCTCGCGCAAAAGAAATGCATTCGCATTTCCTCACGATTCCCTTCGGGGAGGTGGGGTGAATTTTTTCCCTTCTTGCTAGCTCTAGCCCCTCCAATTACACAATCTCACCCGCAAACATGGGCGATGGCACCGGCTCCTCCCGACCTAAACGCTGCACTCTGCCGGGTATTTTCTTGGTATTTTGTGTGTTTAACTATTTAATTACTTTTCTCTACCAGGGTAATTGGTAGGTGGAGCGAACCGGTTGCGGGGGGCTTTTGGAAGCACCATTTTCCCGTGTTTGGCGTTACCGTCGCTTTCAGCTGATGACGCCTTCACCACGAAGATTGGGGGGTGTTCCTTTGCCGTCACGTGTCGTATTCTCTACGCAATCGCTACGGCTTCCTGCTCTGAAAACCAGCTACTATGCGAAGCACAACACATAATATTGGCGCAGAAAACTTCTTTCCCGCACAGGTATTTGACAAAAAAGCTTGACCTTATGTGTTCTGATAGTTTAAACTGTCCCTTCGAATTCTTGGTAAGGTTCTTCAAAATTGGCTGTAAGGAGCGGCTAGGGCCCGTTTTATGAATATTAGTTGCTTTATTTCGCCACTCCATCACAAAGAGAAGTTCGCTGCTATGTCTACCAAGAATATGTTTGCACAGAATGCAAACAACAACCTAAGCGCAGTCTCAGCATCCTGCATTACGTCAGGGGACTCATACGCCGCCTCGTGGAGGGTAAACGATGCGAGATCAATGAGGGTGTTCCGTACTATCTAGTTTGGTTCAAGGTTCTTGTGTAAGGCCGACGTTGTATATGACAATTTTGTTTTAGCAACCCCGATGGCCAAAATATTCCGGAGCCCTCCATGTCCACGCGCCTCATCGCCTGTGTATTAACGGCGCGTTAAATCCCACCATCAATCACTTAATCAATCAATCTATCAATCAATCAATCAATCAACTAATCAAACAATAACATTTATGTAGAAGCGATAACAGGTAATTCTGACATCCTCTTTTCCTTCCCTGACTAGTCGAGGGAGCACCTTGTTGCGGGGGCCATTTGGGAGCACCATTTTCTCCTTTTTGGCGTTACCGACGCTTAGAGCTGATGGCACCTTCGCACAAAAGTAGAGTGGTGATTTTTTGCCGTTCCTTGGGGTATTCGGCACACAATCGCTCCTGCTCACTGCTCTAAAAAACAGGCCAATAAGCAAAGTACAACACAAAAAATTGTCGCAGGCAACCTCATTCCCGTCCGGGTAATTGAGAAAGAAAGCTTCACGTTATGTGTTTTGATAGTTCACAGTGCCTCTAGAAATTCTTCGTATGGCGGTTCAGAATTTATAGATAATTTATGAAATACGGCCTGTTTTATGGATATTATCTGCTTTATCTCATCAATCAATCATGAAGACAAGTTCGATGCCCTGCCTCCCAACAATGCGTTGGAACAAAATTCCGGCACAACATTTTAAACTGAGCCACATCAATCTGCATTGCGTCAGTGGCCTTCTATGTCACATCTTAAGGCATAAACTATTCGACATCAACTGTGGTGTTCACCATTATGTGGTCTAATTCAAGGTTCATGTACGAGGCCCACAATTTTTCTGACAAATTTGGGTTTAAAGGTCCCCGGCTAGTCAGAAATAATCCGGAGCCCTGCTTCACCACGTGTATCATCGCCTGTGTAGCATCGGCGCGTTAAGCACCACTACCAATCAATTATTTATTCAATGAACAAAATTTACGCAAAATCTGAAATAAAAAGGGCTTAATTTTAAGTGTTGCTTCTTCCACTCGTCTTGGGGGAATTCCTCTGTGCTATACATCACACGACACACGTTATTTAACCTGGGTTAGTAGCCCTGGCTTTTTTAAAAACCTCGTGCAATTATAGAAACTTTTCTGGCAACTGTCTTGCATATTGGACCATACTTTCTCATGATTTTGTTACCAGTAGTTGCACACGCTTCATAACAGGGTTGAAAGGGAATTGCCTATAAAGAATGTCCCCAATGCCTAAAATCTTCTATTATGTTTGGCTTCCTCTTTGCTTTATGACTTCTCTCGTTCCCTTTCAAATTGCACTGAGTGCAACAAACTGTCACTATATTTTACATGTTATGTTCTCTGGAAGCAGTAACGCACGTTACAGTGAACGGGTTACCTTTAAAAAATCTGATTTTATTTTCTGCCTATTTTGTTGAACTATACAAAGGCAGTGACCTTTTGGCTTTGTCCTTTTTTCTCATTGAGAATTGTGTTTCAGGATAATTTATGTTACCTTCCTCTTATACTTATCACGACAATAAGTAATATTTTCATTCGTTAACAGCAGTATTGATCGTGAGGCAACTAGAATAAATGCAGCAAATACAATAACATGTGTATCTTAGAACTGTTGAAAGTAGGGTGGGGCAAATAAGGATTAGCGTATGCATTATTTCGGTACGTTTTTGTACATAAAAGCACTGATAAATCAAAAGTAATCTTCACTCATGTGTCATTCGCAAATTAGATCGACTGTAAAGTTTAACAAACTACTTCTGTTCTTCTAGTTACGAATATTTGGAAAACTGAAGGTGAATAGGCACACTAAAAATACAGAAAAGCTTGCACTCACGCACAAAACTTGAATTCCGAAACTGTTCTAGCTGATCATTGCCAGACCCATAGTTAACTCTTGCGATCCCTGTTTAGTTGAATAGTTGCGGTGCTACTAACTGTCCTGTGGATCGAAGAGAACTTCCTCACGGCACGTAGTGGATTTAATTTCATCCTCTGCATTGTAGACTTTCACTAGCTCTTCTTTCTTGACTCGACGTAGTGGTGGCGGGATCTGGAAGTCTGCTCGGGAAATATTAGCACTCTCTTCGCCGTGCCTCAAATTATTCGTAAAGGCGTCTATAGACTTCAGCGGCAGCCGTGGTCTTTTCTAAGTAGGGGGTCTTCTCATCTTTATATTAGCACGCGAGTTTTTTTATATATGCGCCGCACTGCTTGAAGATAACAACGGAGCTTTTTATCTAAAGCCACTGTGCGAGCCGGGGACTCGGCGGTCGCCGTGATGGACGCGCTAACGAGCCCTGGGCATCTTTTCGCTCCGGGGGATTTTTGACAGTTTTTTTTTTTTTGTTAGACACTTCGCGTGCCGAGGACGCTCGGAGGCCGCTGCGGGAACGCGCTCACGAGCGTTTGCATTCTCTTGACATATTTTCCTTAAACACCGAACGCAAGGTTCTTACCACAGCTTTTCTGTTTAAAGCGGGGGAGGAAGATGACTTCTTTGAATCAAACCAATGGCACATGGGCGAAGGAAGTCTACCACTTTATGTATTATCTTCATAGTGAAGATGATTGGCGACATCACGGACCGAGAACCATCATACATAAGCTTTCACCAACCATGGCGGTGTGTTCAGAGGTACTGGGGAGTAGCAACAACTGGTATATGTCGCATCCCTGATCAGGATCCAACAGATGCCCTGTCTGACGATGAGGTAGGGAACTCGGAGACATTACAGACCACCAACGTAAAATCAGTTTAACCAGATACACAATTCGTGGCATTTATGCCATGAGTTATGTTACAAAATAAAGCCGGCAACGAACACAATCCTTTCCTTCAAAGAGTAGCGACGTTTCGTATAGGCTGTATTTTCTGGCGAAGCAAGCATGCTGGTAACCATGCCAGTGCCCCGTTACTGGTTACGTCGGGCTCAACAGAATTGCGGTACTTGTCCGTGCTAAGCACATTATGCGTGTTGGACGTTTCAAACTCTACCCTACGGGAAGTTTACCCTACGGGGAGTTTTTACTTATAGCTTTAGCATGCAAAACAAAAGATGCTGTTAGGCATCCGATACCTTATGTGTCTTTGATGCTAGAGGTGTTGCAAATGGAACCTCCCAGTGTTTGTGCTATTTGTACAGTACCTCCACCAGCCTTACGCGCAGTTTCAAACATCAATTGCAAGCCATTTCAAAGCTCCTCAGTGTTGCCAACCAGTTTCGACCAGATCGCCCCACACCGCACCTCAAAAAGCCCTACATCGCCCTACACAATATTCGCAATAGCCCTACGCCCCGCCCTACGCCAAAAAAATTGCATTTTTTTTATTTTAAACGGTTTTGTTTTTTGGTTTCCTAATATTAAAATTTTATTTGTACTAATTTTAGTTATGTAGCTTCGGCTACAGGATCAATACATCTGCTTGCTGTGGAGCTTCGGGTGCCCGTGTTCCACGGTCATGTTAGCGCAAGTGCGTCCACTAGCTGCGAATGCCGACTTGATGACCAACACGGAGTTGAGATTTTCATTTCCAAGCCTATTGCGCTTTTTTGTTTTCACGTCGGCCATGTGTGAAAATCCTCTCAGTTGCGGCATTGGAGTGGGGCAAAGATAGTATGAGCTGGGCGAAGGTTACAATGTTGAGAAACTCCTGCTTGTCTCCGAACGTTCTCATTTGGTGGAGATCGGCCCAAAACAAAGCAGGCGGTTTGACTTCCAATGACAACTTCTCATCTTTGCTGAAGTAGGAAGGCAGCATTCTCCATTCTTTCTCGACTGTGTGCGTAGCGGTTCTGTAGCGTCGGCAAGGCAGGTAGCTTCCCTTCATCTTCTGTGCTGAGGGCTGTCTTCGGGGTCACGAATTGACAGAGTCATGGCAACCGGGGTCATGACAAAGAGCACGGAAACTGGAAGCCTCTTTTTGACCTCAACGGCGGCTGTCTGATAAAAAGACAGACAGCGAATACGAAGGTCACATACCGGCACACTTCTTCAGCACAGAATTGCACCCTTCGCCCAGGTATACCTTTTTAAGGGGCAGCAGAACTCTTTGGGTTCATGGTATTTGTCATCCCTCTCCAGAGCAGACGGCTGGACAAAATTTTGCAGCAGACATCGGATGAGGCGCTGACTCTTTCTGCCTGGAGTTCTCCAATGAGGTTTCCGTTGCCTTCCGTTTCCGTAGCCTTTAAAAAATTTGAGCCCAAATTTCATAAACCTGAAATAAGCCTCTGTGACACTATAGTTCATGTGGTTTAGAATGAATTCGGCGGCCACTATTCGGTCTTCCACGGCGGCTTGCAAGAGAAGGAGTCGCAGGGTTTCCCATTCTTTTAGTACACGCTCAACGCACGCATAAAGCACGAGCCATCGGGTCTTGCATGGCCGCAGAATCTTCGTTTTTTGAGTCCGGAGGAACTCCTGTAGTGCAGATACTTGTGCTTGTCTCTTGCTGTTTTGATGTTTCGCAGAAGATCTTCCAGGTATCTGGGGCGCTTCATTGCAGCTTTGCTGGCAACAATGTGGGTGGAATGGCTTATGCAGCGAATGAGCACGTAACTCCTGTCTGCCTTGTGCTGAAGTTTTTGGGCCAGGGAAATACGCTCGTCAACCATAACGCTGGCGTTGTGACATGCCAGGCCCAGGATGTTTTTCAAAGGTACCTTTTTTTCTGAGAGGCAGTTTTCAACAACTACTGTAAAAATCGAAAGTCGAAAATTATGGAACAGGCGCCCCGCGATCTGCGACATCTCCAAACGGCGCCTTATCATGGGAACACAAGTTCCGAAATGGTTTCGACATGTTTGACCGCGGCGCTGGCTTGAAAACGCGCTCCACCGGGGCGGTAGCACTATGGAGGCACCCTGCATGCTAGCCCCCATAGCAACCGTTATACCGCTGCGCTTGTAGCAATTCAAATCCCGCCCGCGCGTCTCCCGTGCCAGCCCGGCCATGTCCTCACGCCCTTCATTATAGCTATACCCCCTACCAGCGGTGGAAACCAACTTTGCAATGCAGCAGCCTTTTCATGCCACAGGGCATCCACAGGGCAACACCAGAGTTTGATCTTTTGTGCCTTTCTGCTGCGTCTGCTCTTCGCAAGCTTTTCTTTCCTCGATGACTCTTCATTTGCTCCCTCTACTCCCTCTCTACCGAAAGATCGGGTTGCGGAAGCGTAACCCAGCGGTAAAAATTTGCATTACAACCAGTTAGTTGAGGACATAATTTTAGATTTTCGCGGCTTCATGTCGCGCAAAATGGAAAGTTCAACAGAAAAGTTTAAAATCGCCCTACGCTCGGCGGAAAAATGGCAGAACGGCCCTACGGCCCTACGACAAGAACAAATTTCCAAAAACGCCCTACATGTAGGGCGAAAACCCTACAGTTGGCAACACTGAGCTCCATGCATTAAACTACGGGCATTTTTTTGTTATTTGGTGTGCTTCTTGCGTTTCTTTACCTCCCCACGTGCTTTAGTCACCCTGTTGCTGATGTAGCACGGAATTTCGCTGTCCGCATTTAATTGGGGAGGCGGCGTAGAGAACGCCGTCAAGAGCAGCAGTGCGACTACAAAGACGAAGGCTCACATGGAAGGAGAAAACATAATCGGCGGAGGCGGGAGGTAGAGAATACCCGCAAGAGCCCACGAACGATACTGTGGTTTTCTAAAAGATTACAGCGGCAACACCCAAACACATTCCATTTAAATAGTCTCGTTCTTGTAAATACGGTATACCCTCTGCATAGAGTACCAAAAACCTCATGTGGTCATCTGCCTGCACAGAGTAGAATTGCGGATCTGTCTTTTATCACTTAGATGGTTTTTATTGCCATACGTATCTCGCAGAGGTCCTAAAGCAACGATAACAAAATAAAAAAAAACGGATGACACCGTAGCTTTCCTCCAAGTAGATATGTAGTCAAATGTCCCTCCGAGGCCCCCAGAAAAAAACGTTATTACGTAAATGTGTTTATTTCTGTAATAATTTTGAACGCGCTTTAATGGATTTTTTCTCACTATACTCTACATGAACTGTATAGTAATGATTAAATGTGGCAACATTGCTAGTACTGATGCATTCTTTTCTAGATGCAAGGGGTCACGCAGTTGATGCTTCTTCACGGTTTCTTTTTATTCAGTTTGCCTATTCTCCAGTGGGGTCGCCCCTTCCAATTTTTTGCTTTGTCATCTTCTTCTTGCCGCCAGAATTCGTAATAAGCCAGCTCCGACACGCAAAAAACCTTCCCAAAACACGCGCGAAACAACATTAATACTCAAGGAAAAGCAAATGCCGCATGCATCCGAGACTGTACGCTCCGTTGTTCGCATTTCTTTTAATCACTCCCGCCACACATACAATTTGCGGCACAAGGATGCAATGGAGAAGCACGCCGCAGAGCCTCAATCGCAGCCAACATATCGAGACGTTGCTTGCCATTCGTGCCATCGTCGGCAACCTGTTTCTGGGGTTCCTTAGTCCCCTCAGGAAGACAAGCTTGTTGGCCTGGTCCAAAGCTGGCCTTGCTGCATGCTGAAATTACCAAATTCACCAAGCGCAAATCTCAATTACCTGCCGCCAGGCCCGCTTACCTCAATCGTCTCAAGACCCTTAAGTCCGCCTCGTCTTTTCTCCAAGCATCATGAAAGCGCCCCGTTCACGAATTCCATTCCCTCACCGCCAGCCTCCTCTGCATTAACCCACCAAGGAGTTCTCCAGTTTGTGGTGCACAAGCTACAGTCATTGGTATCTGTACTTGCGGCACAACTTCGCTAAACGCTCCGTCATGATGCCGGAATCGCAACAGTATATTGTACAGTGGAACTGTCGGGGTCACTCTACGAAAATTGCAGAGCTCCGTGAAAGGCTCCGTCTGGGCAAGCTCCATGCTGGGGCCTTCTTACTTCAGGAGACGAAGTCTCTCCACTCCTGCGCAATTTACAGCTACGCAGAGCCGTCCATCCCTGATTACCGGTGCAGCTCCAGTTCTACTCCTCCGGGCAATACGGCCAATTATGTTCAATCTCGGTTTCCTCACAACACAATCCCTTTCGACACCTCCCTATGGAAACTCCGGTAAGCTACGGCTGGGCTGGCTTACTGCACTTTGGCGAACCAACCATGCGTGCCCCATACTTGTTGGAAGAGACTTTAAAGCTCCGCACTTTGGGGATATACGTCCTCAAGTGAGCGGGGTCGTGTGGTACTGGAACACTTCACTCGCGCTCGCTTGACGCCACTGAATGACACACATTACCCGAAACGCCATGGTACCCACGCACAGATGCCACTGTACTCACCTGACTTGTCCTGGTGGCTGGGTGCACAAACGGTATCCTGGCAGCGTGAAGTTGACTGCTGGGACAGCAACCATCATCCCATTCGCGTGGTCCTCTTCCAGAGTCGACGGGTGGCCTTCGTCGCCATTTCACAACGGTGAACTGGGACACATTCCGTTCGACACATATTGCATCCTTCTCGGCGCCCATCTCAGACCCCACCGCTTTTTTTCTGCCTGTACTCATGGACGCCTCTCAACATACGTGGGTGGAGGAGTCCCACCCAAAACCCGATCTTCCGCTACTGCAGCTTTGGGCTCAACGCAAGCAAGCTGAAGTTATTGTCGCACGAGATCCTTCGTCCGTACTGGCCAGGCTTCAGTATCAGCGCCTTACCGCTGCTGCCAGGCAACACAAAAAAAGACTGTCGATTCAGCGCTGGCTTGACTGTTGCGCCTCTCTAGGCCCATCTTCCTCAACGGCGTCTGTCTGGCGCACGTTTCGCGCCATGGAATCGGGCAGTCACCCTCCGAATGCAGCTGCCAGCGCTTGAATTACGTCAAACAAGGATCCGCCACATTTGCCACCGACGTTGCTCGGGCCTGTTTCCTGCATTGATGTGTTTTGCCAGTGGGCATGCCGTCTCCGTTCCCCTGCCGAACGATGTTGGATTACGGCCTACTCATGAAGCCGTTTTGGGAATTCAGGCACCGTTCACAGTGGCTGAATTCCTGGCAGCGATCGATCACGCTAAACAGCGGACTGCTCCATGTCACGATGGCAGAACCTACGAGGTGTACAAGAACATCGAGGACCCAGACCTCGTGCTGCTTTTCGACTCGGTTAATCAGGTGTGGCTCTCCGGTCAACTACCTGACTCTTAGCTTCGAGCGGATATTGTTCCCATTCCAAAGCCCGGGAAACCACCTCATGTACTTCAGAACTTGCGCCACATCGCCCTGACATCGACGCTGTGCAAGTTGTTAGAGCGAATGCTTGCAACACGACTTCAGTGGTGGCTTGATACCTTCGAATGGTATCAGCCGGCGCTAATTGAATTCAGGTCCTATCTCGGTAATAACGATGGGGGTTGGAATACCTCTCATCTATGATTTTAGTTGGAGGCCGATCCCGCCGTGTGAGATCTGTGCTCGCCATGGGCATATGCAAGGCTTATGACAACGTTATAACGCTGCCATCCTACAAGTTTTAAATGGCCTCCACGTTCCAGACAAAGTCTGCGATTTTGTCCGATACTCACTTCAACACCATTCTTTTTCCATACGCATCAACGGAGCAAGTTTCGGTCACTTTACGCCAGCCCGTGGCGAACCACAAAGCTCTGTTCTGTCTCCGCTTCTTTTCAACATCGTCTTCTTGCCGCTAGCGTGGCACCTTGCTTTAATCCGAGATCTATATTTCCTCATGTACGCAGATGACATTACGTTGTGGTCAGTGCACCCAGACCTGTCACGACAAGCCGAGTTCCTCCAGCAAGCACTAACAGACTGCCAGAGATGGTGCGAGTATACGGGCCTTACTCTCTCTCAAAAAATGCTTCCCGTGGCTAACGCTTCGGGCCGCCGCCTTCTTGCAGTGTCTTCAATTTCACTGCAACTGAATGGGAACGACATACCCACTGTTGACTGTCTTCGAGTCCTAAGACTAGAAATATCGGCATCAGGGTCAGCAGCTCAGTGGTGCCGACCTGCTCGACAGCAAGCCGGACAGATTTTCCGCCTTGTTTGCCGCATCGCTCAGAAGTCTGGCGGGGTGTTCTGGACCATTTCCCATCTCCTAGTGGGCTCTGTACTGCAGCCACGGCTTGTGTATCAGGCACAGTTCTTAGCACATGACGCAAGCGGACAGGGCTGGGATCGAGGCCAAGAACAGAGCCGCCATGCGCACTATTCTTGGCCTCCCTCGTATAACACCAATTCCACCACTACAAGCCGAAGCCCAGCTAAACACGCTAGATGAGATCGACCATCAGCGTCGTTCCGCTCGCCAGCTAAACCGTGGATATCTACCGGAGGCAGCAGCTCTTGCTGCATATATGACCCACGTTCCCGATACGATGCCAGCCTTTACTGCAGCTAGACCGCCCTGGGTCTGCCATCAGATGATGGACAACAAGCCTCTGTCAAGGCTACATGTCCGAACATCTGGTCTTCATCAATCTTCGGATGCAGCCCTTCTTCATGTACGTCACTGGGCGACTGCGACGCGGCCACGAGTCATGCAGGCTTTCGTGGATGCCGGGGCACACGACTGCCTCGTAACCACAGCCTCGGCTTGTCCCTCTCGCCCAACCTTAAACCAGTGCTGCGCCTACGAGACCCTCCGCCCTCTACCAAGGCTGTTGGCAGAACTTACTGCAATTCGGGATGGTCTCCAAGTGCTTGCATCGACAGTAACTACCGGCGTAGAACTGGAAATTTACACGGACTCAATGACAGCAATACGTGATCTACGTCGCGTTGCGCGTAGCACCGGCATGTCGGCCCGCATTTGCACGATTCTGTACACATACCCATGCTGTGCGTGTTTTGTGGGTTTTCCGGGACATGCTTCCTGCCCACTTAGCGGCGGATCGCGCCTGTTGCCGTATAGGCCTTCCACAGCTGTTACCACTTCCGGTGTTCACCCTAGAAGAACTGCTGTTGGAAAAGGAGAACCTCCACCCCACCACGCGTGCTTTACTTCCACCGCGTGGAACGCATCTTCACAGTGGACTCGCTCGCTGGGAGGAGGTCCTGCTGCGGAAGCTTCGAGTTGGGGTGGCCTTATCTCCAGCAGTATCCCACGCTTGGTCTGCCCGCTGTCATGCAACGCTTGCGAAAACCTGTCTCTTTTGTACGGTCCCTGCGTGCGAAGCCGACACGAGCCACCTTCTATGAACCTGCCCTGCCCTTCAAACCCCTCGCCTGCAATACCTCCGGGGCACAGGGCTCCATCCTGCGAGAACCCTGATCTACAGCGGTGGATATGGGGCCCTCAGTACCGGTCTCTGCTGGCGTTTCTGTGTGAAAAAATTGTGGTTTTGTATATATAACTCTTATGCCGTAAGGCAAACTCTCGCAAAAAAAGTGTACCTACCCTAACAAAAATTACCAGTGGATTAGGTCAGTTATGCCAGGATAATCGTAGCGTGAGCTAAGGTTCAGATGGTTATTCTTATCTTTCCTAGTTGTGTAGGATTAGGTTTACTGCTGCTTCATTGGCAAACACGGCATATGCAGTGACACATGTATATTTATCAAGCGGCTCCGGCGTAGCGTCACCAATCGCCCCGAGCTAAGCTGGTTCCACATGCCCACGCCGGTGTTGCTGTGAAGCACGAGCCACCATGTGACATCACTGCTTCTCGCGCATGCGGAGCATGGCACTCTAGGAGCCACGCAAAACTGCTCAACCTCGGCTAGTGTAGCACACGCTACAATAAAACGGTATTCCATACTACAAAACGTGCCTCATCTTCGTAATACGGCTTCAGGCGATCCACGTGTTTAACGTCGGGTCGCGTGCAAAGGGGAAATGTGCTGAAGTCACCGTCTGGGATAAACACGTAGATAACTTGGTCAACACATCGTTGAATTCTGTAGGGTCCACAATACCGTCATCGGAGCCCTGGCTGAGTTCTCGTCGTCTAATTGGTGTCCAAACCCACCCAATGTCATTTGGGTGATGCTCGGCGTTTCAAGGTGGGAGTATGTAACGTCCTGCGTTTAGAAGTTGATCCGTTGTAGGAATTCGACAGAGGTGACGTCGAAGCCGACGTTCAATGCCGATTTCCAAGCATACCTACCAGCGGGCGGATCTTCCTCACGCTGTAGGTAGGCTTGGACGTCGGCATTGAGGACGTCGTCTTCAAAGTGCAGCAATAGGGGGTCAAGCGTCGTAATCGGCCGTATGCTGTAGACGAGTAGACAAACTCGAACGACGTCAACTGCATAGTTTTCTAGATAGCTGTGCTTGTGTTAACGTCTACATACACTGACAGCATATCCGCGATTCTACTGCTCACGCGTTTCGTCAGTCCGTTTGGGGGATGGTACACCACCGGTCTTTTGTGATCTGTGTTTGTGTACCGCAAAACTCTTTGCATGAGTCTGCATTGAAGGTCATCCCACGGTTCGGCAGTAGGTCTTCAGGGTCTGTATTTCCCAGCTCAACATTGTGGACCAAAATATTTTGCGACTTCTATCAGGGTTCCCCCAAGAAGAGCGGCAGTCTATGCGTACGCGTCATGTAGCCTGTGGCTATTCCAGTCCACTTGTTCTCCCCTTGTTACGATGGGAATGCGCAAGAAGCTCCAGTCCTATCTGTTTAAAGGCCTCAATGGGAGGGCGATCAGGTGCACAAGTCTGGAAGGCCAAGACGGCGCGTTTTTGTCGCTTGCAGCTATGGCAGCTCACGACAGAGCGGGAGACGTCGGATATAAGGTGAAACCAGCTGTACTTCGCCTTGATTTTTCTAATATAGCGTGCTGTGGTGGAATGCGCAGATAAAAAGGTTGTTGTAGCGCGCTCCTAAAATTTCCTTACGAAGGTCTGCGCGAATGTAAAAAAGATAAATTTTCTAGTGTCGGGTTGAAGCTTTTCCTTACGAGGACGAAGGCTTTGATGCTGAATTCTTAAGTTACGCTTCAAGAACCTTGGCACGGTGACGTTGCGTTCTTTGCGGTAGCCTATTATGACTTCTAAATCGAGATCGGCACGCTGCTAATTACCTAGGTAGCTTTCCGTCACGACGTAAAGAAACGCACCGTCTTCATCAAACTCCTGTGATGGTGGGTGTACGTGCGTATTTACAGGCGATCGCTAGGTCGAATTGTTGCATACTCAAGCTTCACCGCCGTTGACGGCTTTTGGGGTCCCTAAAATTTGTGACCCACCACACCGCACGGTGGTGCGTCCCAAGCTAACGGCCTGTTATACATGTCAGAGCAAAATTTTAAGATGGCCCTGATATTTGCGAGCCAATCTTTCTCACAAGCTGAGTAGTTTTTCTCTTCCTTTGACCGACGAATCCTTCTATGGGCGATTACTTAAGGCACCGCTTTGCTTGTGAATGACGACGGCACCCAATCCTATGCCACTGGCATGTGCCTGCATTTCTATTTTGAAGTTTTCGTCAAATCAGCCGACACAGGCCGGCACTGTTGTAGTTCGCGGAATGCTCTCTCTTTGTCGTCTTGCCAGCAGACACTGGTGCCATCTTTCGACACGCGCGTGAGCAGGTTCTTGAATGTGTGCGACGCTGGTAGTGCGCGCGCTGTTCGAGAAATCTTCCCGCAAATTTTATTTTTCGGTATTGGAAAGTTTGCAATGGCCGAGGTGTTCACCGGGTCGGGAAGGACCTCCTCGGCGTTGAAGACGTGGCCCCAAAACCTGCGTTCTTTACGCGCGAAACGGAACGTTTCAGGCTTCATTGTTAACCCCAATGAGCCGACTGCGGCGAGTACAGCCTTCAACCTTGAAAGGTGTTCGTTGAAAGCCCGGGCGAACACCACAACATCGTCGATGAAGGCAAGGAACGTGTGCCCTTTCAGGGCAGCTACTACTGTGTCAATGACTCATTGAACTTCTTCTGGTGCCGTGCACAGCCAAAACGAAATTATGTTAAAGTCCTGTAGGCCGTTCGGAGTTATAAACGTATCATTCTGTCGGTCTGATTCGTTACTAAATTTCAAGCAGTCGTTATTCAGATACACCGAAAAGACATACTTTGTTTGAGGGCGTCGTCGATTGCTGGCAGGGGGTACGCGTCCTTTTGGGGATTTGCTTCAGTCACCTGTATTCAGCGCAGAGACCTATTGTGCAGTCCGTTTTCTTCATCAGCACAACACTGCCAGCCCAGCAGGTTTTTTTAATCTCACTATAGTGCCGTCGCCGAGCCTGTGTTCGACTTGAGTCCAGACGGCTTCTCGCTCGTGTGAAAGCACGCGTTAAGGCGACTGACGAGATATTGAGGGTCTATTCAATGTTTAAATTCCGTGGTTCTGTAGA
This sequence comes from Haemaphysalis longicornis, assembly GCA_013339765.2. Classification (NCBI taxonomy): domain Eukaryota; kingdom Metazoa; phylum Arthropoda; class Arachnida; order Ixodida; family Ixodidae; genus Haemaphysalis; species Haemaphysalis longicornis. The sequence goes on from CM023455.1 coordinate 147,483,998, forward strand.
GGTGTCCGGCATAAACTTGAGTTCGACACAAAACATTCGCTGTAGCAGCACAGCAAAGCCCATATATTTCCCATTATTCTTGCGGTAGCGAAGCGGGGCTCATGTTTAACGAGAGCGGAAGCTTGAAGGCATTTTCTCGTGGACGTTGAAATTCGGCGAGCGAGATCACCTTAGTCGTTTCATTCTTTTCGACGAGAAACGCCATTGCAGCGCTATTATTTAAATTCTGGTAGTTCTGGGAGAAATTAGCGTCGAAAACTTGAATTTTTCTTTCACCAAGAGCACAATGCCACAGACGACGAATACACCGCAGTGATGAAGCAACCTTTCGTAACTGTTCATGATAGCGTCAACGTGAGGGTCACCATTTTCACAGTACAAAGGGACAATCAATCGTGCGCCGGGAAGCTGGGCGACGTGATCACTGGCCATCCCTAAAGACAGCCGTTTTTTGGAACTTGACTTAGACCTCATGGCGCGTTATGCGGAGAAACAGAAAGTGAATAACTGAGCCATGGTTCATTGAAAAGTCAATTCCGAGAATAAAGTCGCGCGAGTAATAAGGCATTGTGACGAGTGCAGCGGGGTGCATGGTGCACTCATTGGTGACTCGTAATCCGCATGTTCCACTGGCCGTTATATGACGGTCTCCTGCACTGCGTGTATGCGGACCACCCCAACTTGTCTGAACTTTTTTCACCTAACAGGCATGTAAGACGCTTCTCACTAAGTAGTCGGCCCATGGTCAATAAGGGCGACTACATCAACGCCGTCGACGGATAGCTCGACCTCGAACGTCGAATTGCTCGAGTTTCCGCTGCGTCGGCGTGTCGCATCTCAGTTCGGGCGCTATGCGTTATTGTTGTCGTCTTGACAATCACAGGTCGCGGCCATGGCGGGCAGCAGTCGCACCCTGTGGCTGTCGTCGTGCTCTGTAGCTAGGTTTGGAGGGTCGGGCTGTTGGCGCGTCGTTTTTTGTGGTCTAGAGTACGTAGTGGCGTCGTTGGAGACTTTTGATGTTTCGCCGCAAAAAAACTTCACCTCCAGAAACTGCTGCTTAAATTTCCGGTATGTGGGCGTGGGAATATTCCACGCATGAAGTCGAAAGTGCTGCGGCGGCTTCGCGATACATGGAGGTAGGGCGATGCCGCGCGGTTCAAACGCTCGGTATCTTTTTGTGAGACAGGTATTCGTCGATCTCAGTCCGGCACTGGTAAGGAGAGTTGCTTAAAACATACATGCAGGATGTTCGGAGTTCGGAGTCCATGCTGCGTGTTTGGGCAGCCTCAGTATATGTGGCCTGCAGGGGAGTGGTGTGTTGAACCTCAGGTGATTGGGCGGGTGACGTTGGACGGTAGTGTGGCATAGATGCCGGGTAGCGAACACCAGGACATTTGCGGGTAATGGCTGCCGCGTAAGTTTTCACTTAACGCTAGCAGGCTTCCGATGACGTAGGCGTACCCAGTGCAGGTGGCACTTCCTCTAGAATCACGTCTGCGAGAGAAGCAGTTTGAGGGGGCGTCGTCGCTGGTAAGAAGTTCCTAAGCTTCTTACAAATTGCGTCGCACATTGTCTCACGAAGCCTTCCTGACCTAAATCCTATTGTGTGAGTGTCATTTGCCCTAATATCGCAGATGTTACGATCACACAGCCATGAGCACATGTCAAGAGTCTTTTTCATAGGTGCAGCAATAGAAAGAAATTCTATAATCATCTCAGCAGGACCCACGTACCGAAATGGGACAAATTCTGAGAAGTGCGGCGTGATCATGACGACTCTGAAATCTCACAGCTAGGTCTCGAGCGCTGGGTACAGAAAATGGTTGCTGATGTCCGGCAAACCAGTACACCCCTTTATCCATGCATTCCAGCGGAAACTGTAGACCCACACCTACAACATTATTGTGCAGCGTACTGCGGTATACAGCGCAGTACGCTGCCAGTACGCGCAGTACGCATCTGTGACGGCATTAAAGGCACCCTAAGTATGAAGCGTACATGGTCCCTCCCAGGGCACCTCCTAGATCAGACGGGCTCTAAAACTAAATAACGCAACCCCCTCACAGTTATGTTACAGAACTTCTTTGGGGATAACCAACAACTCCTCCGCACACTGAGCATGAAGTACCGGTCCCTCGATTCCACTTGCGCAATACCGCTGCCCGCCTAACGAAACCCTCGATGCACCTATCACGAAAGCAGAAGCGAGAAAAAATGACCGGTCTTCTACTGATTCGTCCAGGATCCACACCCGGTGCAGATGGCGTGACCAGAAAACTTCTCCGCAACCAAGACGATTTCTTCTATTACAGCCCTAACTGCCTACTTTAATTATTACTGGGCGCAAGGGACCCTTTCCCCCGCATAGAAATATGCCTTTATAACTAATTCCTAAGCCAGGTAAACCTCTTACCATCGAACGCCTTCGCCTCATATTTCTTACTTCGTGTATTGGCAAGGTACTAGAACACGCAATTCTTAACAGACTAACCGCTCACAGCACGAGCACCGAGGCCCTTCCCCCGACAGTTCGGGGGTTTAGACCTAAACTGTCTACCCAAGATATCCTCCTCCAGCTCCATCAAGATATAATTTCCCAACCACCCAAGCAGAAAGCAGCCCCGATCCTTGTGCTCGATTTGACGAAAGCATTCGACAGAGTCTCCCATAGTGCAATCCTCAGAGGCCTAGAATCTATCCACCCAGGAGAGCGCACTTACAACTACGTACGTGATTTTTTCTCCGCACGCACCACCGTAGTCCAGGTAGGGGAGCTCCGTTCTAATTGTATCCACCTTCCTTCCATAGGTACACCCGAAGGTTCCCTATTATCCCCTCTTCTGTTCTGTTTAGCAATCCTGAACATCCCCGAAAAGCTAGATTCGATACCTGCCCTCAGATACAGTCTGTATTTCGACGACATTATGATGTCGGTACCTGGAGGTTGCGATGCTCAGATAAGAGCCACCCTTCAACAAGGTACCCTTATCGTGGAGACAGAGGCGCAGGTCATTGGGTTATCCTGTTCTCCAAGAAAATCTGCCTTTCTCATTGTGCCTGCCAAGTCCTGCCGTGATTCATCGAACATACAAGTTTCCCTCGCCAACCGGATCATCCAGAGGTGCAAAACCTGAAGGTGCTTGGCCTCGTTATACAACGCAATCGAGGTAACGGTCAATTCCTTTCCGTACTTAACTCTCAAGTAAATCAAACGATTGGCCTAATTGGCCTAAACGATTGGCCTAAACGCATTCGGACAAGAGATTTATGAGGTTAAGGTATAATATTGCGCTGTTTTATGATTGATGCATGTATCGGCTTATATAAAGCCGTTCTTTTTGCAATTATGGAGTAACAGTTTTGAGAGTAGCAGCACTCTTTTTGTTTATTGTTCCGTCCCGCCGCCATAATAATTGATCAGTGGGCATTTCGTGACATTTGTTTCTGCTGCGAAGGTTTACGGGCGTCGCCATTTTGTAGTTTCTGTGATTTAGCCTGTCAACTCTGGTAGGCTTAGCTTCACCTCCCTGCTCCGCGGCTGCTCGCGAGCGGAGTTGTTCCGAATGCGAATGGAAGATAACTCGTGCAACAGCATTTCCCCAGCAAAAGAGGCTAGGCTTCTGTGACGGCAAATGCTGAGTCCTGCCTTGCGTGAGGCATGCTCTCGGCGCCATGGACACGAACTTCTTTGTTTAGTGACACTAGTCCTGCCTAAGCTTCAAAGATAAGCTGAAACTTAACTTTTACCAAGACACATCTGTGGTGGGGGGTGGGGGGATTGTTAGGCGGCGCCTTATCTTTTATTAAGCAGTTTCGGTGCTTGTTTTGTGGTTTTCTAAAATCTGAGCTCTATGCTGTATGCCTAATTAGCCTGTATGCCTGATTAGCTGGCGCTGGACGTCTCAGTCCTTGCAACCCTGGCGTTTTGCCAAGCCAGATCGCTTTGTCCTCAGCAGTATTATACACGTTCCTCTAGAATAGTAATGAAACCTCTTTCCTCGTTCCTTCCCAATTTTGAAACGAGTTTCCGTTACAAGTTACTTCATTGCAAAAGGAACTCGTTCCAGTTCCACTTCAAACATTGGAACGTGTCGTTACATTAACGTTACAATTAGGTTTTAAATTAAAATATGCTGTCGGATAATCCTGCGGCGAAAGTAAGAGAGAAATTTAAAACTCATAGAGAACTACGTCTATTATACGAATAATAACGCCGTCGGCAGCACATTATCTAGAGATAAAAATAATCAAAATAAACGCTCCTAGGCGAATTTTTTTAAGGAGCACCGGAAAAACTGCAGACGGGTCGAGGACATTTCGGGGCAGAAGTTTGGGTGTAGAAATGTCGCTGTACGGACATTTATATGTACGGACATTTTGGTGCGCACACTTTTTGGCGACCAAATTATTCGGTGCTTCGGTGTTCGCGACAGCCGTTATATTTTATATCCGCTTAACGTGGGTTATGAAAAACAATCTGCTGCAGTGAATTTTTTGGATTGATGTCATGTTTGATCTTTGCAAAATATTTTTAGAAGTTCTACATTTTTATATTTGTGTTTAATACCTCTTCCTAGGGACACCTGTTATGCAGCCGATTGAATTCTTCAGCACACGTATTTTTCTTTTGTTTACGAAAAGTTGTTAATTTATATTCGCTTTTTTTACATATGACAGTAAACCGGTGTTTACGATCGTCTAACGCCTTTTTGTAAGTTTTTAAAACTACACACCCTCAAATTACATGAATTGCATGCACACTCTCAATATCCAAAACATAACAAACATTAGCTAGCCCCCCAGAATGTAGAAAAACTTGTGAAGAGTATTACGTAGGCTGGGCTGCCTTGCTAAAATGAATTAGCGAACACTAGTCTAGGATATTGCCATGGGAGAAGAACGGGCTGTTTTGAAAACACCCGCAGCTTCTAGATGTCCTAAATGTTGACTAAGCGCGTACGGGTTGTGTATACAAATTCCCGCCATCCTGTTCGGAAAAACCAACCTTCGTTTTATGTTTACATGCCTACATTCACCACATTTTAATTCTTTGTCCTAGCCGCCCCTGCCCCCCAACCACCCCCCTCGTGTACGCTTGAATCTCGACCAGATTTCTTTTTCAGTTATATTATTTTCCGTTTCCCTTGAAAATCCTACAGGCGTGGCAGAGTTCACGGTCTCCGAAGCGACACCGCAGTGATACAGCAAAAAGCTTTACATTCACCATGAGCTCACGAAACCTCTATAATGTGCCACAAAAAGACACCCAAAAAGCCGCTGACAACACAATGGCTACTATCGTTTGCTGGCTACGCCGTTCCGCGCGTTGAGGTCATACCGACGGCGCCCCTACTCCAGGAATAGCTCTTTCTTCGCCTTCAGTCGCCCCATTTGGAAATAACTCTTCAAGTCTCGCATATCATGGACACCCCAGGCATACATCGCTTTCTCCTATTATAGGGAGAAAAAAATGTTTTGGCTAGTCTGACGAGAGCGCCAACAGCGTCTTCAATTTTTCGAAGTCCAGTTGACGCAATGGTGAAGCACAAGTGACCGTCGTCTCTCTCTACGAAGGGGGCTGGTAGCTGGCGGGGCTCAGCCTTCTCTTCCCCAAATTAACGCCACCGTAAGTGCGATCGTTGGTTGGTAGAGCCGACCAACGACCAAGTAGAACCGTTGATTGGTAGAGCCGACAAAGTAGAGCTGACACCGAATGTAGCAAAGACGAGAATATTTGAGAAAATTGAGAAAATTGAGAAAATAACAAAAACGTCGTTATATGACAGCAAATCCTAGAGATGCAACATTTGCAAAAGCAACGCCGTTCCTGCCTTTCCTTCATAACCATAACGAGTTATCGTTACAGTTTCACCGGCCCTTAATGTAACGGTGGCCTTCCGCCATTACTCCAAAAAGGAACTAGTTCCTCAAACGCCGATTCTTGGAACGCACTTCCGTACGACACTGGTCATCCTCGATGAAACGTTGGGGGTAGAGGTAAACAGCTTGGTTGTGATGCATCCCGGAGAGCATCTTCATGATCAAGCTGCCGAAAATCCGCACATGCTTCAATATCTCCAACCAGTCATGAGGACCTTCAATGATGGTCCGCGCAACGACGGTGGTTTCCGAGACTGTTCCAGGACAATACGATTGATTGCTTGATTGATTAAAACGTTTTTTTGAAATACAGGAGAAAGGTAAAGAGGAAGAAAAGAGTATGAGCCGTGGGTGGCCATTCTAGTTTTGTGCGCCGCGTGCCTTCGCAGCTGTCCTGGCCCGAGACATCAGGAACTCCACGTCGTCAAGCCGTCTGCTGCACAGCAAGCTCTCCCACTGCTCGAAAGAGGGGGGAAAGGCGTACGGGGAGTTCGATGTGGGGCGTTTGCTATTTCCTGAGGTTTGAGGGCCAAGTATGGAGTTACGTAGGTGATGCGGCTCAAGAGCATTGCTTCTAGAATTCGACAGGTATAAGCATCTTTGAGGTGCAGATGCGTTGGATGATATTGGTGAGTTGGAATATCGTTTGATAGAGTCTGTAGAGCAGGGCAGCTCCTGAGCCATCATAGTGGTAAGAGAGGCCTAATATACGGAGGTTTTTCACAGTGGGAACCAACTGGCTGGTGATCATGACGATTGGGTCTGGGGTGCGGTTGGGAGGCTGTGCCGGTGTCCGAGCTCGTATGATAAAAATGGCAGATGTTGATGGGGCGCACGTGAGGCCGCACGTTTGCAAATAGCTACTGGTAGTAACAATGGCTTGCTGTAAAAGGTATTTTTGGTTGGCTGTAGATCCGCTGTGGGTCCATATGGTAAGGTCGTCCGCATATAATGCGTGCGAAATGCCCGGGACATGGTTAAGTAGACATGGTAGTCTCGACAGTGAAATGTTGAAAAGTAGGGGTGAAATACTTAAGCCCTCTGGGGTACCCTTAGCTGGTGTGTAAAACTTGTGAGAGGTGTGGGGCCCGAGATGGAGAGTTGCTGTGCGATCTTTAATGAATGCCGGTACGTAATTGTAGGTAGCGGCTCTGCATTTGAGGGTGTATAACCTGGCTAGAATGGCTGTATGGGTGACATTGTCAAAAAACCCCTGCACGTCAAGGGCTAGAATGGAGTTGGGCTTAGTCCTGCTGAGATTGGCAATGATTTGCTGTTTCAGTTGTAGGTGGATGTCGTCGGTTGACAGGTGAGGCCGAAAACCAAACATCGCGTGGGGGAGTGTGTGTCAGTCTCTTCGAGGTAGAGTCGCTGAGGCGTCGTGTTACAAGGTGTTCAAACATTTTGCAGCGCATGAGGTTAATGAAATGGGGCGAAGACTGTCGATAGAGATTTTGTTGTTGCACTTTGCGAGAAGGGCAACATACTCGTGACGCCAGTGAGCTGGTAGCGTGCATTGAGACCAATGGTGGTTGTAGCAGTCGAGTAGTGAGTCGAGCTGCTCTTCGTTGAGATTGGAGAGGAGGCCGTATGTGTTGTGATCATGGCCGGCTGCCGTGTTCCGGGTTAGCTTGGCAAGATCTTGTGCAAGTTTAGGCCTCAAAAAAGGGGCTCTAGGATTGAGTTTGCTGCACCGGTATAGTCAGGGGGGCGTGCGGCGGTAGTGCTTGTTCCAAAACGTTTGGTGCGAGTTGTGGTCAGAATGTCGGCGGGGATGCACGGGTGGTTGTGAAGTAGCCGGATAACATTCTGAAAGGTGGCTGTTTTGGGAGGGGTGGCATCCATAAGGCGGTGGAGAATGGGAGAATGCACAAGGTGCGCTTGGTGGTCAGGGTGCCGCCCAGCTGGTCGCAGAGGGTACGCCCGTTTTCGGCAAGGAGTTGCTATGCGTACGTAACGGCTTGCTTGTTGATCTGGTCTATGCGGCGTTTGAGGCCCCTGTGGCGTGTTTGGTGGCGCAATCTATTGAGAAGGCCTCTGCGGGCGGCCCATAGGTGGTCGAGGTGAGTGTCAGCCATTGGGATGGTAGGAGTAAGCGATATTGTCTTGGTATGAGTTTGATGTAGTTCCAATAGGCGTCGGGACCACTCTTTGATATTCTCTGAGTGGGACGAGAGTGTCGTTAGGCCGTGTCCAAAAGATTGCCAGTTAGTGAGCTTAGCGGTGCCGATTCGTCGATGACTTGGTCTGTGTGGAACGGTGAGGCGGATGTCCAAGTGATCGCTGCCGAATGTGTCGGGCAGGTTCTCCCAGAATAGTATAGGCACGGTGCGTGCAAAAGTAAGATCAGGATGGTGTTCCTGGTGACGATAGTTCGAAGGCGAGTGGGGACCGTTAGGTCCTTGTAAAGTGTGGAGCTGTGATTTTGTGTCGCATGTAAAAGAGCTCTGTCTTTTCTGGAGGCGTGGCGGTAGCCCCAAGGTACTTGGGGGGCGTTGAAGTCTCCTGGAATTATAAAATTATTGGCCCATGATTGCCTGGTTGCTTTATAAAGTCGATTGTTAAGGGATGACGGCGGAAAGGTGGGACGGCTGCAAATGTTCACGTTGTACAGGCTAGGCTTGCCAGGTTGAAGTGAGAGGATTTTCATGAATACGTCATCAATCGTGGAAGGTAAGGTTACAAGAATGGCTGTGCTGTTATTGCAGGGGTGAACAAACGTAACATCGCCCCGCAGAGTGAGGCGCGAGGTATCTGTCTCTTGGAGGGCGATGATGTCGGCGGTGGTGGTAGTAGTTAGAAGGCTGAGGGCAGCTTTCTTACTCTTGAAAGAGTGGCAGTTCTACTGGTAGAGAACAAGGGGAAGGAGGGGTGGGGGGTGTCGGACAGGGTAGGGTGGGGCAGAGGATACCTTTGGCGAGCGTGGTGATAGTGTGATAAGATTTTTGTGAAGCACGGTTGAATAGGATGTATAGTGGCCGTCGTAGACTCCGAGCCGCCTGGCCCCGCAGGGAACGCCCGAAAGTGAAGCTCGCGGGCCGCAGCATGTGCGGCTTCATTCCGAGGGAGTGAGGCGTGTCCAGGGGCTTAAGCGCCACCGGGGGTACTCTTCCCTGTAAGTAATGTTGGCAGGCTTGTTGAGAATCTGTGATTATGGTTAGCTGGGTGGTGCTTGTGTGGGTGGCCACCGCGAGGGCAATGGCGGTGGCTTCAGCAGCGGTTGAAGAGAGCTGAAGGAAGGTAGCAGCGTTGAGAACGGTGCCCTCGTTGTCCCTGATCTAGGGTCGAGCGGGGGTGCGATGGGGTTTGGGAGATGTCGCTATAGCGATTATCTGGGGCTAACGAGTACTTCCGTTGAAGGTGCTGCACTCTGGTTTCGCTTCGGCCGGGGATGTATACGGGATGCATCTGACGTGAAATTGGTGCCACCTTGACATTGGTCTGGATGTGGGGAGGGAGGGGGTGAAGCTCGTTATGAGGGTTCGGCGTGGGGCGGCCTAGTGACCTGAGGACAGTCTGGCTGGTAGGAGTGAGGCACAGGCGTGCCAATTGACTTGTCTGTTGTGCTTCGAGGAGTTCAGAGAGGGTGTTATGCAGCCCCAGTTGAAGTAATGTAGGGGTGGCGGCGAAATCTGGAAGGCGTAGAGCGATCTTGTAAGCCCGGCGAATCAGTGCATTCAGCTTACTCTGTTCTTGAGGTTTGAGAGAGACGTAAAAACAAAAAAAACCTTTACGAGGATATCGGGTTTGTGCGCGCATGCACTAAGCTGGGGGCGCTAAGGCATTACTAGTGAGGCATTACTACAGGCGCTAAGCAGGCACTACAATGTGCGCACATGCGCGCAGGGCGGCTAACGCACAGCGTTAACTAAACAAGCGCCAACCAAAAAAACCCAAATACACAATGCGGAGAACACAACGACACACTCTGGGGAGGCTTACATCTTTACCTTAGGCAACCACAACCACAAAAAAATGTCAGTACGTGGTTGGAAAAGCGCTTTTTTGTAACACAAGGGACAACGGTAGAGTGAAAGAAGACCAGACAGAACGAGTGAGGCGCTACTAACAACTGAAGTGGTGCATTTCCCGAAGGACTGGAGGGCTGTGTCGTCCTTCTCTGTGGCTCTGTGGATGTGTCGGATCTTTTCTACAGCATGCCGCGTGCCTCAGCTTTGGAAGCGGTTGAGCAATGCATTGATGCTTATGGATGCGTAAAGTTTCAAAATAAATTTAGAATTTGTACCAGAGATTTTCTCGGTCTTCTAAGCATGTACCTCGAGTCCATTATACATCAATGGGAGGACGGTATTTGCCCAGAGAGAAGGAATAAGCACCGGCTCCTGCATTGCCCCCGTTCTTTGTGACGTTTA
>CM023455.1:147494350-147584074 GCA_013339765.2 Haemaphysalis longicornis
AAAGGTTTCAAATAACCAGAGGCCCCAGCCCTGCTAACAGCTATACATCATGAAGGTTCCACAACATGCAATCACTAACCTGAATGTACATAAACGGTCACTGATATGTCAGCAGTGCCTGGACCGATGTGTCGAGCAAATGCGCAGGCTTCTGAACGGGTGGTCCAAGCGGCCAGATGATGGATGAAGGACCATTCCTGGCGGCAAACAGTACGGAGTACCAACGAAAGGCCAGGCAGCACTTGGGTACAGCAGGTGCAGTGTCGGTTTACCAGAGGAGGCGCTGTCAAAGCCTTTGAAACTGCACTGAAAGGCAGCCCACCCAGGGCAGCCAGCAGCAGCACCTGCAGGTGCATAATCTGTGAGTGTGCTGACACTTGTTGAAATACAAAAAAAGGAAACACAAAGCACGAATGCTTACATCAAGTATATTTTAATTCGTTTAAAGACAGTAACCTCCAAGGCACTAATAAGAAAATTCCATTAACGCCCAATGTGAAATTTGGGTAACAGTAAGAATGCATTTATAGACCCGCAGGTACTGTGAGTGAGGTATGCATTATATATGCAAAGCTCACTGCTAAGCTATTTTGCATGGAACGCATGCTAGCAGCCCATCTGTATCTCTTGCTTTCAATCGGAACTGGTGTGTGATAGTTTGCGCTCGTACACTTCAATGTCTGACTGGTTTCTGCACGTTCAATTCTCCAATATAAATCCAGTTCAGTGAGTGCCTACAGCTTTCTTGTTAGTCTGTATGGCCTCCGGTTTGCGAAAATGAAAACTTGCCAATTCGTTAATTTTCTGCACTAATCTAAACAATACACATGCCTCTGATATCGAGCCCCAGACTTCCCGCGAGCTACTCTGATAAAATCAACAGGCGCTCGTAGGCGTTGTGAAATCTTCCCCACTACCCCGAGACTACGCTAATTCTCTGCGAGGCCACAAGCACGCATTTCACCTTCAATTTCCACGTATGTGAATTCTATACGTCTATGAAGTCTCAGACGGGCGTCGTCATATTCGTGCCGGACTCGTGAAGCTCGGCAACTTCAGGCGTCGTGAAATCGCCGCATTCGCTCTGCTGGGCGAGGCGGCCAAAAATCTCTCACCGTTTTCTTGCCCTTGCATACTATTTTCTCCCCCTTGCACGTTGTAAATTCTCATCTGTTTAACTACACCTCCTGCTTCCTCATCTCTTGCCTGCTTTTCTTCCAGCACAACTCCGCCAGCGCCCGGTCGACGCGTACGCGGTCGGGGCGCGTTGGCGACGAGTACGGCAATTTCAGGACGCTGTTGCCAAGCGTGACAAGAACGGCCCGCATATCGCGGCCCGAAGACCGCGAGGTCGCTACAGCGGCTGCCGGTTTGGCGAGCGCAATGGCTGCGAAGCGCACTGCACGGAATTCGGGTAGGGGGTCAGACTTCACAACACCTACGACACGCCAGCCAAGGAATTAGGTGTACGCTTTCTTTTTTTTAGCAGCCGTGTACTACAGCGCGAGCATCGTAGCCAAGGTCTAGCTTCAGCGTAAATTGATGCTGACTTCTGCGGAAACGGTAGACTGGTCGCCAAACAAGTTGCTAAATAACGTAGGATCTCAGAGCAAATCAGATGGGTGTCTAGGGAACCACTGAACCATAAACACCACAACTCGTTCCAACCAAATAGAGAATATTAAAAATGCGTACTTACCCTGGCAAAAACGATGTTTCCAACGTACTATTCTCCTTCACTGTTGTCTTCATCTCGCGGACACCAACACGTTTTGAGCGAACGCAATGTCATCCACTTTTGAAGCGCAGTATTTTATGCGGCGAAGATCATTCTTCCCGAGTCCTCATGCTCAACACACGCGTAGATTGGAAGGGTAGACATCACCCATCAAGCTTTTATAACTATGATTTAAGCTTGAAATAGATAAAACTGAACCAATTGCGCCAGTAACCACTCGGCCCAAAACGCCATGAACAAACACATAAAAAGTGAGTGATAGTTGCCAGACTTCAATAGCACCACCTCTATGTTTGACAGAAATTGTATTAGTGCTGTAATATTGGTAATTTTCTTTCTGATTTCAAAGTCTGAAAGGTTCTTAAACTTGAAATTGAGGTTTTTAAACGCAAGAGTGAATACCCATAAAGTAACTGACAGATATACTGATATTGTAACGACGTTTTGACGTTTGTTTTGGATTTGTTTTTACGGCGGGCTTCTCAAGAGAAAAGGTGCGAGAAAACAAGCTACTTTGGGTTTAGGAAGAGGGTGGTAAATATTGGCTTGATAGAAAGCAAAGAACACGCGCTTACCCTGGTCTTAAAAAAAGAGCTAATAAAACCCTCGCCGGAAAAAAAAAGCGAGGTGCGACGAGGAATCGAAACACGGACATGCAAAACAGCAAGCGGACGCGTTACCACTCAGCTATCTCGACGGGTGGTCGGGGAGTGCCTAAAACAACTGTACACTTACGTAAGTTGTCAACGAATCTTGTTGTTTGTGTCTAGTTTATGCTGCATTTTCGAAATTCTGGCTGTCCTAACGCTTGTTTCTCACGCACCGATCTTGCAGACGAGGCCACATTGCTAGCGCTGCAAGCTATCGCAGGTCAACCCGACCTTTTCTGCGCAAGCCAAGATAGCCACGAATGACATGGAATGTGGCGTTAGAATTCTGCCGTTGATAATGCTTGTTTGTCCGGCACCGTCTTGCAGACAAGCAACGTCGACCTAATTCTATAAGCAATGTCACTCCGGGCATGTCAGGTGCATCAAACCCGTCTTGTAAAACGACTGCTAACAGTGCGAAAACCTCGGAGTTTGTAACAAGTGGGGATAATACAAGGCAATATTAAAGAGCGACCGAAGCATGCGGTGGCGGCGACGTCGTAGGTACAGCAAACAGGTACTGTGGACGGCAGCGACGAGCGAAAATGATATTGCAGGGGCCGCCCCCGGCGGCCTCCGCAAAAAAGGAACATAGAACCCCTGCATACAAGCCCTCGAAGAAAACTGTACAGCCGATTCAGTTTGTTCTTGACGAAGAGCAACCGAGGCTGCAGCAACAAACTATTGTGTTTGCCGTGGTATGAGATAAAGTATATTTTGACATCGTTATGTTATCGTCCGTCTCACTGTTACTTATTGAAGGGAAAAATCAGAACACAGACGTTGACGTCTAGCGTCTATGCCAGACATACACGCTGCTGTTAAGGCCTAAAAACACCTTCAGGCGTCTGTCGGTTCTTTCTGATGGCGCGCTCTCGCCGCTTATTACAAACAAGGCGTCTGTTGGCGTTCACTGATCGTGTTGGCGAGCCGGTAAACACCATCACGGTTAAACTCCCTGTTGGAAGACTAGGCTATTGGGACGATAGAGTGCCGGCAGAATTTCTTATTGGACACACAGGCATGCTGTCAGACCAACAGGAAAGTCTTGTTGGACTTTCTGTCCGGACTGGGATGTTTCTTTGTCTAGCCAGCAGTAGCCTGGAAGTTTTTTGCTGACACGGATACGAATATTTCTTGGCTGGTGAGAGTTTAATGATCCGCAGTAAAACCGAGAGCATCTTCACAGCATCGTGACAAGCTGCCGGCGCACGCCTCACATTCACGTGGTTTTCAGAGCCACCGCCCGCTGCGGCAACCTTTATAGGTATCATCGAATCGGAGAGGACATTGCGGAGGAGAAGCGCCGGAGCTGCGAAGCCGGTACGGTCTCGTTGCGGTTGTCGAGGTGAGGAAACGTGTGCTTGCGGTCATACGCTCGCGGACACAATGGTTCGCGATCTTTCCGAGCCACACGTCGCTGCCCTAGTTGTCTACTTCGGCCATGGGCGCTCTGCTGTCTCCGGCTCTCGAGCGTAAGCTCCAGCGCCCCGGTCCGTGCCTAATTGCTTGAATATTAGGTGAGCAGATTCTTTAGTTCGTGGGTTGCCATGGGCAGCTAGTCAAATCGCAGGTTCGCCTCGCCGCTTCTCCGCAATGTGTCCGTAGCATGACGCAACGACTGTGCCCTGTAATGTGCTTTCGTATGCAGTGCTCTTAACAAATTTGGCAACCGCACTTCTCTGTTCCATGTATCCGTCTTCACTTTTTTTTACTTTTGTGTTCCGTATCTTGGGCTTCCCCCCCCCCACCCCCATATTGCCACTATCGGACTGTGTTCAATAGAGGTTAAGTGCCCTGGAGAGTTCTATAATACCGCTGGTCCCTTTCTTTCCTGTTTCCAATAAAGATCGAACTATTTCCCCCAGCCGGTCATCTCGCGTGTGCTGAGAACACGTCCGTGAAAGGGTTTCGAGCGGCTAGCGAAAAACCGTGAGTCGAGGCGCACCCGGCAGTAGTGTTGGGGAGTGCGGAGTTACCGGTCCGGAATTAGAATAATGCCGAATTCATTCCGCTCATCCGCGAACCCAGAATAAAATGGCCACAACGTTCGAGGAATGGAATGTGAATTGAAATAGGTGCATTTAGCCGGGAATGAAACGGGTACAGAATTACATGTCTTTTTTCTAAAATAGATCGGGTTTTTCAGTACGCACTCTTTTTTTTTCAAAATATGCAAAGTATATGCAACCGAACCAACCTCACCAAACCTAAAACGTTAGGATGCCATAGCCTCGAATTGAACAGTACAGTAGTGTTTTGAAAATGTCTGGGCTGAAGCGCGATACATTTCTCAGAAACGGGCCCACTACAATCATGTTCGAAGTTTGTCTCAATTGTTCGGACAACCACGGCTCTATGCCGTTGGTATCCATTGCGTGGAACCCCACCACCTTTAACGCCTTATGATATTTTTATATCCGTGGAGCTTACTCGTCACCACCGGCTGTCTCGCCACCCTTCCTTTCATTCGTGTTTTGCTTCTCTCGCCGCTGGCCAGCCAAACGCACGTTAGCTTGTTCACTGCAAGCTTTCGCGTACGAGCCTTTCGCTGCTCGCCTCCCCGTCTCCCCCACAAAACCCTTTTGCAATACTGTCTCCCCCTGTCCAGACACACTGGTGCCTTTGTCGCGAACTCAGTGTGCGAAGGTGTCCAGTTCAGTGCAGCTCGCAAAGGTACAGAAAAAACTGTGCGCCATCGGCCTCCATACATACATCCTAATCTTTTGAAAGCATCGGCTATTACTTCGGGAAGCCAGCCGAAGCAGAAGAGCCCCCTTAAACGAAAATACGGTTGAAGCCGCGGCGGTGTCTCCCCGAGCCGCGACGCGACGATGTGCGCCGAATAAAACCAGCCTTCGCTGTGTTGTAGGGAGCCTGGGTGAAATCGGAGAACACCAACATCTCGCGCCGCTGGAACAGAGACACAAGGGAGAACTAAACGCACAAGAGCACTGGTCCCACCGCTCGTGCGTGTCTAATTATCCTTTGTGTCTGTGTTCAAGTTCCGCTGTAGTCCCCGGTCAAGCTCAACCAACGAGCCCAAATAGCCACTTTAGCAACGCATCGGTACGAGCTTGCAGGTACTGCACTATAACTCCTTTAAGCGCAGTAATCAGAACACAGGACCAGTGAGGCACCGCTGCTTCTTGTCTCACTCGTGCTGTGTTTTCTCTACTGCGCTTAACGAAGTTCGTTCAGAGAGCGGATAGTGGCGCCTCCATGAGAAAGCTTTCAAGCCTCCATGAGGAGGCTTGAAAGTATACGCGAGTATACTTTCAAGTATACGCGAGATGACACGAGTATACGCAGTGTCATCTATCCCCATTGATTGCTACCCGACTTTCCTGACCTCCAATCGTATCCTTACAGACACTTACGAGGCCCTCGCAGGTTTGAGATAGCATAGTTCCACCCGGCCTATATATCGTCAATAAAATTATTCATCAAATTCAACTCCGGCACCGGAACAATACCAGCATCCGCATCGTCTGGGTGCCTGGCCACGAACTATCTTCTTCAGGCCACCAGGTGGGCCATGGGGTCTCTAAAGGCAGAACACCACTGGTGCTTGGTTTAAGGCCTTTGCAGTCCTCTTCACCCCGTTCAGTATTGCGCATACACCTGCACAAGGAGGGTCAACGTGCCCGTCGCAAAGATCCAGCGCCGGCTGGCTGCCACAGTCGCCTACTACTCACTCTCTGTTCAGGCGATATCTTCATTAAAATATATTGCAAATGCAGCATGCACACCCGAAACATATCGCAGGTGGTATTCTCCACACCTGCCACTCCGATGTCCTTACTTCCATAGCACCACTTCATCTGAAATTGCCCATGTTGTTTGGTGGTTCCTTGCCTTTTCCAGACACCGTGCCTTTAAATCCCCCGAACCATACACCGATCTACAACGAATTGATGCATGACCGTAAATTTAAATTGCTATTTTCACGTTTAAAAGCGTTCTAGCACGTCTTATTAGGTGGCTCCTCCTCCTATAAAACTGGCAAACTTGTATGAACTACCCAATCTAACTAATCCAACTAATCTAACCCAATCTAACCCAGACTAGCTATTAACTAGCCCATTAACTGCCCATTCGAGAACTGGCGCTTTCATTCGATCAACTGACCGTTCAGAAGGTGCCAGTATTTCTTTTATTTTCAACTACCCTCCCCGCCCATTTCTTCAATCGTAAAATGTGCTCCACCGCTTCCAAAAAAGATTATATATTACTACTACTATTAGATCTATAGGGATTTCTAAAGCATGGGTGGCCCTTTCTCGAAAAGGTCTTTTCTTTGCTATTGTCATCCTTTACTTTTGGCGGTTTTTCCTTCTTCTCTAGGTTACTATGACTCGGCACATAACCGCGTTTACATACCAAAAACAAAGAGGACACCTAGTAAAAACAAATAGGAATGACCAACCTGGTTACACACATAATTGTAACTTGTGTAATCAGCCAACTCAAATTACTCAAAAGTGGTCGTAGTACACGTTTCCAACAAACGCTCATAGGTGGAAGGGTACTGTGCCCTCCTTGGCTGAGCACGATTCCACGGGCTGTGATGCTTTATGCCATGCATCTGGCCCTGCTTGAAACGTGATCCAGGCCAAAATTTACTTAGCTTTCTACTCAAGTCATTACGCAGTTTTTTTATTTGTGTAACCTTGCGGCTGTTTTCGGGGCCATTCGTCTGCCACATTGCGGGCCGTCGCTGTTTCAGGGACACCGTATTTTTACCCATCAGAAATATTTATTCAAAGCTTTCGAACTTCGTAAGAGAGACTACAAATTCTTCAAGCACTGTTTTACAAGCCCCAAAACATTCGGTAAACACAAACTTTATGGTACGTCTATGCAGGTAGGCAAGGGTTCTGTTTGAAAAGACGTTTCCTGATCTCTGAAAAAAAAGTTTTACGGAAGCCGACATCTTGTATAGGTGTATATGCAAAACGGAATACAGTAAGACCTCCTTATAACAAAACGGGATATAACGAACTATTGGTATAATGAAGCAATCGTAATTCCCCAGAAATTTCCTTAGGCTCCCATGTATTTGGGACCTGGTTTAATGCAGTGAAAAATTTCCCCTATTGGGTACAACGAACGTTTTTTTTAGAACGAGCATTTACGGGTCTTTTTTGTGCCCGTCAGATCAATGTCTTGAACAGGGCGTTGGGTCACTTCGTATAATGGATGTGGAGATTCAAAACTCGCGCTAGCTGGGGGCCGACAACTCCAGAGCGCTAAAATGTCTGAAAGTGCCGGGCAGCACGCGCTAGTGGGTGCGTCTCCCGGGATCCCGGTAGGGTGCCGGAATGATCCTGCAGGCACTTTACCAACATTCAGCAGACCTGCAGCGCTGTTTGTTTGTTGCTTACGATTTCGGCGAAGACAGACTCTAACCCGCGGCTACCGCAAATGCCAGCCTTCACCTTACGAGGAAGCGGCAAAAATGTATCGAGGGCTTTCTCTACGAAGTGATCCGCCAGCTGATTTGCGGTTGAATTATAATGAATGAGCTCTTTGACGTGAATAAAGTAACCAGTTTTGTCTGCTTTGTTTCTCGTTATTTTTTGTCCTCATGGGCTGCTGTCATGCTGTTCATGTTATGGTCTTCATGACTTTCGGTAGTGAGTCCATCCTCTCTTGCACGTAAACTTTCCATAGAAGTGAACATTGGCTGTAACGAACTAATGGATATAACGAGTTATTGAGAACCCCCTTTCAACTTCGTCATCACGAGAGTTTTGTGTATTTTGCCTTTCCTTTATATTTGTGAATGTATCCCGCAGAAAGGCGTCCGGATTTGCTCCAGGAGAGGAATGCCCAACCATCCTAGAAAGCAGCGAGGCTCCATTCACATCCTTTTTGTCGCCCCCAAGTGAGAGCATTCTTCACAGAGAGCGCGGCAATGCAACTCCAAAATACATTTCGCTGAAGTGCTGGCTAAGTAAAAGACGAAAAGAGAGACGAAAATGTAGCTACAAACCAAGCATTTGCGTCAGGATAAAGGATGCGCTTGCAGGACGTCCTCCACTCTTAATCGGGTCGACCATTCGCGCCGTCGTCTGTATATGGGACTTGTCACCGCCTTAATAGCTATGCACTAAAAAAAGTAAACAACGGGAAAGTGGGGTGCCTCCAAGACACTGAGAACAAAATATCTTAGAACACAGAACTCAATAAATGATAGAACACAAGCAAAAATGCCATCAGGCCCCGCTATATTTGTCCTCTTCTCAAGGGCCCACAGCAATGCCATTTCTGTTGTTCCCTGCCCCATTAGGAAGAAATATGTTTACTGCAGAATTTTTGGGGGAATCTAGTCGGGAATGGCCTATATTGTTTAAGTGGGGAGTTTTCAGATAGAATTCGACGGGAAATTTACTGCCCTTGAATTCGAGTACGTATTCCAAACATTGTTCTGGATGTCCCTATTGTTTCTGTTAGCTTTATCAGCACAAGCAATTAGGGCAATTCACACTACGCTCAATTCAGCAAATATGGCGCTTCCCGCAACGTCAGCGGCGGGTTCTGTTCAAGTAATGATTCAAGTGAGTGAGTACGGCAGACACCAGCGTGGGTGGATACAAACTACTATGGTTGCAAAGACAAGATCAGCGAAGAGATAATTAAACATGTTCGAGGATTGTAAAGATGGAGGCGAAGCGGGGGTTTTCTTAATCGGAAATACAGAGCCTAGCTGGTTGATGATGGAAAGCGTACAACGAAACGCACGTATTAGTTAAGGATTATACTTGTATGTACACGGCCCACCCTAATGGCATCTCGTAGTAAATGCTTCCAACTATGCCTGCTCCTCAGCTAGTTGGCGTAGTCGGTGCCGTTACAAGAAGTCACAATTTAAAACAGTACGTTGGATGTTTCTAACGCCAAAAGTCATCGTACCTAAGCAAGGAGGCTAATTGAGAATAGAAAAGGAAGGTATAGAAGCAAAGCAGAAATTATAAAAACATTAAACTGCTTTAGTTCTTAAGAGGCAAAAAACTAAATTTAGAAGCATTCAATATCGGAGCAAGTAATAATGCCCTGTGCTGTAATTAGAAGGAGCATGTGCGTCATAGCCCAGTCTTAATTTAGCTTCAGAGCGAGATGCGTGAGTTCTATTTTTTAGGTAACATACCAGTTGTAGTGGTTAATACCCCTAGAAAAAAGTGCTCGTTTGTTTTAAAAGACCTTATTACCGGTAGGAATGCTTTCCCAGTAAAGTGGCTTTTAGAAAAGCGAAACAACATGCCAGCGAATGCTCTCTCGTTGGAACTTTTACATTGTATTCCCGAATACACTAAGCCTCATAGCCAAGTCAATGTAGCTTCAGAGCGAGAAGCGTGAGTTTGATTTGTTAAGTAACATACCAGTTGTAGTGGTAATACCCCTAAAAATATGTGCTGTAGTGGGAATGACGCCCGCCGAAGGAACCCAGGAGAAACACCAGAAAACGTTTCATTGACGCGGATGGTGCTGCCGTCTAGGAGAGATGAAGCGAAGTAGTCTCTCATGATGCTAACACGCGTAGACAGTTGGCGTAAGCTGCGTCGTAGTGACGCCGACGGGCGAATGGCGCGAACGCCGACTGATTTGATGCGAACGGAAACGCCAGAGGGTGGCGAACAGCGTTAGCGCGTGGACGCTTCAAGCTACAAATTCTACCTGTCGCGTTGCGCAAGCTAAGCTCTCCGCAACGCAACCATCTGCCGTACACGACACGGAGCAGAACCGAAATGGTCGCACCTTTGCTGGAGTGACCCGCTAGAAGGACGTCGCTCGCTGAGCACACCGAAAATACCGCCACCATACCGCAAACTATGTTGCTTTCGCTGCAGATTTCGCTGCACGTTTCACTTTCGTGTTTTACCGATTTTTATGAGACAGCAATCAGCTAGAGTTTTTTTCTTGCATAGTAAGGCCGCTCACTGACGTCACCGTTACCGCAGTTCCCCTCTTAAATTATGTGAAATTGTTCGCACAGAGGCTCAGCACAACAGCTGTTCATAACGCTACTTGGAATATTGCTTCTTCTGGTTAAAAGCCTAAAAAGACACAAACGTTGTAATAGTCGCATGTATTATCCACTTTTTCAGAGGTGTTAAGTGAAAGGCAGAAGAGAACAAGGGCAGATCCCGGGAATATTTTTGAATGAGAGACGGTCGCGTTGTTTGTCCCCTTCCCCCTACACAAAAAAGTCACAAAAGAAATCTGCTGTTAAACAAGTCAGGCTTTAGAATAAGATTCATGGATGTTATTGGCAGCGTTTATTCCCTCTATTAGAACTGCACATATATCTGCACCGGCAGTGGTGGCATAGCTAGTGCCATGAATAAAACTCTCAGCCAAGGCTGTGGCAAGAATTCTACAGCATTCGTAATTCTCATACATTGCATGCAAAATCTATATCCAGCGTGTGTGAGGAAATTGAACCTATATGTGTTCTGCCGAGCCAAGTGAAAAACTATGGTTAAGCCAGTGCTAGGTACATTGTATTACGCGCCAGCCCAATATCGACCGAAGCCGGAGCATGTGATCAAATGCCTACTATCTCGGCTAACTGGCCTTCAAGAATATCTTGAACAGGAGTTAGAAATAAAAGTTCAAAAATGTGCTGTAAGTTCTTGTCCTTCATAAAATTTATTACAAGTAGTAAGCTCGCCGGGCGAGGGTAGCACAGGGGCTCTGCTCAAATGTGACCACCAGCAAATGGGCTGGCCACAAGTATAAGCTCCTTGTTTGCAAAGCTTTGTAACTAAAAAGCCGATAAAAGGGTAATAGCAGTTGCGACTAGGGGCTATCTCATTGACCTATTTATTTGCAAAACCACACGGGAACACGTAAAGCTTTGTTCAGTCAGTAATCCATTGGCAAGAAATGACTGATTTTGTAAGAATACAAGAGTTAGAGCAAACTAAAAGCTGTAGCATACCTCTGTATCTTTAGCACCAACTACAGCTGAGGTGAAAAGAGAAAAACATTCGAGGACGTTTGTCTAAAAATAAAGTGAAAAACCAGAAATAGAAATAGAGAATCCTACATGCCTCTATCGCTACGATTTCTACTACACTGAATGGGCATAAGATTTCAACGGTGGATTCCGAGAAGAGCGTAAATTCAGGCAGGAAGTAGAGGAGGAGCAAAGAACTGGCAGAGGCGATCAACGACTAAGAGGTGGACCTGCAAAGACGAAATGATAGAAACCTGCATTCCATAAGTAATGGAAGAATCTGTGGGCGTGAGTGACTTAATGGCGTTTCCATCTGGAGGAGCGTTCAACTGTTCCCGGCCACGATCCGCTTCAACGGCAACCGGTCAGAAAATGTCTAAGCAATTTTTACTGTCTCTGTTCGCCCTCGCGGCCAACACGAGCTAGCACTGCCATGCAACAAATAAATGCCACCAAGGTATATTAAGGCCTCCCTTACAAAAATGGTTAACGAGATTGAATTGAAAGTCAATTGACTTTACTCAGTACATTGTGTTGAAAGTCAATTGACTTTGAAATGAAGTTTTGTATTGAGTTCTCGTTGAAAATTGGCCGCCGTGTTTCAAATAAAACTCAATGCTGTGTTTCAATTGAAAGTTTATTGAATATAGTCTACATGTATGTTAATTTCTAATTGACTTTCTGTTGACTCCTAATACACCTTTCCTGTTCATTTTCTATTGTAATGTATCATTTGAAAGTATATTGAGAAAAGTCTGTTGAGTTCTGATTGAGTCTGTGTTGATTCTCTATTGTATCTGCTGTTGAGTTTCTGTTGAGACATGTCAAATAAAACCTGTTCAGCATATTCAAGACGGCTCGTTTGATTTCATTTGAGTTTTTTCTCACATTATATTAACAATTGCCTCATAGAGTTAAGATGACTGTAATAAATATATACTGAGTCTTCTTCAATAATGCAAAAATATTCTAAGAACTGTAATCAAGGTGTGCATTGAGCAGATGAAAAAGTGATGTGTTTTATGGCAAAGCTTGCTTTATTGTTCACGAAATCATCACGGGAGGACTGGAGCCTCGCAGGGTCCACTTGGCTACTTGACTGTGTAGCCTGCAAAATACAACAAGAAACAAACTTGTTTGTTTGCACCAGTATCGCACGAAATGACTATTGCATCCCTTCTTCATTAGGAAGGAGGGTCAAAGTAGCTTGGTATTTTATACGTTAAATGGTTTGTACTTTTGGAAAGCAAGACAAGGAGACAGCAGTTCAAGAAATGTAAAGCGTTTTTCAGGTTTTATTGTCTCAAGGCAAGCCAGCCCCATCAATTATTTCTACAATGGGTAGGGAGTGGAATGCCTTTACTTGAATGCCTTCATCCAATAAATCACCTGAAATCTAGAGGAACGACTATGTCAGCCAGGGAGCCGCAAAATCAACCGCATGGGCTCGTTATCGTGTCTTCCACATCTTGGAGGCCCAAATGAAATCCGCATAGGCCTATCAAGACTGGGGAGCCACAACTTGAAAGGAGAAACCCGAAACTTGTCCAAAAGCATACCTGTCAACCTGTGCATTTTGTTTTATGAAATATCAGTGTTTGAACTGTCAAAACAAAATTAGAAAACTGTCAACTTGCATGAACTGGTTAAAAATTGTAGCCTTGATTAAAAAAAAACTAGTGTCAGTAGGTACTGTAAATTTAAGTTACTACAACAGGCAATCATTGCAAATGGCTTTATGAATGAATGGGCGCATGCTACTTTGTGCGTACCGACTAGTGGTAAATAATACATGAACCGTGAAAGAAAAAATCTTGCTAGAAAGAACGTCACAGAAAAAAATACCTATAGTAAATTTCGCAGTGTTTCACACTTTTATAACGCTAAAGTCTAGTGTGTGCCGTGCAGTACGTTTAACAAACAAGTAGCACTAAGCAGCAGCTTGAAGGCATCATATGAGGTATGGGTATTTCCACATTTTTGCCTTAATCGTAACAATGCCAGGGGAGTGTCAAAGTATTAGAAGGTAGTCTGATGCCAGTTTACACACAAGGAAAACACGAAACAGTTTTGTCTGGGGAGGGAAAAAAACAGCAAAGTTGCTGTAAATGAGAAATAATGGAAGAGCTTGTTTTTTTCCTTTGTTGGGCGAGATTTTCTATACAGTAGCATGACTAAAACCGTATGGTGATACAATGCCTACCAATCATTTAGGTAATTCCTAGAGGCAGAACATCTTTCACAACAGATTGACTAAGCCCTCATGCAGTGCTGGTGTAGCATCAGTCAGTAGGCCAAGCATCCAGATGCCCGAGTAGTCAGTGGGCAGGCCCCACGGGTCTTGCCCGGACGCATTAGCAGAGACGCCGGTCGCTCCTTCTTCGCCTGCGGCTCAATTGCTGCAACGTGGGAGCGCGCTTGCACCACCAAGGCCGCCGGTCATCCCCCACCTGCGCCGACTGCCCAGAGCCCGAGACGCTAGAGCACTTGCTGTGCTCTTGCCCGCAGCACGACACCGCAAGGACACAACTCCGGGCCGAACTCCAGCGACTCGGTGCCCCAAGCCACAAGCTAGAAGACTTCCTGTTCCCCACGGGACCGGACGCCATCCGACGGGAGGTCTTCCAGCACCTAGTCAACTTCCTGGTTACAACAGGACTAGCACTGCGTTTGTAGCCATCGAGTCATGGACTAAACGAACGCGATATAGACTATCTCCCACTCTCCTAACGCTCTCCTCTTCCCCCTTCTCTCTTCCTATCCTTTGAAGCCCCAATCCCCTTCCCTGGACTGGGTCGTATGAGGGTGAACTCCCCGTTGAGTTCAACAATATCCCCAGGCCTTTTCTCTTCCCTCCTTTGTTAATAAATCACCACCCCCCACGTCTGATGCCACGTTTAGTCAAAATTGTTACTCAATAATTTTGCTATTACTCACACCACATTAACCGAACCTATTCAAAACTGCTCCGAGAAATGCAGTCAGCATGTTGTAATTAGAAGCAATGGCAAATTTCAATTTATGCTAGCAAGTCGAGCAAGGGCTTAAATCAAACCCGGTATTCATCAGTTTGAAAGTTTGACCCCTGCGCATGTTCTAGCGCAAGCTGCCTACCCCCTGAAACAAAAATTGGCGAATAATAAATTCACGCAAAGATACATAGAGAGAATTGGCACTTTGTGTGAAAAGACTAATATATGACAACAGTGTGCAGTCTGTTTCCAACTGCTACTTACGCAGCACCTTTTTTTCTGCAGTAATTTTAAAGCCAAAGTTTCCGCTTGCCTTTAGGGTGTCACGGTATATTTTACCAACTATATTTTAGCACCATGTCTCCTAACTGGTTCAACACACTATCCTGTTTGTGACTAGTAAATCTGCCTCTCAGCTTAGCGCTGTCAGGTGTGCTTGGATGGCGCAGTAATCGTGCGTCTGTTATTGATCCGACAGGCACTTCTTCGATTCGACCTCCTTCATTTTTTTCATTTTCGTAACTAAGTTCATCAAACATCTTATTAGCCTTAATCAAGGTGTTCTTTCTTTTTTTATGACACTTCTTACTAGGTAATGCATGGCTGTTGCTCCGTTCTGTAGCGGCACTACGTCTGGGATTTTATTCATTCGTCACTTGCCTTCAAACGTATTGTTCGATCTTTAGCTCTACATGCATACAAAGACAGCACATGCGAAAGCAATACATCAGAGCGGAAGACAGTAAAATACTGATTGTTGCCAAAATGTTGCATGATGCTTAAATTCCTCCCGTTCAATTTGTTACACTTATTTGAAAGGCTACAAAGGCTTGAAAAACTTTTTTTTAAAGGCTGAAGTGTAATCATACCCTTTATGTCAATCTCGAGACAGCATGCATAAAAACACTTTTTATATTGCGACAAATAACCAAGTCGTGAGTACAGCCATTCAGGTAGGTCTGTACAACGTTAGTCATGATGAAATGCACAGGAGCGCTCGGAAAGCATGAAGTTACCTTATAACAATGTCGCTCTTAGCGGGGCTCCCAGCTTGGTGAATTTGACGGATTATAAAGTGTTGCTAACAGGGATGGTAACACTTCACTTCGCAAGCTTCTTCACCGTACGATCACAGCATACAGACACAACACGGACACACAAAGATGTTCACCGGCGGTAGAAAAGCGCATACGATGGCTTATCCTTCAATAAACTTTATGTTTCGCCAGCTGGACTCCAATGCCTGACTTTCGATGCTCGTTGAAAAGTTTCGCACACGGCAAATAAATTGCCAACAACATGAGCAACGCTGTATATTTGCGCAGAAGAGTGAGAACGACCGCACTGCGCTGGTTCCCACACATCTGGGATTGCGAACAAGCGACTTTGGCTTGGTTTCAATTCGGTTTGCAATTGCTATGCCCCAGTTACGCATTCTTTTGAAAATTCAGCCAGAAAACCTTGACCGAGATAATAAAAAATCTACAGCAGCTTGTGAGTCGTATGTTAATATTTACGTATATTTTTATACAATTATTACCAACCCCTCAAGCAGCACAAATATTATATTGCAGGTAATCGAGCTCCGCCGAGGTCGTGATGTTGGCTGTTATCGTCACCGGCGGCAATGGCGACGCAGCTTACTAGACATTTGCGACAGCGTGGTCACTTTAGCTTAGCTTGGGAGGGTGCCAGAGGAACCAAAAGAACTGGTTATCACCGGGCGTGGAGGTGGATGGCACGCTCTTTTGTGTCCGGGCGCCCGCGCCCTTCCCCGCTTCGGCGAACGGCAGCTGAAGAGAGGGCGGAAGAGCTCTGGAAAGTACAATCCTTCAAAACAGCTTTGAAGTTCTTGATCTGCATGCTGGCGCAGGATATTTGCGAGGCGCTTGTGTTTGAGAAACACGGTGTTGACGCCTTTAAAAGAAATACTTTTGTTAGCGAGAGAGCGGTTCAGAGTGTAACAAGCGGCACGCCAGCTCACTAATTTTTCGGTTTCTCTCTTTTTTTTTTTAGTGACGTGAAGCACTGTCAGGCTCGTCCTTTTTTGTGTCCCTTTGCAATAAAGATGAGTTGTTATTCAGTGCCTCAGTTTGTCTTTCTTCCTTTTTTTTCTTCGTTTGTTCGTTTATTTCGTGTGAGCGGCGGCGCCTTGGACTGAAAGCCTCTTCCGCTTATGAGTACGAAGTTCGTTTGCAGTCAAAGAACTGTTTTCACCTGTTTTATTAGAATGTAGATGCGCGTTTGCTCCTTGCGGGATTCTCTTTATTCCACACTGCAGTTCTACAGTTGTTATCGTAGACAGTTCACGGTATCTTTAAGGAAAGTTAAGTATGCGAGGAATATTGATTTGTTTGATTACGAAATTTAAGTCGTCGACGCACACTGGCGAAAAGGCGCGCAGTAGTGGAGGGCCCCGGATTCACCGCCCGAGCCTGGTATCTTAACGTGCGCCTAAATCTCGAACACATTGGCGTTTTCGCTTTTTGCCTCCAAAAGAAAAGAGGCCTCTGCGACGGGGAATAGAACTCGCGTCCTTAGGCTCAGATCACGGCGGGGTGTGCAAGGGATACCTGAAGTTCTGGCTACCGTGATGATATGCACGAGTGAACGACGATGAGGCCAAGCTTGCGTTCGCTTGATTTGAAGTCTTGTTTTGAAAGTTTGCGGTATACAAAATTTTAATTATTTTGTTTCGGCGTGTAGTTGTTTACACCAAAGTTTTGCTCTTTTTTTGTGTATTTATAGGCACATTTTTGTCAGTGGAATATTCTTGTGCGTTTGGGTTTGTGAGATAAGTATTCATATCAGCAAAAAGCGCTGTTAGTATCGTGCCTCCACAGAAAACACTGAGTCATCGCACCAGGATGCAATGTCAAATATGCCTTTTGTAAACGTAGCAGATGAAATTGCTTTTAAATCTACCTCCTCTTCCACCCTCCTTCGGAACACAACGTATCACAGCATTGTATTTGTGAAAAGAGGTAGAGGGAGTGGTGACTTATCTTTTATCTCCAGAACTAGGACCCAAGATGTGTAGCCATCCCCCCACCCTTTCACACACACACACTTTCACTTTTTTCCCGGTCGAGATATGCATGATTCAAGATTTCTTTCTAACTTTTCCAGAAGACTGACTTCGAATATCTCCATTCCGCTAAAGCGCGCTAAAGCGGAAGCTTAGCAGTAGGGAAGATTGCTCACCCATTATGTCAATATGTGCTAAGGTATAACGAAGAAAATCAGCGGCTATGGTAATAAAACGATTCCGCAGGAGTCACGTGCCAGAAGAGATGAGTCACTAGAGTTTTGTCAACTTTTATTAGCTGCAATGTTTTGTGCAAAGCATGTTGCGGCATTATTTGAGAAAATGCATTAAAAATTATCCAGTATAATTGATTTTCCCACTTAGCAGGTATAATTATTATTTGGGCAAAGATACTGCTGGTACAGGCTACTGAATTACCCTAAGGAGTTCATTCACTGTTGAAAATTAAGCGCAAACCATAAAACACGAATACGAGAGAAGGACACCGGTATAATTTTGAACAATGCATGTTCACCACCTAGCTCGACTCGCACTTTTACTTGAGTTTTGTCAGTAGAAACTCTATTGAGTTTTATATAAACGAGGTCAGTTGATATTCTGTCGAGTTTTGTCTATTTACACCTGGTTGACTTTTTATTGACTGTACTCAATGGAAATGTCAATGTAAAATAAAAAAGCATAAAACTAACCTAGTAGTCTAAATTCCATTGACACAGTGGCAGCGCTGAAAAAAAATAGCCCTTTAAAGTGTGTTTCAGCCTGATGAGTTTTGTCAATTGGTTCACCAAGAGTTTTAATGGACAAGCGTCAATTGGTTTGGTTTTGCGTTTTCTCCATACAAATCTTTTTGAGTTTCAACTGACACATCTCAATAGCCAACTGAGTTTGAATTATGTTCCTGTTGACTCAGTAAAAACTCGACAGGAACCTAATTCAAACTCAAAATCCATTTTTAAGGGTGGCGAAGGCACGCTCTTATCTTTCCTATCTCAAGGCTCCCCGTTAATTTGTAATATATTAATTTTTGTCATGTTCAATTGCAGCCTCTTAAAGTATCGTGTTGCGGCGGTCGCGTTATTTTGATTCTTGGGGGGATCCCTGCCTTCTGTTATGATATGGGGTGACCCGCAAAAACAAATATTACGCGCAAAGTTAATATTCCACCGGATGTCAAGCTTCTCCTACGTCTTTTTTGGTATTTCAGTTCGTTGAGCGTTCTCCGAGTTTTCTAATAAACCACCACACGATGCCTTTGTAGTCTTGTTACCAGCCGCGATGAAAGCAGTCAGGCGCAGAATACGAAAACAAAATCGGTTCTTTGAAATTGTTATATTCAACGAAAGGTGGTAACGCAAATAAAAAAAACTACACCCAGTTCCACCCAGTGTAAAAGTTGCTAAAACCGCGGAGCTGTGGTTCTCATGTGTCGGCTCGAGCGTAAACGGGTGCTCGTCCGAGAAAGGCAGCGTCCGTTTTGCGTACATTCTACTCTTCGCGTGAAAGACCAGTCAAACGGCAGCGGGCGCTAGGCTCCCTCTACTCTTTCTTCCTTAGCTGGATAGAGAGGAACCCGCCTCTGTGAGACCACTGCGCCATCTATCGGTGAATGCGGAAGACGCTACCATCCCTGCGTCACCCACCACCTATGGCAGACATATGGAATGGCTCATCGAACAGCAGCTCCGCTCTTAACAGTCACACGTCTGGGCTCGGCATCTTTGACCCGTAAGCCCCTTCACTAACCCTCAATTTCCAGTTCAGCCGCCGTATCGATTCCAGTGTGCAACAATTTCAATTGGCGAATTCATGTACCTGATCCTGACATTGTTGTTCATCGCAACTTTGGAAGCAACGAGATGCTGATGACGGCAGATCCAAGTAGAAAGTAGGCCGCCGCATATAAGTAGTCAACCAATTGAACAGGCACACTTCTGTCAGCTTGGAGCACTAGGAAACGACACTTCTTAAACAGCGTCATCGATTCCAAACGCGTTATATGAAATGAAACTAAAGGAAAGCACTTTTCATGTGATTGATTCCGTCGGTGCTTCGAATCCCTTGAGCAACCAACGTAGGAATTTTCCAATATTTTTGTATATTTGTCTTTTCTTCTCGTCCACTTTGAAAGGCTTCCGATATTTTGCGTGCTCACCGAGCCACCGAAAGCACCGTATTTTTGTTGTAAAAGTAATTCCCCCGGAAATTTGTGCAAGTTTTTAATGAACTTCAGAGTAAATGGCAGGCAGAAGCTGTGTACACAAGGAATGTGCTGTGTGCTCGGGTTTAACACATGGAGGCGTTCTGTACACGATTGTAAACCTTGTATCCTTTATAAAAGGCACACAACGCAGAAGGCAGCAGCAACAGGGATTAAAAAGACCGAGCGTTAAACCAAGTGCAGCGAACGAATTAAAATAAAGGTTCCTGGAGAAAATATAGCCTTGCCGGAACAGCGACGTTGAGATCCGGCGCTGTTCATTACCGAGGGATCCTTACCGAGAGATACTTCGTGCTAGAGACAATTCAGCGGGGTTATCCAAAATACAACCGGCACTCCTTTCTTTGGCGTTGCAAATCCTCACTTTGGGCGACAGTTCCGGCCGACGGTAAACTACATTGGTGTCTTTTGGCTGGACTTCATTACATTTGTTTTAACAGTCACTATTCTGCCTCGCCAACCATTGGCCTTTGAGTGCCTTCTGATGTAGTCTATTTTAAAATCAAAGTAGACAAGCTAACTCGGTTTTGTATTAACATATGTATACCAGCACTGCGTGCTTTTACCTTGAACGTCGCGTTAAGCGCCAGGATCGCTTACTAAGTGCTCCAAAAAATGAAGGGTTCTCATGGTGTTTTTCAAAGTGTTGCAGTTTCAATAACCCCATGCGGTGATAGTGTTTTCTTCGGAGGAAGATTTTTCCGAACGCGAAAGAGCCAAACGGTTACCGCACATTCCGTCTCTCGCGGCGAGCTTCAATCCACCTAGAAGGTGTGCCAGCACCCGCTTCAGTTCGGAATGAACGACAGCCCGGTGACGAAGTCGTGAACTTTGTGGAGGAAGAAAACGTTAACTCTGACCGAGATGTCACTAAAGAACTTCTCATGGCCTTTCGTGTCGGGAGAGGTTCGCCTGTTCGTGCAACCTTTGAAGCCCTGTTTAACCAACTTGATATTATAGCTGTCACGCATTCAGTACAATAGTGCTTCATCGTTGCCTTCGCCTCCACACCGCGTGCCAGCTTCCTGTAGACGTAGAGAAGCCAAGTAAAAGTCACATAAAGTGACCACCGGAAACGGAGCGGTGTGCATGTCAGAAAAAACGGTGTTCCTCTGTGCCCTTGGCCGTCTATACTTGCGCCGAATGGTACTTTCTGCATTCAAGCAACGAGTGAGGGAGAATAGCCAGGAAAGTTTGGATTGGTACTGAATGCGTAGAAGACACCGAGGGTACGCAGGTGGAAAAACCATTCTTTAATTTGTAGAAGCATATAGCACCGCTCAGCGCAAACCTAATGATAACAACAGAGGGCAGGGCAAATAGGAGAGTTGCGGACATTTTAATTGCCCTGTGTATATGCGTAGCTCCATCGCTTTTTGAAGACCCCGGCTGCCGAGTCACCCTCGACATTTGCGATAACGTCTCCTCCAGCCACACTGTTAAATATGTGACTAACCACTGTTCAACAGCTCCGTTATTGTTGAGCGTGTGATATACAACACTAAAAATGTGCAGTTTGGTTGCAGTTCAATCCGCAGCAGCAGCAGTTGAAAGTATTTTATTATGTACTATGGTTAATGATAACATCAAACGTGGTGGCAGCTAAACTCTGGACCCACGAATATGCACTTCTCAACAGGGTTTTCACCAAGGGGCCAAGTGGGTGAGGTTGCACGTTGTCCTTTCTAAGAGCCTCATGACCCGGTTTCGCACTAACCCGGTTCCCTAATAACCTCACTTTCCGCACAAGTGGGGTTATGAAGGCTTCGGGGGCTCACCCGCCCTTCACAAAGGTGAATGCGAAATGGAGAACAATCTCATCGTTCTGCTCATTATCTTATCGATGGGCTCGTGTGATCATTGTAATTACAGTGCGTCACTGCTTGCGCAAGTGCGGTAGGACATATGTTTGTTGACGGTCAACCCAGCATCCGATCGTAAGATATAAAGATGGTGGTTTTAAATTTAACCTGTTTTTTTCGCGTTCGCTGCAGCAATATGCTTACTTTACAAACACAACTAGAATAACTTTTGCTCCTTTTAAGAAATATACCGCACAGGATTTCCAGCCTGACATTACCTGGCAACCCAACGCTAATATAACCGTACCTCCCGCTACCTGATTTTTTTTCTTGAACGAACACGTATTGAAGATTCTCTCTGCGTAAAAAGCAGACCTACATTGCAATGATTCCCACAAAAATTTAACAAAGATTTTATTCAAGGATGCTTTCCTGGATCCTCATCGGGGTTATCTAGCGACTGATTTGAACTGCAGAACCATACTGTTCACGGTAATGAATACGCATATTTGACATAGTACAGAATACAACAACAAAATATCGTGCCAACTTACAAGCTCTGAGTTTTCGCCACAAACATGCATGTCTCTGTATCAGAAAATTGTCCTCCACTAATCACTACGTCAGGATTTTGTCGGACAGTGCAACTTTTTGTTTGCGTTAAGATCGAACGAACAAATTGAAACACATTAATTTAGGTCATCCTCAGAGGCGCGATAGGGTCTCCCGTAAACTATAATAAACTGGAACGACTTATCATGAAACATAGCCACCAAAATTGTGGTCATGAAATTTTAAAAATATATTTTAAGGCGGTGTTACAAGGCATTTCCGGTTAAAATTAGTGCAATTATCTTATATCTAACCTGACGTGATATTGACACGCGGCTTCGCACTACACACGAATATAGTTTTATGGCTTATCCAGTCATTTTTATAAAGAACCGTTGATCTGCACCTTACGACCGGTAATCACATTCTTCAACGACAGGGAGAATTCGGACGGACTTGAATTTTGGAGCAGCAGCACACGCCGCTTCATATACAGCCCGATTACAAACACGTTATATAAAGTGGAACTGAAGGCAAACCCAGTTTATGTGATTCAGCCCTTGTGTGCGTTGATTTCCTTGTACAACCAACGCCGGGACTTGCTAGTATTTTCATGCATGTATGTCTTTTCTTTTCGTGCAGTTTAGAGGTTTCCAAGATTTCGCACGTTCACAGAGCCACCAAAAGCACTGTATTTTTGTTTTTCAAAAGAACTTCTCTGGAAATCATTGCTGCTTATAAAAGAAGTTTGAAGTAATGGCAATCACAAGGTGCGTACACAAGGAATGTGCTGTGGGCTCACATCGGACACATGAAGGCGTGCTGAACAGCACTTTAAACCTTGTCCTACGCTTTAAGTTAAAGAACACAACAGAGAAGGCAGCAGCAACAGGAACTCGAGAGAAGGGGTGTTAAACCAAGCGCAACGAATGCTCCAAAATTGAATGTTCTTCGGAAAATAGAGCTTTGCCAGAACAGAGCCACTTTTGCGACAGCGACAGCTATTCCCTGCTTCCGAATTCCACACAGCTTGCCTACTAAACGCTAAGCAATTATAAAGTTGCAATAATGGTGGAATGATGTGTTTATATTCGCGTAGTGAAATGGAGGGGCCTAACTGCCGGAATAACGCGAGGGAGGGGGTAGAGGTAACTAATTCGCACAGAAGTTTAATCATCGCTGCTAGTACCTTCACGTCACGTGATAGTATCCCATCCTATTCTCCTCAACACAATGGTCTAACGCGTTCAAACGCATTTTTATAATCCTAATCCCCAGTATCCAATACAGCATCAAGTAAGCGCGGCCATTGACGAGCCGATCTTATTTAATAGCGAGAGTAATACGTGCCACGCGGACGTTGCCATCTGCTTAACAGCAACTGCTACAAAAGCAACAAGAATCTGCCCTCGCGTATGCTAAATGTGCACAAACGTAATAGCTCTGCATGTTCTGTTACGTTCAATGGTTTGAGGTGAGCCCGTGTAGAATGAATATCATGCTACGCGTACATTAATTTTACAGTGACAGAATGCCGCTGTACAATGTGTACCTTGTTGTATCATGTGCGCTCAGCTGCTTCCCAATAGAGAAGCTTTATTAGACATCGACAGCACAACAAGAGAGCTACCAGACGTTAATGGAGCGTTGCACTCTTTCCAATAGGTACAGCAACTACGCCATGTGCTAGCAAAGCTGAGCTAGATAGTGAAGGACACATCTAACTGCGGAGCTGTTTACGGTTGAGCTTAATCGGGGGGGGGGGACAAAAAACTACAGAAAAACGCCCCTACTGAAAGGGTGCACCAAGGCAGACAGGCAACTGTAACAGTGTAGCCGGCTTTTGCGCCTGCTTAAGTGTGAGCACAAGGGGCATACGCGTATGCGCACCCCTTCCTATACCATTTGAAGAGCGGTAGTCTTTCTTGAGTTACGAAAACTAAAAAACGTTGTCGCAGATTGCACTATCGGTGCAATGGTGGCGAAACAGTGGAGCTAGGGACCGAGCTGGCCTTCCTCCGTGTCCCCCCCCCCTGGAATCCGCTGTTAATGTATTGTAAAATGCCTCTAAACTTGGCCTTCCTCCTTAACTCTTAGCCTAGCCTAGCAGGACCATCTCAAATCCTAACAAAGCTTAGTAAAGCCAAGCAAAGCTTAGGAAACCTGAAGAAGCTGGGCCGACGCCAAACTCCGCCATTTCTCTAGCTGCGGAATTTGTTTTGCACGGAGGTCACAGAGCGAAAGTAATAGGCAGCAGACTCGGTGTCAGCATGGCGTTTCTGTCCATCCGCCCGCAGGAATTATGCTCAGGTTTTCGAACGGTAGACGTTCTCGTGTTGTTTCAATTATACGTAATACACAGCCGCAAACGTTTGCTCATTTTACCTCTGCGCATTCAAGCTTTTTTGAAGACCTTTTTAATTTTTTTTTCTCAAAAACTCATAAAAGCCCTCTGTGGAGGGGGTTGCACGGGGTAAGGGGAATTACACTGGTGTCACAACAACTAAAAAAAGAACAAAATAAACACAAGAACTTAAAATTGCCAAAACGTTTACATCGCTAGGGGTGAAACAAATTCGGAAACATTGGTAGAACAATAAGAACAGCTATTGGTACCGCAACCAGTACGAACTAGAGAGAGAACACTACCAAACGTAATTTACCACACGCTATTTGACAGCGCAAGAACTGAGTGAAAAGAGGCGGTAAATTATACATATTATACGAAGGAGCTTTTGCTCAAGCAATTAGTAAATTTCAAGGTATTCGGTTCGGTAACAATGTTGATGGTTGATGATTCCATACTATTGTGGTACGAGGAACAAATGATTCGGCAAAATGAAGGGTAGGACATGTAATGCGTTTGATTTTGCATGAATGCGTTCGACCCGAAAAACTGGGTGTGGGTTCACAGATGAATTCGTTACGAAGGGACACATGGTAGTATAGTTTATGAAATAATACTACGCAAGATATGCTGCGGCGATGCAATAAGGCTTCGAGTTCAAAACAATATTTAATGCGTTTATGCTCTTTTAGGGTGAGTAATCAGAAAATGCTAAGGGGGCAGCGCGGGTTTGCAAGGCTTCGAATCCATTGGTTAGATATGACTGATGAGGGTCCCAAATGTCGGATGGTTACTCTAGTTTCGGGCGTATTAGTGTAATATACGCCAACTCTTGTAAACGCACGGGAGCATGTCTGAGGTTACATTTGAGTTAACCCAGACACTGGTTAGCGGACGCGAGGATACGGTAATGTATTTATTCAATGTCAAGTTACTGGTTAGATGCACGCCAAGGTATTTATAGGTGGAAGTTCTCGGCACGAGGCTGTCGTTTATATGTAAGATGCTGAATTTTGGTAGGCTTGATTAATAAAGGACACTACTTTTGTTTTAGCAAGATTTATAGGCGTTAGCCATGTTGAGCACCATTTTTTTATAACGTTTAGGTCACATTGAAGAATGTCATTTTTATGGTTTTCTGCATTATACGCACTCATCTGCAAATAGTCGTATGTTAGATTTAATGCATTATGGTAAGGCATAAAGTTGGGCTAGTGGGTTATCTGACTGCATATTTCTAACGAAAAATAGGCACAGACTAAGAAGAAGTGCACAGCGAGTGTCACACAGAAGTACACAGCGAGTCTAGCGAGTGTCCTGTGTACTTTTTCGTCCGTGTCTATTTTTCGCTAGTAATATGCAGGCATTATGGTAGATGACATGTTCGTGTAGAACTAGTTTCAGGTATAATAAAGCGAAAGCTTTTTTTTTACTGGGGCGAATGGCATCCTCTGAAAAAAAAACTAATTCATTTTACCACAGTTGGACCACACAAAATCTCTGATAAGAGCTCCGGACACGCGGCGCGTGCGAGAAACCGGGCTTCCATTGTGTCTTAACCGTTACTTGAAAATCTCGACTGGTTCTAGATAAGAATGCGCGCATCAATTATAAAAAAGTGGGTAAGTAGCATACCTTTATCTCATAAGCAACGTATAGGCATACTTTTAGATCTTTCTTCGGTGCTTTGAAACCTTCGCATGGGTTATTCCTTCGTTTGTAATTTCTGTCTTTGAAGGACTGAGGATTGATTGAACGCACCTTCAGCGAAGGTTTCGACGCACTTTTGACGCGATTTATTTGTAAGAAAGCTTTCGGGCTCCTCCCAACATTCTTTAGAAAGGGATGGGAAAGATTGTTGGGCTAGTTTGAAGATGGTGGTTTTTAAGTCGTATTGGCGCAATATTTGAACCACTTTGGCAGACGGAAGGGGAAGAGCATGCGCTGTTTTATTTTTCTTTTTTTTGTTTTTTTTGCTTCAAACATGGGTTGTCAGAAGACTGGAGAGATCATCTGGGACCTTATCAAAAGTGCTAGTACCTGGCCTCTGCAGTTAAGACATATATAACATTGCAAGCACTCAGTTACACTACATGTAGAAACGAAAGAATACCGAAAAAGAAGCAGAATATAGCATATGCAAAATATACTGTTTACCGCACCGCACATAAAGAAAATATCTCGTCAACAAAATTAAACAATACGCGCATACAAAGTTCATCAGATATTAAACGCAGGATTTATACCAGAAAACATTTAATAAAAACACGTTATGAAAAATAATATTAAGCAATGTTTCCCCGATTCAATAAGCGACGTAAGCTCCTCACATGGTACGTACTTTTTGAGTGCACTGGGAAAATTTTGACTTTGTTCGAATTGTAGTGGTACGATATTCTATATTTCAGTTCCGACATGTTACAGAGTCCGTTTGTCATAGCAGTCATGTATTGGGGGATGGTTGAAATTGTGATTCGATTGAGTTCTAGTATTTCTGACAGGTGTTATAAATATTGATGATGGTAGGAGGTTATTGTTTGATATAATGTTCCGTGTAACATAAGCTACTTGGCAATGGCGTGCAAGTAAAAAAGGCATTATTCCTAGCTTTTTGAAGAGTGGTGCCAAATGAGCCGTGTATGTGGAAAACGTCATGATTCGTAGCGCGCGTTTTTCAATATAATAACCGGTTCAATATACGAATGACAAGTATTGCCTTATGTTTCTACGCAGTAGGTCAAGTGGCAGTGAAAAGTACCGAAATAAATGGCTAGAGGAGATAGAGAAAAATGATAGTGTGCCTGATAGAGGGTGAAACAAGCACGGCTCAATTTGCTGCACATTATTTTTATGTGTTCCTTATAGTGCATTGACGTGTCTAGGGAGACGTCAAGTTATTTATAAGTTGAACTGTCGTAATTTCTTCTCCGCCTATCTTAAGTGTTATTATTTTATTGATCCGTTTAGCTGAGGACGAAAACACGACGTAGTTAGTTTTGTATGCATTAGGCATTAATCTTTTGTTGGAAAATCATTGTTCAATGTTTGTTCTAAGTTGTGAATATCCGACCCAGGTGCAAAAACCGCAGTGTCGTCAGCGTAAATTATGGTTTGCCCTTTATCTCTGGAGTTAAGTATCTTGTTGACGTATGATGCGAATAAAATTGGCCCCAAAACAGATCCCTTCGGTATACCGTGCGTTAGAGGTAGGAATTCACTCACTGTATTTCCTATATGCACTCCCTGCGTACGCTAGGTCAGAGAGCTTTGGAAAAAGTTAATTGACGTACAAAGAAAAACATACCAATTTAGCTTTTGAAGAAGTATACTGTGGTCAACCGTATCCAAGGCTTTTGTTACGTCCAGAAATAACCCAATGACACGTTTGCCGTTATTCAAACAGGTGTTTATTATATTTGTAACGGTTGCTACAGCCGTGGTAGTAGATTTACTGGGACGGAAGGCACGCTGGTGAGGCGCTAAGGTGTGGTATTTTGTTAGGAATTCTAAGACTCGTTTAGCTATAAGTTTTTCGTACAACGTGTTAATAGCACTAAGGGCGGAAATAGGTCTATAGTTTTCTAAAACAATGCAGTCACCACTTTTATGTAAAGGAGCCACTGTAGCTTTTTTTAACAGGTGAGGGCATACCCAGCATAAAGGGCTGCGTTAAATATTTTCTCTGAGTATGTACTAAGCACCTCGGCATTTGATTTTAATATTTTCACAATTACCGTGTCATATCACGCTGCCTTGCCCGTACAAAATGAATAAATTGTTGAGCTTATCTCGGCCACAGTTATGTCAACGAAAGCAAACGAGTTAGCAGTTCGAGCTAGCTGTCTAAGATTGGTTAGAGAGGCAGTCGCAAAGCCAGATTGCGGCCAATGTTCCTAAAATATTCGTTGAAGCAGTTGGCAAGGTTTATTCGGGATGAACCATACTGAGCAATATCAGGAAGGTTACGCGTGTTTGATTATTCCTTGATGACCGAGTTAATTACTCTCAATGCTTTCTTGGAATATTTTATTCCATAAAATTATACTGGTATATTACTGATTTTTATTGTGGCGTAAGGCAGCTACTACTTTGTTTCTTAGGATTCTATACTGATTTCTGTAATAGATGTTATCTTTATTTTCTTTATGTTTTTGATACCAGTTGTTTTTGTGCGTAAAAGGGCGAGTGCACTCGCTGATACCTACGGACGAATTGATTGTTCATTGTTTGTTCTTTGGCGGGAGTGTGTTGTTTTCATGCGTTTGGTTAGTGCATCTAAAAGGCATTCATTCATGTGGTTAATGTCAGTGCCATTTATATTATCACTGGTTGTTGCTCACAAGCTATCGCGCAGGGACTGAACTTGTACTCGAGTGATCGGCAGATAAGGTGACTTTGCTCCCTCGTGGTCCGAAGGGGAAATAAGAAGAAGCCAGCAGCGAGTTTTTTTTTCAGAATGACTAAACAACGATAGCGAAAACGACGGAACCCACAGTCTGAATATGTGCACACAAAGAAAGGTGGTGAGCAACGCAAGCGCAGGGATTAGTAACAGTGTTATATAACAGGGCATGCGAAGGAAGACCAAAGCATGCTCTTAGCGTACAGTATACTGAGTAACAATTAAAAAGATTTCACCACTTCCGCAATTGAGATACGAAAGCTGAAAAAAATAGCGGAGCTGATGTTTGCGAGCAGATTTACTTTGGCTTTTCTTGTGTATGTCCCTTCCTTAAAAAAGAAGGTGAAAAGCGAAGCTTCAAGTGTTGTCCCTGATGGAACCTGCAACGCGAGGACGCCGGGTGCAGCGAAAGACTAAAAAACGCCTCCCGTGGCAATAATAAAACCTGGGTACCTTGCGTAATGAGCCAACGTCTCTCCTATTGCGCCACTTTGACACACTGAAAAAAAGTTGAGGCGACAACAACAGAGTTCGTCACGAGAAAGCTTAGCTTTCAATTATTGTCGTCATTCGACGGAGGGGTGCACGCTGTTTGTTTTGTCAAACCCACGACTGCACCGATCTCGGCTCCCGTTTTTTCACGTAAATACTTGTTGTAGTGCGTGTCCAAGGTGACTACTATCCCTCCTTATTCATATAAACTCTATAACCCCTCACTTCCTTGCTTTTTTAGTGCGCTTATTTGGAGTTACCAACCAACTGCACATTTTAGGCAAAAAAACACATAAACGAGATGGCATATATGTGGCACAAGTTCCTCAACGATGCGGGCAGGATATATTATCTCTCGAATATTGGCAGAGCGAGCATTGCACACTTCACCATAGCCGTTCGCTGACGAAGCTACGTCAGAAGAGGCATGTTAACAAAGAATGGGACCCCTGCATTGGCCCCAAACGTCGAATGTGATCAGCTTTACTGCTTAAAGTAAAAGAAAATGCGGAAAAGAGAGAGTGGGTAAATGCGCACGCCATCATGGTTCTCTCGACAGCCGAGGTGCAACGTCAGATCGCGTGTCAATGCATTTTGCCACGCGCTCGTGTGTACCGGCATATTTTGCACCCGGGTCTACATATAAATGTCTTAAACAGTACGCAAGAGTCTTAGCTTTTTAAAATTACAACTAAGTTGCAAAGGCCTTTAGAAGTATCCTGCACTTCCAATTAAGGGTAGCACGGCTACACTCGGGGACAACTTATTAAGAGCGACCAAGCAAGGTGCCCCTGGCCTTGTCACCGCAACCGGCTATTCCTCCGCGAAGCGACAACTGACACGAGTTGTTGTGATTTTTAGGACTTCATCTGCTTGTAGATGACTGCATCGACGGCATACTACGTGAGAAAAGCGCTCGATATCGCACGTTAGGTGAAATCTTCCAAACCACGTGCATACGTGGACATTCGTGGCCGTCGCTTTGGCCATGCGGTACACTACATTAGCCATTGCCGTTCTTAAGGGGCAGGCAACCGATTTTGGGGGATTTTATTTTCTACATCCCAAATGAAAGGGCATCACCTAAAACCTTTTAACCCATACCGGGTTTGCTGATTGCACCCTAGAGCGGTGACCACTTGTCACCGCCTTTCCGACTTCAGAAATTTTTGTGCAAAACTTAAGGTATTTCCGCCTGTTTATTTACAAATTCCTTGCAGCTCTCAAAAATATAAAATGCTGGCTTTCACATGAGCTGGACAACGTGCACTCAAAAAAATAGGTTGTATGTCCCATTTACTTTTACACGGATTAAACCACTTGTCAGGAGCCCAGCTGCTTGTTCGATGAAACATGTCCCTCATTCTATGCAATGTATCATTCGCGTTTCATTGTACAACCGTCAATGCGTTTTAGAGCCGGCGGGAAGGATTATTGGCGACTGGCTGCACACGTTTGCGTTGGCCTCGTCTTGGCACTTCGATTTTAAGATTCTGACGTGGCGTTCTTATGCCTCGTCGGCGAATGTGAAACCGTCCTCTTTGACACATATAGCGACGCGAAAGCCGCTGTGTCGCGTTTATTCGCATCTTGTATTGCTAAGGTCCTTCTCTTTACTGTCACGTCAGCACTCGTGTGGCGTTATTTCTGTTTACATCTGCCTGTTTTCTGGTCAAGGAGCCCTGCGCGAGAGTGAGAAAAGCATTATTACACCTTCAAAGACCCCTCTGAAGGGATGCTTACCGGCGTACCGGTGGTGGCAACAGCCCTCGCCGTGACTACCCGTTGGACCATCAGGTTGGAGATGCCCACTGCCTCATTCCAGTGTCCGCGGTCTGGTAAGAGGGGATGGGGATGTAGGGGCTGTTCCAGAGGAGATGTTCGATTGTTTTGACTGCTCCACAGGCAGGACAATTCAGGGACATGTACATATAAAGATAAATACGGTGCGGGTGGTGGTGACAAGGCTGGTTATCGCTTTACAACATTTGCCATAGGCGTTTTTGGTCGTTAAATATGTCCGGGTTTGGGGGAGAAAGTGCGAGTCGGCGGCGTGAGAGGCGGTAAGTTGTTGCAAACTCTTGAAAGTTTAAGAGGCTCTCTCGATCTTTTAGGTCTTCGTGGAAAGGTTCTTAGCTAAGGCTTGCTCGGACGCTGAGCGCTCTAGCGGCCCAATGTGCTCCTTCCTTTATCCACGCGCGTACGGGCCGGAGTACAGTTCTTCTCGATATGGTGCCAAAAAAGCGCGTTTGGCTAACATCTCGCTGTAAATGTTTTTTGGAATAATTATAGAAGTGAAAACAAATACCTAATTGAGAAACCACAAACGACAACCGGTTCGATGTAAATTTCAGGCGTTTTATTCCACAATACAGCAAGATTGATCGCAGCAATACTGTGCGGCGCAAACATTTTGACTCGGTATTGTTAAGCTGCAAACGAAGCAAGTGCATGTTGCTCAGGCATTCTGGATTAGCCCAACAAAGTGTTAACAAAAATTCTAAGAGCACATTATCACACTTTATTATTTTGGTGCTACAATGTTCTAACTGTTTAAAGAGGGCTTTTTTCAGTTAATCCACCGCGGGGTGAAGTGGTTCCCCAGAAGAAGTTCTAACAAGCAAATGCAGGCTGCCAGAACGCTGCCCGACCCTAGAACAGCTGCAGCTAAAATTGGGTACAGGGTTCGTTCGTGGTATGCGCTCACGCCGCTGTGAGCTCTATGCAGTGACTCTTCCCGATTGAACCAGCCACTTTCGAATATTCTTCGTAATAAGGCTGTGTACGATTTGGCGTGTCGAAAACCTCGGCGCACTGGCGTGTTTTCAAATGTGGTAGCTACTGGTTCGTCACTTTGAATAGTTTCTACGCCAAATAGACGCTCTAGATCGCATTTAAACTCTTGCGGAGCGATTGCAAGATTCTTACCTTGACTGACACTTTTGAGACAATATGGATATATAACGAGATCGGGTGTTTGGCAGGAACCGTTCTCGTTGATAGTGAATCCTAAAGACCGGATTATTTATTCCTGCGCTGAATAATGTGAAGCAGTGTGTCAAAATTGGTGCAAATACCAACAGGATATCTGTCGAAGAAAGCTTCGATTTCACGTCTTCCAATCACTCTTTCTTCGCTCAAAGGCACGATGGTGGTGGAAGTTATTAGACATTGCGCATAAAACAAAATGAATAGTGAACCCAGGACCCACGACATCTACGAGAATCAGACCAACTGCTTGCGTTCTTTGAAAGGGAACATTTGCTCTGAGGAACCAGTTGTTCTTGACAATTCTTTCGTGCCCAAGTAATAAGCCAATAGGAGAAACAAGCGGACAGCCCAGCTAGCAGTGCAGATGAAACCTAGCCTAAGCAATACGCTTCGAAATGTAAAGTTACTCGTGCTCAAACTTGTGTTGCAGAGACCGAGGTCCGGGCGCTTAGAAAATATATACCATAATTCTGTAACACGTGTTGTCTGCGAAAAAAAAGATGCAATTCGGCACGCGATGTTATACGAGCCCTACAACATGGAGCTATCGATTCCTGACTCAATAAAAGACGTTGTCCCGCTTGAATGCTTTTTTGTGACCGAAGTGTTAATGGTTGCAAGAACATTAAATATAACCTACCAGATGCCTTGTCACAGGCTGAGCTCTCCAAAAACCTACATACCACAACAATCTTTCGACCCTTAAGGCACAACCATTCGCTTGACGGGCAGTACTGGTGTTCTTCATAGGAGCAAGAGAAAAACCCATCCTTTGTAACGCTGACGTATGAAATACGTAATGGCTTGAGGACACCACATATGCCGTCCTGAAATGAAGATG
The DNA here is from genome assembly GCA_013339765.2 of Haemaphysalis longicornis. Lineage (NCBI taxonomy): Eukaryota > Metazoa > Arthropoda > Arachnida > Ixodida > Ixodidae > Haemaphysalis > Haemaphysalis longicornis. The sequence continues at coordinate 147,527,370 of CM023455.1, forward strand.
TCTGCGCAACAACAAAGGTGGCCGCTGAAGCTATCTCGAACTTACCACGCAAGACGCTGGCCATATCTTTCGCGAATGGTTCTTCGCACAAAACAATGAACTGTCGGTAGCCAGAAACAAGAGTTCTATAAAGCACTTTCGCAAAATCTACAGGTCTAGGGCAGCCGGTTTTCACTATTGCGGTTAAGCTTTCAAACACGTCTTTAAGAGCTGAAGAAATATATGGGCTGAGGCACACAGCTCTCACTTTAAAGGAATGTGTCGTTAAAGCGTTGCGGACACATATTTGAGAGCACCCTTAACGTTCTGAATAGTGTGACTCATCATATCATTGCTACAGGAGGCCTCTTGCTGTGCTACGAGTAAACCAATCGAAATTAAAACGGCCGAAAGAATTTTAACGGTTGAAACTTTCAGGGCTGCAAAAATTTCCATTCTTGAAAGTTGCAAGTATCTTCATCCAGAAAAAGAATCCTGGAACCACTTGAAAGTTTTTCGTTGAGGAAGAAACAAAAAAGAGAAGATTATATTTTCGTCAGCCACGAACTGTGCTGTTCGGGTTCTTCTAGAAATATACGCTGGAAAATAAAATAGAGACATGAAAAGGATGTAAGATAAAAGAATTACTTTGCAAACGGGTTGATTACAAGTGAAGTGCATGACAAGAGTAATGGGAATATATTCGGTGAAATAAATTTATGATAACGTGCTTACCGTTCTAAAAAAGCACCTTTAATCTAGAATTACCGCAACAACAGCGGCATTTTTTATTTGGGACTCAGCAAGGATTTTCCCTATTTGGATAAGTATTCTTATTTGGTGGTTTTAGTAAACGTTTAGGTTATTTACATCCTTGTACTTCATATTGCCCACTAGCATACTAGATTGTCTTCAAAGCTGGACGGAATCCTCGGCGAGACATATTGTTACAGGGAAGGTATTGTATTAACCAAAGATATTTACAAGGGGAAGAAAGAGCAGAGTGTCCAGATTCACGCACGAACCAAGTTGAGAGCGATCGTTGTTGACTTCCTCTTGTAGCTGCTGAGCTCTCATCAGATCCTCTCTCCAGCACAGACACTGACGCATACCCGTCGGCTCAGTACATAGCCGAACATCCCCGTCACATAGCCCCCCGGCCGGGAAAGCACCGAGTCGGTGCTGACTAAGGTGTTGCGTCCAAGCTGGGAGAATTGTAGGGCTTTAGCCGCAGTACATGCACGATGTCGGTGCACGGCGTGGAAGAGGATGTCGACGCTGCAACAGGACTGATCTCATACGTCACATCGGTGACCTGCCGGAGGACCTTGTAAGGGTCATAAGGCGGAAGAAGCTTTTCAGATAGGCCCACGTGGCGAGAAGGAGACCACAACAATACGAGCGTTCCAGGAGGATAATAGACGTGGCGGTGCTTAAGGTTATATCGTGTTTTCTGCGAAACCTGGGAGGCCGAAAGGCGGGCGCGGGTGACCTCACGGGCTAGGGTTGCTCGAGAAATAGCTTCGCATGCATATTCGGTCGGTGGAGTGATCGATGAAGCATCGAGGTGTCAAGCGGCAAAGTGGGCTCAGGTTCATAGAGCAGCTAAAAGAGTGAAACACCAGCCGTATCGTGGCGCGAGGAGTTGTACGCAAAAGTCACATACCGCAGCATCAAGTCCCAATCTTTGTGATCCGTGGAGACATACAAAGACATGATGTCCGTAAGGGTGCGGTTAAAACGTTCCGTAAGTCCATTGGTTTGGGGATGGTAAGAAGTGGTGAGCTTGTGTGTCGTGGAACTCAAACGAAAGAGATCAGTGGCCACTTTGGATAAAAAGTATCGTCCCCGGTCGGTGAGAAGTTGTCGTGGAGCGCCGTGGTGTAAAATGACGTCGTGAAGGAGGAAGTCAGTGACATCAGTCGCACAACTTGTAGGTAGCGCCCGGGTAATAGCAAAACGGGTAGCATAGTCCGTTGCCACGGCAATCTACTTGTTCCCGGAGGTTGAGAAAGGGAAGAGACCAAGGAGGTCCATCCCTAAACGGTAGAACGGTTCGCTCGGCACGTCCAATGGCAGTAAGTGACCAGCTGGTGCCGTTGTTAACCTTTTCCGTCGTTGGCAGGCGTCACAAGCACTGACGTAGCGTCGAACGGACCTATATAGGCCAGGCCAGAAGAAGCGCCGCCTGACGCGGTCATAGGTGCGTGTCAGACCTAGATGGCCTGCAGTAGGTGGATCGTGCAGTTGATGGAGCACGGACCTTCTCAGGTGTTGCGGAACAACCAGAAGCAAAGCAGGGCCGTTAGGCCGAAAGTTGCGGCGGTAAAGCACCCCATCTTGTACTAGGTACACCAGCAGCGAAGGATCGTGTCCCGATTAGCGCAGATTGCCTATGATCGCTCGTAAGGTGTTGTCACGACGCTGTTCATCCTCCATATGAATCAAATGAGAAATAGCCAAGACACAGGCGTCGGAGTCCTGGGCAGAGGAACCAGGTGGATCGACGGGATGCCGGCACAAGCAGTCCGCATCTTGGTGTGTACGACCAGATTTGTAGGAGACATTAAAGCAGTATTCTTGTAAAGTGAAAGCCCAACGCCCCAATCGGCCCGTGGGGTCCTTGAAGGAGGAGAGCCAGCAAAGGGCGTGGGGGTCGGTGACAACTGTGAACGGCCTCCCGTAGAGGTAGGGACAGAGTATTCCTACGGCCCATACAAGAGCAAGACATTCGTAATCCGTGATAGCGTAGTTCCGGTCTGACGACGAGAGAAGACGGCTGGCGTAAGCAAGGACTCGGTCGCCGTTTGCTTGTCGTTACGCTAAGACAGCGCCAATGCTGTGTCCACTCGCATCTGTACGGACTTCAGTGGGTGCCACCGGGTCGACATGTCCCAGAATGGGAGAAGCAGTCAGCATGTTTGTGAGCGTTTGGAAGGCTTCTCTTTGTTCTGGGCCCCACGAGAAGGTAGCGTTCTTGCGAAGGAGATCAGTGAGTGGCTGGGCGAAATTTCTAATGAAGCGGCGAAAGTACGAACACAAGCCTACGAAGCTTCGGACGTCTTCGGGAGAGTGAGGTTGAGGGAACTCTCTGACAGCCCGAACCTTTTCAGAGTCGGGCTGTCAGATGACCGAGTACTGGGATATCGCGTCGCCCGAAGCGGCACTTCTTGGAATTCAGCTGTAGTCCTGCTCATCGGAAAACGTTCAGGATCGCCGCAAGTCGTTCCAGATGGCTTTCAAACGTGGGCGACAAAACAATGACGTCATCAAGGTAACAGAGACAAGTAGACCATTTAGAGCCATGGAGCAGGGAGTCCATCATCCTTTTGAACATGGCTGGTGCGTTACATAAGCCTAAGGGCATTACTTTGAATCGATAAAGACCGTGCGGCGTTACGAAAGCTGTTTTTTCGTGATCGAGCTCATCAACGGCAATCTCCCAATATCCAGTTCGGCGATCAATGGAAGAGAAGTACTTGGCCCGTTGAGGCAATCCAACGCGTCGACAATGCGAGGAAGGGGGTTCACGTCTTTAGTAGTAACCTTGTTGAGGTGACGATACTCTCCGCAAAAGCGCCATGTACCATCCTTATTCCTGACCAGGATAACGGGGGATGCCCATGGACTAGTGGAAGGTTCAGTAATGTCTTTGCGAAGCATCTTGTCCACTTCCGCTTGAATGGCTTGGCGTTCCGTCATGGACACCCGGTAAGGCCGTCTGCGTACGGGATTGGCATCTCCTATGTGGATGCGATGCTGAAAAGCAGTGGCCTGTCCCAGAGGGCGATCGTCAAGGTCCAAAATGTCTATAAATGATGACAATAAATCACGAAGTTGCCTTGCGTGTACAGCTGGCAGATCAGAGGCTATCATTGGTTCGAGATCGAGCGGCAGAGGTGAAGTGGGCTTGGCCTCGCGCTGACAGTCTAGGGCAGTGACATCGGCTAATGCATTCACCTCGCACTGTGAAATTGTCCATAGTGTAGCTAGCGACATTCCCTTTGGGATAGCCTGCGGTATATAACCAAAATTGGTGAACGGCAGTCGGACGCCACCATCTAAAACATTTACGACAGCGTGCGGCGTCATCGCATTACGCGCGAAGAGTACGTCAGCAAGAGGCGAAGCGAGGTAATCACCATAAGGGACAAGGGGGGGACCGTTGCAGACACCAGTGTAGGGGCTAGGGGCGGTAAACGAAGGTCGGCTGAGGAACAGAAGCGCTGCCTGCGGACGTCGTTGTGGCCGTGATAAGAAGGCAGCTCTATGTGAAGGACTCCAGCCGAACAATTGATGAGTGCCGAGTGGTCCGCGAGAAAAGCGAGGCCAAGAATAACGTCGTGAGTGCATTGGTCTAGCACAGTAAACAACACGAGGGTTTGTCAGCCAGCTATAGTGACACGCGCTGCACACATCCCGGCGACAGTGGGCGTACTTCCATCACGACTCGTACAACATGTGAAGGGAGGGGGGGCGTGAGCACCTAGCGAAGGCGGCGGCGAAGCTCCGAGTTCTTGATCGACATATGTGCACCCGTGTCAATCAAGGCGGTAACGGCAACATAGTCAAATTGAATCTTCAATAAATTTTTCCGCGTACAAAGCGTGAACAGAGGATTTTCGGTGGTCGACGGACATGCAGCATCACCTCTGAGAGCTCCATTATTTAGTTTTCCGAACGGGGGTTGTTATACGGCGTCGGCGAGAGTGGACGCCGGGGCTGTGGCGAACGGGACTGACGGCGCTGGGGTGGCGGCGATCGGCGGTATCGGCGGAACGGAGCGTCGACGTCTACTGGTTGCGGCGGAGTAAAGCGAGGAGGCATCTGTTCAGGGTTCATGTAGCTGGAAAGGTCTTGCCGGAATGAGAATGGTGAACACCTCTGGCTGAACAATGCAACATGCCCGACTTGGCGGCAGTGGAAGCAAATCGGCTTGTCATCCGGTGTCCTTGATTCCGAAAGGTAGCGGCTACGATAGGTGGACGGTTGGTATTCATTGCGGCCGCCGTAGCTCGAGGAAAGGTGAGGCGCGTGAACGCCTTGGCCTTTCACAGCGCAAACCGGCTGAAAGGCAAGCTTCGCTACTTCTTCCCGAACGACCGCTTGGATCAGAGGGATGGACGGAAGGCACGTTTCCGATTGAAGAAGCGTCGTGGGGGCCATAGCCTCGAGCTCTCGTCTTATAAGCCTGGCCAGACTTCTCGTCGTAGCTGGGCTCATGTCAGTCTCCGGGGGTCGATGTTCGGAAAGACAACGATCCTCGCACGACAACGTTGGAGCGGTGTTTGGAAGTTGGGTAAAATTAGTAGTCAGATGACGTCCTTTTGCCTGCTCAAACCGGCGACATTCCTTGATGACTGATTGCACGGTTGTGCAGTCCTTGCACATGAGTAAATTGAAAGCGTCATCCGCTATTCCCTTGAGGATATGCCCGACTTTGTCCGCTTCCGCCATTTGGTCTTCAGCTTTCTGGCATACGGATAGCACATCCAGAATGTACGCCACATAAGGCTCGGTAGGGGTCTGTACACGGGAAGCCAGTGCATTCTTCGCGGCGGTTTGATGATCTACAGTGTTCCCGATTTACAGCTTGGATTTACAGTCGTCTCAATGTGTTACCGTGTCTTCGTTAGTTCGAAACGAATTCCTGGCCGCTCCCCTCAGAGAATTATCCACGTTCGCAAGCATGATGGTGGGATCCCACATGTTATGAGCGCTAATGCGCTCATACGACTTCAGCCAGTCTTCAAAGTCAATATCATCTGTGCCGCAGAACGTGCCCGGATCACGCTGCTGGGAGATAACGATGAATGGGGTTCCAGTCGCAGTAGCTCCCTTGGGCTCCATCGTTGGTCGGGGAACTCGCCGTCGGCGGCGGAGCTCCGTGCTGTGCGTGTCGTACCCCGCACCTCACACCAAAAGTGTTACGGGAAGGTATTGTATTCACCAAAAGTATTTACAAGGGGAAGAAAGAGAAGAGTGTCCAGATTCACGCACGAACCAAGTCGAGAGCGATCGTCGTCCACTTCCTCTTCTAGCTGCTGAGCTCTCATCAGACCCTCTCTCCAGCACGGACACTGACGCATACCGGTCGGCTCAGTACATAGCAGAACATTCCCGTCACAATAATATTTCTCCCTGGGTGACGCGAATAATTAGTAATTTGTTTCACCTTATAGACTTACCTTACACTCCGGCTCACAGACAGCAAAAGAATAAAAAAGTATGCCTAAGGAGACTCCCCTAAATTAGCGCTGATCTTGAAAGATTTATTGATACCTACACGCCAGCGTTTTCGTTTCCAATGTTGAGCACAACTGGAACCTGTTTAAAAAGATTTTTTTGAAAGTCAAAAGTTCCGTTTAGCTGGTCTCTTAGGTAACGAACGCTCACCTTGTTTTTCATCTTAACATAACACTGCTAAATATAAATAAACGTTTATTTTCGGAAAAAGGAGTCATCCCGCCGCAGGAATACAAAAATATTTCACCGCTTATTGCAAAGCCCTAACAGAAGCAAAAAGGCTTTTTTGAATACACGACCACCACGCTTCTGTAGAAAAACACAACGAAGTCTTTTAAAACAGCTAAACCCAATAAAAAATATACAGTAATACCTCGTTAACTGGAACTCGCATATCTTAAAAAATCGGCTTAGTCAAAATTTTTCGTGGCACCGAGCGATTTTCTTTACGTCCTATGCATTTATTCACATTTATACCGAAGTATTTTTGGGCCAAACTGCGGATATCGCGAAATGTTGACTGAGAGTGGAACGAAAATTTCGCTGCCAGGGACCATTTCACGTGATCACGGCGATGCTGCCGCGCCTAAGTCCCTCAATTCTTTTCTCGTATAGCCGCCCCCACTACAAAGCCGATGTTTTCCCCGAACGTGAAGTCTGAGCCAAGAGGCAAATCAACTTCGACTAGCAAACCTGTGCAACTTCATGTTACGGTAGAGAACTGCACAGAGGTACAGTGTACTGGAAGATAAAGGTTTATCGTCCGGGGAAAAACCAAATGAATAGAGCGGGTCCCTTTTGCGATGAAATAAATGTATTGAGTACTGGCCTTCCCCGGAGAACTCCACATTTCATGGTAAATTGTGCAACTTTGCTTATCTCGAAAATCCACTTATCCCGAAATTCTCTCCCGTTTGTACTACTTCGAGTTAACGAGGTATTACTGTACTTCTTTTGCACATGCTTACAACAGGTCATGTACAGTGACGAATGTTCGAATTCTAACGTAGGTATTTAAAAAGTTGCTTTTTAATTCTACCATTGCTGTTTTACAGCACATACGTGACTGTAACAGTTTAACAATAAAAATTTTGCAAAATTTGCTGTCAGTATTATGACGTTACATCGTAACCTTAAACCTTCTTCCAGGTATGGCCTTATTACCCTAATGCCAGTTTGCCAAAGAAACAGATAATTCAACACATTTAAAATTTTGTAGCACATTTTTTTTTCAATTCGTTCAGTGTTCCGCTGCAACAATTGATTGGAATGTAGGGAAGATGGTCCCTGCCTTCAAGTGTTAAAAAAAAACTCTTCCCTAAACTGCTTGCCTACCAGGTCAACGTTCACGGCTTGGTAAATTTTACACCACGTCATTTATTCCAACCTCGTGCGATTCGTTGAGTGTAACTTGTATTTAGGCTACTTTCAGGATAACTTACGGAAATATTGTTTTTGCGAAACGAACAATAAAAGTGTACCCATTACGTTTCATCACCTCTAAATCGTCGTTTCTTTGGAGATCGCACCAGTGTAGATTTCGAAAAAGCAGTTGATAAAGCGTCCTATCAACCAATAATTCTTGACCACCGTACCTTAAAAACTGAACCCATTGTATTTGAATCACTACGATGATTTTAGACGACTGTACCCAATTTGTTTACCTAGCTAATACAATTTCGCCCTGGCGATGGTAAATTTGGTGTACTACTGGGTTTCGTATTAGCGCTTTGCTCTCTTTAATAAATATGCTAATAACATTCCTAATAAAAGTATTCGCTGATGATGGTTATTTAACACGAAAAGCATACTTAAATAGATAACGTTCGCAGGTTTTTTTTTACCTGTCACGTATTTGCCTTAAACAGCGTCGTTTTCTGCACCAAAAAAAGATAGGTCAATTCCATACCAGTGGTTCATTTGCATAATTGTATTTAATCTTCGTGGTGTTTTATCAAACTGCTGCAAACTCGGCAATACCGGTGCCCTAATGTTACGGTATTCTGTTCGAAAAGAGAGTCGCCACGATATAAGATCAACAAAAAATTGCAATTCCCTCTTTCTAACTTACCTGTGTACCTGCTTGAACATTAAAGGTAACCACACCACAGAATGGGTTCTGAAATCCGTTCTCACGCAAGGCATTCGGTCAGTACCCCAATATATACCCATGAGAAGGTATATACATCCGCTACTTTACGTTTTTTTTCCATGGCAGCCAATAAACCAATTTTCCCCCACACCCATCCTTAATTACATCTGGAGTCCCTGGCCCCCCGAGCCGATTAAAAATAGCCACATTAGGCTTTCACCCTGAGGCACGTGCATAACAAAGCAGGACAAAGGTTGCCAGAAGTCTGCTACCTAACAAATTGACGCAATCCAAGCTGGCCTCGACAGGTACTGCGGTCTCGAAAATGACTTTTCGACAATACTCTGACACGAAAAATGCATTTAAAACTTCAGACGATACAATCGCAAAGAATCCTACGCCTGGCAGTAAATTAACTCGGGACACGTTTGAGGATTAATATGTTCAGAACGCCCTTGCAAGGCTCAATTGCGAACATAACAGATTGGTTTCTTCTGGGGTACACGCCCCTTACACACGTGTCAAGGAATATTTGGCCACGTCTGCAGCGCACAAACGCAATCCAAATGCTTTTCTAATGAGTGTTTGTACCTCTTGTATAGGCGTGTGGTGCAGCTTCAAAAAATATATTTTTTACCCTGAAGTAAAACATTCTCCCTTCTGAAAAGATTGAATGGACAAAAAATAAAGGCCAGTACAATGTTTGGAGTAAAAAAAGAATTTTTGGCATCCGGTAACAAAAATAATTTAATATAATCATACCGCCTCTGCATTGCCAGTACGGACTACGAATAAAACAATATTCTTGTTTCGAGTATCAAAGCTGTTGCTCATCAATAATTTAGCGTTCTTGCCAACCTTGTTAACGCCATTTTAAAATATGGTGCTCGTTTCAAATCGGCATGACGAAGAAAAAGTGGACCCTGTATTCAAGAAGGTTTCTTCTTTCTTCGTGTGTAGATGGAGTTCAATATGAGCCCTTACAATCTTCCTTACACCTTCTGCTAGACGGGATTAACTTGGTTTGGAAGACCGGCACGTTTCCAGATGCCTGGCGTGACTCCCTTGTCAAACCCATTCCAAAGCCCGGAAAACCACCGAACGACCTTGCCAATCTCAGACCCATATCCCTCACGAGCAACCTCTGTAAACTGGTTGAACGCATGGTTCTAGAGCATTTCAATTGGCACCTTGAGAAAACTTCTACGTTTCACTCGCATCAAATCGGCTTCCGTCAAGGCCTAAGCACGCAGGATATCCTGCTCATGCTGCATCACCAGGTCCTCAGTGCTCAGTCAGCGGTACAGACACGGACTGTGGTGGCGCTGGATGTCCGTAAGGCCTACAACTCCGTACCACACAGAGCTGTGATAGAAAGCTCAGAAGTTGCTGGAGTACGGGGTCGTATGCTTACATTCATCAAAAATTTCCTGTACAATCGAACGTACAGAGTGCAAGTAGGAGAATACATCGGATCATCCTGCTCAAACTGGGTTGGAGTACCCCAGGGTGCAGTCCTCTCGCCTACTCTCTTCAATCTCGTAATGGCGCGCCTCCCGCCATTGCTTGAGGAAATTCCGTCATTAAATTTCGCCATCAACGCAGATGACATCACCATTTGGGCTACAACTGGAGCACCTGGCGAACAGGAACAAACATTACAGCTTGGCCTAGATGTCATTAACACGTACCTTCAGACAATGGGAATGACTGCGTCTGCTGAAAAAACCGAATATGTGGTAGTTCTCAATGGCCCATTCAAGAAAACCGAGGCTATCCGCAACTATTTTTTCCTCTCCATGGCAGGCCAGCGAATACTCAGGAAACCCTCCATCAGGGTTGTCGGAGCATATATTGACACAGACGGTAAAAGCACGACATGGGTAAAGAAAGTCACTACGCAGTGCAAGTCCTTGCTGCATCTCGTTCGCCGAGTTACAAGTATAAATTGGGGTACGAGAGAGAAGGAGAAGCGGCAGCTCGTACGAGCTATAATCAATTCCCGCATTCTGTACGCTTACAACTACCATGTCCTTAGCCGCCGGCAGCAAGAGCAACTAGAAAAGATTAACTGGGAGGCCATGCGGGTTGTTACCGGGTTGCCGAAATACACACCTCTAAGTGAGCTTTATGCGCATGGTGGGATGAATTTGCTGACGGAATTAGCCGAGCAAGCCTTCTCAGCCCAGAGGGACCGCCTTAGCAGCACTAACTCGGGACTTTCCATCTTAGACGAGCTTGACATATTACCCACTATGGCTGTTGGGCTACCCTCCTCTCTCCCACCATGGGCTTTCAGCATTCCCTTGACGAATGGCAAGCCGCTCCCTCGTGGCATGGGATCTCTGCATCGAAATTCAGCAAGCCGGCTTCGATTTGCAAAGCGCACAATTTCAGCGTCGTGCACAAATCGCCGGTCACTCACACCATCGTATATACTGGCATAGCGGTGACTTCGGTGCCTTCACGAAATGATACTGGTGAGGAGGACGATAGTGGCCTAGCGCACGTTTGTGTGGTGGCCTGGATTGACACCACCCATTGCGTCGCTAATGTGGGTCTCCTTACCAGTACCGCCAGCGCCGACACAACGTACCTTGCGTTACTTGCCCTCCTCTATGCTGCACAGTGGGCGAGGAATACTTTCGAACCGAGGGACGTACCCCACAAGCTTTTGCTCTTCACTGATTAGGCTCTCGCATACAACATCTGTACGCGAGTGAGCGAAGCTTCGTCTTTATATCCGGGAATCCTCGCCAACTTGGTCGCACTTTTCCTGGAGTTACATTCTAACCTCAACACAGCCGCCTCCATTGCTTGGGTACCCGCCCATTCGGGTATTGAGGGCAATGAGTGGGCTCGCAGCGAGGCGCGAGCTGCGGCTGGACAGCGAACCTCCCTGATAGTATTGCCCATCAGTAATGCAAGCCCGCCCGAGGTAACTGTCAGGAAAGCACTCGCACAACAGCGACGCCGACAGATACTCCGGTGTCTTCGTGAGGTTAGGGAAGACCGCACCGAAGAGCATGAGCGCCCTGTTCCTCCCATGCCGGAGAAGTTACCGCGGGCCACACAGACGTTGGTTCGCCGCCTTGCCACCAACACCGCATTCTCACCTGCGCTCTGCCACAAATTCTACGGCAATGACCCCGGCGAAGGACTCTGTCTGCAGTGTTGCGTGCCTGCAACGGCCGAACATTTGGTGTGGGACTGCCAGTGTTACGCTATCTTCCGTGCTCGCACGCTCGATACACTCCCCGAGGACATTCGCCCGACGAAGTACTTCGACTGGGTGCTACCATTAACACGAAACATCACCACGCTCACTTTGTTATGGACCTCTCTTGCCGCGTTTGTCTATGCCGACGAGGGTCCAAGAGGCGTATTGGGTACCTACCACAGACACTCCTACCATCCCACCCGCCGTCCTTGATGACTCAACCCCCCTCACAGGCCAGCACTGATGCAGACAGCAAGAGTGCTCTCGCAGAGGCCTCAAATAAAGCACGTCTTTCTCTCTCTCTCTCTTTTTTCTATTTATATTTTTCAGCGTGTCCCTCAAGTATGTGTTCTCGGGTCACTTTATTTTATATGAATTACCGATCTGCGTTTTTTCTTCCATCTAGTTCATTTAGATGGCACGACTATATCTTCACGCAGTGAAGATGCACATAATCTAGTAAAAAGTGTCAGGTCTGATCTACAAAGCATCATCACGTGGTGCGAAAACAACGTTTGCACACAAGAAAAGCCTTATTTTAGCCCCACAAACTATCCTTGGTGATGACGCCGTTCCTGCGTTCTGCAGTGTGGCATTTTTGGACAAGTGAAATAATGGCTGAGGTTTACACTCCCAAATCAATTATCCCGAGTGAATACAAAGACTATGCCTGCAGTGTTTTATGCAAATTTGCTGTTTCTTGTCCTATCTCAGCCTGCCATAAAGTATATCTGCTGGATGATTCGATTACAACTTGTACCTCTGATAAAGGGAGTCCACGACAGCCCAGTTGGCCCACCATCAAAAGCCATACCGAGGAACCATGCGCTGACAAAACAGCCTGCAAAGCGTGCTTTATTGCGCGCACATGGCGTGTTTCTGCTGTCGTTCTTCTAAACTCATCGCCGTGACTTGTGCATCAGCTGTTGAACTTTTTCCTAATCACCTGGTTTGCTTCCGCTGATTAGCGCGCACAGAAGACCCAGCCGCCACTGGGCATAAGGCGAAGCCAAAGCGCTGTCTTAAATTCCGCCCAGTAACGTGGGTACAACGGCAGGGAAGCTCCATTTTTCTGCTCTTACCTTGCCTTCTTTTTATTAGCTTTCTACCTCGGGTTTTAAGTGTTACTCTTAAAACCAATTTACCGACACCTTGTTTAGAAAATGTTGCCATTTTTTGTTGTCCTGTTGAATGTCGTAGTGCTTTACATGGACCTTTTATTTTAGAGGCCAATCCTATTTTAACCGCCTTCCAGCAGCACAGGAAACACGGCAGTGCAGATTACAAAAGTCATCTCAACGTGACTTGGCAAGAGAGATGGCCGAACAAATTTATGTACCTCAGCGTGTTCTGCAATAAAACGACTTTCGCCCTTAAGCAGGTCTTGTAATAATCTCTCTTACTAAGGCGAACTAGTAACGCCTGAAGATTTACGGAACAACTACTCTTTTCTGTGCACTCAAAAATAGGAACTTCCAAACCTAAGTGGGACGTTATGACCGCCCCTGGTACTTCGTGTATAAGTGATAAATACTCCCTGCTGTGCTTCTCAATTTCTCGGGATACCAAAGATCACATAGCTAGCCTTTAAAAATAAAGCAAATAATTGTTTCCTGCCAAGAAAAGCTGATGAAAAGTACCCGGGGATTTCGTCGAATCAGGCAGAAAAGTCGAAAGAAGGCTCTGTCACCAAATGAGCGGTCATAAAACAACCTGCACCTGAAGGTTTTTGTGCAAATTTAACGGTAAGTATAAATGGTAACGACAGTTTATTGCCTCTCCAACACACTGTTTTTTTTACTGCACCGCCCACCACAGCAAAGAAAACCACAAAGGTATAAACGGAGTTCCCTGTGTATTCGGGTATTGTAAGCCGGCAGAATACACGGCCTAAAACCTGCGCCTTTTGTACAAAGAGAAGCGCTCATTAAAAAATTTGTTTATAAAATGGTGTACACAGTTTCCTGTCTGTGTTTCTAAAAAAAAAACTTCGTTGAAAATTGCATAATCGGCTTTCAGCCTTCACAGTTTTTGACGCCACATTTCAGTGCTGGGAAAATTTGTAAGGTTGCAAGACCACTTTTGTGTTCCCGAATTTGTCAATTTACTTTTACTTTTGCAGTTTGTGCTAATGAAATACATACACTTGTTGTTCATCAATTTAGCATCCCCTGTTGCATCTGCCTCACTGGCACACCGCCACACTGCCACACTTTAGCATCTGCCACACTGGCTGGAAAGTTTCACGCACAGCCTGAGAATTGAGCGAAAAGCTCTGGTGAGATCTGTGGACACATAAAGCGTGTGTGAGGCCGGGCTTCCATCGTGTCAAAACGGTTACATAAAAATCGCAAAAAAGGAAGGGTTCTAAGTAAGACAGTACCTGCATCGAAAATAGCAGCATCAATCGTACCAGCATAGTCAGAAACAGCGAAGGTTTGACGCAAGCTTAATATCAGAAACCTCTCGCGCACCTCTCAACTTTCTGTAGGGAAGGACGGAAAACCTTGTGGTGTTTCTAAATCTTCACAGCAGCGGCCTTTTCGGCACCAGGCAAGAATGTCGACTTCTCTCACAATGTGTCACTCAACAGTGTTGCCACATTTTCGACCACAAATCATTGGTTGGATCGATTCCAGCTATGGGTAGAAATATTTATTAAGCTTAAAATGCGCATTCTTACGCTCCTCACAGTTTATCTGGAAAACCAGCAAGTGAACATTGGCTGAGTTGTAGCTTCTGTTGTTCTGGCAGACTGTTGCTTCTGAATTCGGCTGTATGGTTTTTTTTTACTTTAAGAGAGTAGATTGTAAAGTTTCATTTAAATCAGTTTTAATCAGGAAAGGTTCGCTTTTTAACCAAACTTCACTTAACCAATGGCCACCCTTATTATTGAAAGCCAAGTGTAAGCTAGGGAGGGCATCGTCGCATCTCAAATGCGAAGGTGGACGAGTTTTTTTACTCCGGTGTTACTTTAACTCGACAGGTTGTCACTCTCAAATTTTTTCTTCGTTTCTCCTTTCTCGTCGAAATGGGGACAATACGTGTAGTGCACACTCACAAGAACTTGCGCGCCTACTTTGAAAGGGGACGAAAAGAACAAGGACGAGAGCGGAATCGGCGGCGGCGGGCTGCAAACACCACCATTGAGGGGCGTGCAGAAAAGGTGTCCGCTTATGGAATGAGAGCCTTCAACGCTCAACAAAAATAGAATCTGCTGATAACTTTCATCTACATTTCGCTTCACCGTTATGCCATGCGCTTCACATTTCTTTTGGTCATTCACCTTCACCGATTGCAACGAATCATGATTTCAGAGTGTACTTATTGCTGAAGTAGTTGCTGAATTTTTGCTGCAGTGGGCGGTTGCGAGTGCGTCGAGAATACGAGGAGTAAGAAGCAACGTTCAGCATATAAATCTCTCTGCGAAGTCACCACCCTCTCCAAGCCCAAAGAACGGCATAAACACGTGAACACGGGATTCCCTGGGTGCCCTACAGCTAGTCGCTTCCCGGGCCTTACCCTCGAGCACGGCAACGGGAAGCCAGCGTTACCTTCTGTAGTTTGCTGTCTCCCACACGGCAGTAGCTCCTTCAGCCCCAGGGTGATATATGGGCAGGCCAGAATAATCTGGTGTAAGCCCCCAGCGTGCATTGTACCAGCAGCCGCATACCTAGAAGACGGGGAAAAAGTCAAAGAAAGCTTGTTTTAAAAAGCAAAGTCAGCCTGAATATTTTTGAACTCCTCTTAGGCACCGCTCACGTCCTCCGAATTTTTACCACTAGTAGCCAACCATGTGATAATTATTACAAAATAGCTAGAGAGCTACAACAGATGTAACAAGGCTTTTTCGTCAAACATCCCGCCTATCACGCATCTAAAAAGGTATCTCTGGCACGTTCAACAGCTACACTTTGGCTTTTTAAAGCGAAGGTTTAGTTTTTCCACTGATACCATTGTACGCGAATACGCCCCGCAGCAAAGCCAACGTTCTCTGACGATGGCGATGAACGATCGTGGGTGAACTGAGAGAAAAAAACGGTTCACATGGCCGGAATCTAACCTCAAGGTTGCTCACGTTATGAAGCCGGCGTCTATCCGATTGCTCCATTTGGACAGGGTCGAACTGGTTTTGAAAACTCGCACCACAAACAAAGAATCCGTCACGACAACAATGTTGTTGCTCGGCGTACCGGAAGGCTGTTAGACCTAATACGTTAAGCCTAACTTCCCGTTCAGTGGGTTTAGGAAGGTTAGGGGCCTAACGTCCCATCTTGGGGGTTATCGCCTGAAACCTGTACCGATTAAAAAAATTCCTTACTGAACGCCAGCAGCAGGCACCGAATTCGTATCTGGCACCCCAAAACCCAAACGTTAGCGAGCGGGGGTGCACAACCGAGAGCTGCTTTGGGAATTTGGAGAAACTGGCGCGTGCCTCCAGGGTACAATATACTCGCAGTGTGAGATAGGCCAAATAAAAAATCTATCATGAGCAAGCTTTGCGTTCAACCATAGTCGTCGTTTGACGGAGGGGCGGATGATTTTGGCACACCGTCTGTATTATGAGTTCAAAATTGCTTTTTAAGGAAGTGCCTTGGTTACCAGTCTGAAGCTTGCAGCGTTGGTTGTGTTATTCAGCCAACAGCCGCCCACACATTTTCCCCTGAATATCGTACAATTGACTGCAGTTCTATGATGTTAACCGCGTACAGGTAATTATTTGCGCCCGCTACAGCTTTCAGCTTCTCGTAATGTTTTTTTTCGCAAAAAATGAGAATAATATGCCACACTCTAAGAAATGGTGCCTCCGCCCGTCCGTTTGTATTTCTGCATGCATGGAACGCGCAACACGATGAACCTAAAGGGACTCTGCAACACTTCCCATAAACGCATTCACTTTTTCTTTCTCTTCCGGAAGCATTGTGAAAGCTATAGTCATTGACAGAACGGAGCGGCACTGGGTGATTTTTCCGTTGCTTAAGAACTGCTTTTCGCTACTGCTTTGCTGTTGGGGCGTTCATTTTCTTAAAGGGTTATCAAAAGCGTTTATTGCTGCAGTTCACAGGAAGCCGGTCGATAGCCGCTACATTGCTCTAATTCTGAGCGCTTGAAAAATGCAATAACCGGGAAAGACACAACATTTTTTTAGCAAGTTTCTAAGTTACCTGTGCGACATAAAGCGTTATTTTTGGGTGGGGTACTTTGTGACCCCTATTCTAAGTAGTGTAGGTTTCATTTCATTTCATTTTATTACCCCAATGGTCCCCGGAGGGACATTACATAAGGGGTGGGGTTACACAAAAACGTACAAAAAAGCCATAAATTAGTTTGAAAAATAGCTTGTGACGCTATGCATAAATGTTGATGGACAGGTGATTGCTGCAATATGGTGGGGGAGGTCATTCATGTCTTTTGCTGCACAAAGAAAAAATGAGGCAGCAAAAGTAACGGTGCGGGAACGTTGACGGGTAACTTGAAAGACAATGCCAATGCGATGTGATCTGCGAAATGGGGGGGGGGGGAGATGTAAGGTTCGATTGCAAGTGGACTGTGAAAAAGTTTATGAAACAAGCTAAGGGTAGCAATGCGCCGGCGGGAAGACAGAGGGGACAGGCCAATTTCTACTTTTAAAGATGACACGCTAATGTGATAGGCATATGAGGAATGAATGAATCTAGTAGCCCAGTTTTGAAGTTATTCGAGGGCAGTGACGAGATACGCGTGGTGTGGGTTCCAAATTGACGACGCGTATTCGAGCTTGCTTCTTACGAGGGACTGATAAGCTAGTAATTTTACATTTCTAGGTGCGTTGCGCAGATGACGTTTTAGGAAGCCGAGAGTATGATTAGCAGCCGCGATGATAGTCCGAATATGCTCAGTTTACTACGTTCTGAAATCATTTAGGATTTAGAAAAAAGTTCAGGAAAGCGTTTCAGGGCCCATTTGAGTCGTACGTAGCCCATGTAGGCTACACAAATGGATGTTGTCGCATCACGTTATGACCTGTAGGGTCCTGTAAGAACTAGGTACTTTGTAAAACGCTGCGGTGCACAGTTCATAGACGCTGGCGACGTCACACTCTGGTGTACAAAGGGTAGCCCCGGCGAGCAGGAATACACGTTACAACAGGATCCCGATATCATCAGCGGGCACGCCCATGACGTAGGACTCACCTGCTCAAACGAGAAATCAGAATATGTAGTTGTATTGGACAACAGAACCGAGAAAAATAACCGATATCGCAACCTAATTATTCTGACAGTAAACAACTTCCCCATCCCTCGCCGTAGCCACCTCAAAATGCTGGGCTTCATCCTCCAACAAGACACTAAAATTACAGAATGGGCCAAATCCATCATTGCTCAAATTAACTAAATTCACCAAATGCTCCGCCGCGTCATGCGACACCATCAAGGCCTCCAAGAACACAAATTGCGCAAAGTAGTGGAAGTCCTCGTGTTCTCACGCGTCATGTATGCATACCCTTTTCAGCGCCTTACCAAGACACAAGCCAACAAAATCGAAACCACCATCAGAAAATGCATCCGCATAGAAATGGGAGTGCCTCTCTACGCTCCCACGACATTGTTTAATGACACTGCCCTCCACAAAACTCTTGAAGAAAAAGCCTCAGTTTATCATGAAGCTCAGCACCACCGACTAACAACTTCAATGCAAGGGCAGGAGATTCTTCGCGCCCTCGGGTATCCCACCGACCACCTCCCACCCATCACTCCCTCGCCGCACCCTGGAAAACCATACCAAGAATCACTCTGCTACCCATAACAAAACACATGAGTCGCGCCACAGATCAAGAACTTAGAGCATCTCGCGCTCAACATCTGCCCGAACCAATCCATGAAACCTACTACACGGACGGCTGTTTTGTGGACCATACAACGACTACGGCATCGGTTGGCCCCTGCACAGCTCACGTACGGCATCACGTCAACGTCCCCTCGCCACAGCTGCAGATACTCAAGCCACCGCAGAAGCCATTACACTTCACCAGCATCGGACCGCCCACATTACAGTCCGCACGGACAGTCAAGGAGCACTACGAAGCTTCGCCTCGAATGACATTGCATCCCCTGTCCAACTAGCCTGACAACCTACATGCACGCTCATCCCCACCTACACGTTTTCCTCGAATGGATCCCTGGCCACCAAGGCATAGAGGGTAATGAACGAGCTCACGCTCTGGCCCGCGACGCTCATTTCCGTGCAGCCCTCAGCTGTGGCCTGAAGGATACAATCCAAAAGAAGATAGAGCAATGCACCTTAAAAGGCGCTGCGAACATCTCGTACGATGCATTTTCGGCGGCATCCGAGTTGATATGCCGACGCAACTAGCACAAAAAGACGAGCCGATGCGAAGCACGCCCGCACAACTCGGCAGCAGGTGGTGCCCCTCCAAGACTGACCAAGAAAAATTGCATTGAAGTGGCTTTGGCATATGGCTGTATTTGAAACCGTAAAACTGAATGGCTTCATTGGATTCGGTAAGCGGGATTTTTCCATAGTCCCAAATAGAGGTTGGGTACTTCAATATCGGATGTGCATACATCCGATATTTGGATGTGCATACATCCGGATGTGCATACTTACATGGTGTTGATTTAGGAGCCTACGGCACGAAATAAAAGTTCTGCCGCAGGTATAATATTATGTGACCGGAATTTCTTGAGTATTCGACACGTATATTCAAAATAATATTACTCGTTTCTATGAAGACCAAGATATATATAGGATTCAATGATGAGAAGGTAATATTTTTTAAAAGATAATAATTCATAGAGCACACAGTCAATTCAAGGTGACAGTAGTTGTGACACCAGCTACACCCATCCTATATGGGATGTAATAACACGCGCCCATTTCTCTATATGGTGTTCTCATGGCCACGGGAAAGATCATCCTGATGACGTGGCAAAATTCAGGGCAGTTTTCTACCTTTAGGGACCCTTTGTGGCGACAACACGCTGCTTTGGCAGCGCCACGCATATGGCGTGCCCTGTCTTACCGAACAGCATAGGAAATGAGCCAGTCACATTTCTTGTCCTTATGCAACATCCTTTCTTGTATATTGTCTTTCTTGAACAGTTCTGTTATCTCCTTCCTTCATTATTTATACGGTTTGTTTTGGCGAGACTTCAGCCCGCGAAAGATATCACTTTTGATTCGAAGCTTAGAGTTACAGTGGGGAGGTACTGTTTTTCTGTGCAGTAAATTCACGTTCTATAGTTCTCCCCACGGTGCAACTTCAGTAGTTCAGGTCACTGTGAGCAGAGACACCACGTACCCTGAGCTACAATACGTAAGCTGTGGCAGACCATTGCGGTGTGCTAAAAGGTAATGTTAGAGGCCTCAGTCGACGGTACTCAGTGCCCTTGTCAGGGTACGGCTGGTGGGCTTTCTGCCTTTCCAGCAGGCAGGAAGCTTTGTGACCTCGCTGTAGTTCACAGTACACTCATTGAAAAAAGAATCCCAGTCCCTTACTTTATAACACGTTTCTTCAAATGATCGGTTGCCGTTTGTAGCACAGGAAATTTTTACGACAATTTCAAACCCCGTCTTCAGCAATCGCTATCATAACAGCTGGTAATGCATCCCCCATATGCTGAAATGTTTGTTTTAATTAACGAAGTATTGAAAATATGGTCGGCAAAAAGTACCAAGTGAAAAACAAAATTCGGGTCTTGTGGTAATCGAAGTCAACCAAGAAGAAGAATTTACCACTGTTCTCGTACAAAGTGTTAGCTTACTTTGAAATCACTGTAACTCGCGACCACACCCTGAATTGCGGCCAAGGTGTGATTACCGATGAAAAAGGTATAAATGATACCGACTTGAACTTGCTTGAAAGTTTGTGCAAACAGGGGGTAACCGCTGTTCGACGCATCCCAACGAGGTGTAGCTTTGTGTACTAATCTTGGGTAGCTTTAGTGTACTAGTGTCCATGAACGCAGGCGTTACCCACTTTGAGAGCAGGACACAATTAATCAACCCGCGACACTTCTTACCGTCAAACGAATGGTAATGGGAGCGATGCATACTGAGGAAAATAAAGGTGCACCAAGTGCTCTGGGTACGACTCTTCGACTGACGACAGCAAAACATAACCATTCAAGCGCAGCCTGTGCGGCGGACTACACCCAGCACATTCTCACTGTTGTCAGAAACTGAACAACAAAACAGGAATCATCCACCTCAAAGTGGCCCCAAATCAAACATTTCTAGAAGCCCGTAAACCGCATTCACTGCACAATTAGCAGAGTTCTGCCAACGAGGCCCGCCGGGCAAGTGCGGCGTCTGGTATCAGGGACCCGTAAGATCAGTGAAGCGCACTATATCGCGCCTCTACCCCTGAGGTGCTGCCTTTCATAGTCAAAAAAGGTGTCGCACTACCTACTTGCGGCGCAGATGTGCCACATAAAGAGGAAATTGTCGGGAATGGCGTTTCAATCAAAAAGGCACACAGCCTTGCCACCGAAACTCCGGTGGTGACGAAAGAAAATTCTTAAACCCTTGTCCTGGATCCATGTCCATACCAGAAAAATGTGTATGGTACCTTCTGGCATCTCGCCATAAATGGCAGTCTGGTAGGCGTCTTATGACACTACCTTTTGACGCCTTAAAACTGAGTTGATGACAGGCACGTGACGCCACTTCGACCGGAATCGCTGTCATCAAAAGGGGAGTGCGGTAGCCTTGGCGGCAGCAAAAATCGTCAAGCTTCCCGAGTCCCTGACCCTGATGCGGCCTCAGTGACATAGGTATCCCCACCCGCCCGAAATCTACCAGCAGCTTTTTTTCTCTTTGTAGGATTTACGGCAGTTGAATGCATTATCCAATCGATCTCTAAGGACCGAATAGAAACATCAGTGACATTTATTATATTGCTGCGA
The DNA here is from genome assembly GCA_013339765.2 of Haemaphysalis longicornis. Classification (NCBI taxonomy): domain Eukaryota; kingdom Metazoa; phylum Arthropoda; class Arachnida; order Ixodida; family Ixodidae; genus Haemaphysalis; species Haemaphysalis longicornis. The sequence goes on from CM023455.1 coordinate 147,548,815, forward strand.
ACCATGCATTGTGTTTTGCTTTTGCAGCCTGGCTGCGCCGGTCTGTGTTATTGGTGTGGTGTTTGCCAAGGGAGGCGCGTGTTCCGTTCTTTCTTTCTGTGCCGCATGTGTTATCTCTTCGATAGGGAGAGCTGTCCGAAGCAAAATGGAGAGACGAGCTTGTTGGTTCGCAATTTTCATGAGTGAAACTTAAGCGCAAAGATTTTTCACAGGGACGAGAAAGGGAACGACACAGGCGCTTTCGCGGAACAAAAAATAAACTGAAGCAAAATGGAGAGACCAGCTAGTTGGTTCGCAATTTCCATGAGTGAAACTTAAGCGCAAAACTTTTTCACAGGAACGAGAAAGGGAACGACACAGGCGCTTGTTTCGTGTCCTTTCTCGTCTCTGTGAAAAATGTTTGCGCTTAAGTTTCACTCATGGAAAGAGCTTTCCGACCTAACGCGAACAGCCTAGAATAATCTTCGTCGATATACGGTGTTCTAGATACAATTCGACTATTCCAGAAACCCTCGCTCCGAGTGAAAATTCCTGCTGTGTAGATGCCGCGGCATTCGAATCGCTGGCACCTGTTTACGCAAGTCACTGTGTTGATTGCTGTATCGCCACCTTGTATTCTTTGAGCTGTTAGGGGAGCACAAACTTTCTCCAATAAACGTGTTTCTCTTGAAGACAACTGCGTCGTCTTTGGCAGCGTGACATCTGATAGAGGTGCTGCGTACATGCAGCATCAACCCTCTTCAAGTTGTCAAGCAAGCACAATTCGTGCCAGCTGCCTACAGCAAGGCCTAGAGCCGGAGTTTGATCTACTGCCAGATAAATTGAAGGCGAAAGACGTCACAGCCGGTGCCGTGAACAACGCATCCACAATGACCACGAGCCATCCTGTAGTTCTGCAGCAATCATGGGAACCACCATAATTTCATGGATCCCCAGGGAAGAACATGAGGACTGGTTGGAGAAAGTGGAGCGTGTTCGGATCTTTACCAGGTGGGATGACGAAGAAACGTTTCGGCATGCCTTCTTCTATTCGGAGGTTGCAGCTCGAATTTGGATCTAGAAACTTAAAAGCTCTTTGACTGACTGGATTCTATTCAAGGGCGAGTTCGTTAAAATGTTCGCCACAGTCGTGCGAAAGGAACGAGACACACGTTTTCTAGAAACGCGCACGTAACACCCCAAAGAAGGGCTAGTTATTTTTGTTGACGAGATGACGAGATTGTTTCGACGTGCGGATCCGGAGATGTCAGAAGAAACTAAGGTTTCTCATGGGAGGGTTAAAGTAGGAGCTTTTTGTTTGCATTGTCCGCAACCCTCCGAAGATGGCGACCGAATTTGCGTTTGAGGTGGCTGTGATGGAGAAGACGCTGGAAGTTTGAACGAGGCAGTACGATCGCATGGTCAGCGCGCTGGTTTCCGAGACGATCGGTGCTGGGGCTACAAGCTCCAACACACTGCGCGAGACCATCCGAGCAGTGGTCAGGAAGGAGTTTCGGAAGATTTTTCCCACGACGCCGCAACCTCAATTGGCTTCTCTAACTGACGTCATCCGCGAAGAGGTTCAACACGCCTCGGGCACTTTTATGACTTTCGAGAAACCCCGTGAGCCACAGGCGATGACCTACTCCACGGCTGTTCGTCGACCCCGCCGTGCTCCATCCGATCTACAAGAATCTCCACCGTACCGGTGTCCACTCGGGCCACCGCCGTCACCGCCGTCCACCGTACCGCTGTACACAGCCCAAAACCAGACACCGAGAAATACCGATGTTTAGCGAACCGCCGATGATCGTCCCCTGTGCTACCACTGCGGAGAGGCCGATCACACCTATCGTTGTTTCCCATACAAGAGATTCGGGCTGCGTCGTTGCTCCATCGACACACCTCGCCCTGTCCCTGGGCAATGACCACGTGAGATAGACGACTACCTTTTCTAAACCAGCCGTGGCACAGCCCGTTTCAACCGTTCGCCGTCGCCCTACCCATACCAATCGCCCAGCCGCCGACGAAATCCTGACTTCTCACGTGGAAGGTCCCCCAGCCGACTCAGGGGAAACTAAAAGCAGCAACTTCGGGAGGTAAAGTTGTACAACAGCGGAAATACTGAAAACCCTCCAAAGACGAAGCGACTCGCAGAAGACAGTGAATCACGACTTGCTCTCATTCCGAGACCCCCGAACACGACGACAGCCACACAGCAGGACGCGTACCCAACATGACCTTATCTGCCACTAAGACGACGACAACGACGACGCCCAGTGCGTGACCGTCAACACGCACAAGCCGAAATTCGACACCTCGACGCACCCGGAGCTCGAGGAAGACGGCATCTGGCGTCAAGTTGTCCATCGACGGCTTTGGCGCAGTCGCCTTCTTAGACACGGGAGCCGACTACTCAGTAATAGGCGGACCATTTGCGTCTAAGCTGAAGAAAGGTATGACCAGATGGTATGGTCCTAACATTCGCACAGCAGAAGGCCACCTCGTGACACCAAGTGGAACGTGCACATCGCGCGTGACCATAAACGACACAATGTACCATGCGGCGCTTGTAATTTTGCCTAACTGCTCCCGTGACGTCATCTTTGGAAAGGACGTTTTGACGGACAGCGGTGCAAGTATTGATCTACAGGCCAAGCCCATAACTTTTCCTTCCGATCCCTCCATTACGCTGGAACGAAACCCCGAACACTGTGCTGCTGTAAGAATTGCCGATGATCATGTCACCCTGCCACTCCGCGCAAGCTTGATTGTCACGGTTTTCTGTAAAGAGGCTGGACCTGACGTCGACGCCATGTCGAGAGCGATGAAAGGTTGCTCCTCGAACGCGGTGTCTCCATCGCAAGAGGCATTGCGCGTTTTGAGCAACGCCAACCCAAAGTTCTGTTTAATAATTTCCGCGAGGAATACCAGCACATAAACAGGGGCGCTGGAATTGGTTCCTCGAAGAAACTCAAGAAACAAGTGACGTAATCGTGGTCGCCGACTTTTAACGCTCACTCGAAGATACCGTCAAGTTTCCGAATCCCTTCGACCTGAATCCGGCGTTACCGCAAGAAGAACAGAAAAAAATTAGAGGATTTGCTGCATCGCTACAGCGAGTGTTTTTGTCGAACTCAAGCTTACGTCAGACACCTCTGGCGAAGCACCGGAAGGTGGAGCCTGACCTATCCGACGGTACCATACCGCGTCTCTTCACACGAGCACCAAGCCATCCGGACTCAAGTCGACAACATGCGCACCGACGACATTATAGAGCCATCGAAAAGTCTGTGGGCTACTCCGGTAGTACTAGGGAAGAAAAAAGAAGGCTCTTGGGTATGTTTCTTTGTGTTTTGCTTTCGCCGCCCCGCTCCGCCGGTCTGTGTTATCGGTGTTGTGTGTGCCAAGGGAAGAGCGTGTTCCATTATTCTTTCTGTGCGGCGTGTGTTATCTCTTCTGATAGGGAGAGCGTTCAGAACTAACGCGAACAGCCTAGAATATTCTTCGTTTATCTATAGTGTTCTGGATACAATTAAACTATTCCTGAAACCCTCGCGCCGAGTGATAAATTACCGCTGAGCAGATGCCGCGGCATTCGAATCGCTGAAACCAGTTTACGCACGTCACTTTGTTGATTGCTGTATCGCCGCGTTGTATTCTTTGAGTGGTTAGGGGAGCACAAGTTCGCTGGAATAAACTTGTTTTTCTTGAAGACAACTGCGTTGTCTTTGGCAACGTGAAAATATGCCGCTAAACACGAGCAAGATATCACATGCGTAAAAGAACCACACCTAAAAACAACAAAACATACTTTTTCACTCAACACGTGGTATTCGCGGTTTTCACTCAACACACGGTATTCTATCAAGTTAAGAGTTAAAGTTCCTAATAGACGTGCTTCTGTAGTATTTCGCTCTAGTACGTTACAGTAGTGGTCGCATCCCGGGTTTCGGAACCGGGGTTGCGGGGTGCTTAGAACAAAAAGTCGCTGAAAAAGTGCCAAAAATATCAAGGCATGTAGCCTGTTTGAACACAACGTTGACAATTAGCGAAGGATCTCTTCGCTGAGGCGAAGGATCTCTTCGACGACGTTGGTGGTTAATTGGTGGCTGACGTCACTTGGGATCATACGAGGGGCTCCATTGTAAAGTAGGATCGATCGAAGCAGCAAATTAGATATTTTCGCTGCAGTAGCAGATGGTAGTGTGGTGGTCTGGGAATAGCGCGAGAGATTGTGCACACGCAGAATGATCTAGCGGTTACCTTTCGACGACGGCGAAAATGGTTCTTTCGAATTTATGCCGCAATGTTGGAATTAAGAATTTGTCTGACGGACGGGTGAAAAGTTCCAGCCAGAGAGGTCGGGGCTTGTGCTGCTGATATTGTGTGGAAGTCACAACACAACATTTTGTTATTTTATGCATCTTTGTCCAATAGAATAGTTGTTTGCGCGATGCACTTTGCGCATAATTTCCTTGTGGCCAGATGTATGGTCGTCGTGTGTGAATTTCAGAACACTGCTTAGAAGGATGAGGGGTTCCAGAAGCAGAAGGCTGCTAAGATTGAGGAAGTAATTCTTCTTACCAGTAGGCCGTCGAACACGGAAAAACAGCTTGTACCCCATTTATCTCTGGCAGATTCAAATAGGGGTTGTAGAATGCGTTCTCGGCGCTGTTCAATATTCAAGGTTGAGAGGTAAGAATTGGTGTTCACCGCAAAGCAAGGTAGTCGTCGTAACAGTGGGCTTTGTACGGTGTTGTTTCAAACTGTCGGCGAGAAAGGTAGTCCTCATAGGCATACCTATGCCGCTCATGTACTGCACATCGAAGGTATACTCATGTAGAAGGTATGGGAGGTTCCCGTTTGAACCCATTCCCATTTCACCCTACCCGCTTGTTCCGTCCCGTTTCAACCCGGCGCAAAACGACCTTTCCGTTCGCCCTTTCCCTCTTGGCCCTTTCCCGTTTGAACCCGTTCCCATTTCAACATTCCCGTTTGTTTCTTCCAATTTCAACCCGGGGCAAAAGAACCTTTCCGTTTCGTATTTTCCGATTTACCCCGTTCCCGGAATAACGTACCCAGTTTATGAAACGTTAAAAAACATTTTCATATTTTATTTCATTTATTGCCGCTTGTTCACAGCCGCGGCGATAGCATGCTCAGTACATTCACAGTGACTGCTTTTAAAACCTGAGCTTCACTTTTTGAATCTAGAGACAACGACATTTGGTTACAATTGGTCATACAAATGAACAAATCTTTTAAAATAACAAAGACTTACAAACAAATTAACAATTAACAAATAATAAACAAATCTTTTAAATTACAAACCAAAAAATTGATAAAGAAAGAAGCCCAGAAAAGTGCCGCGGAAGCAAAAATAAAAAATCGCAAAAACACCCTCACTGTGAAAGAACTCGTATTTGGCAGACTAACACATTTATTCGTTATAATAGCGCAAGTGCACATCAATGTCGAAAAGAAACAGATGAAAACTATAAAAGATAAAAATATGTATAGAAATAACTTAACCATATGTATCTGGATACATATGCCAAAACTGGCTATAAAAATCGCAGTTTTGAGAAGCGGCGAAAATTATAAATTTAGGTTTGCGTTTTATTGATTCTGTTTATTCCCGTCACTCTAGCGTACTCAATTCGCATAATAGGGCAAACCTTCAAAAACTTAAGCAGCGCAGGTTCGTCTATAGCCTAAATGTTTTTTACTACAGAAACTTAAAATTGTCGCAGGATTACTACCGCCAAGGGCCTTTCAGAGGTTCAGCGAGAAGACATCATAGTAAGGATATTTATTCGAAAAATGTCTGTGTTTCCTCGTGCAATTTCTTACAGGAATAAATTAACGGAACGAACAGTGAAGTCGGTATCCTTAGAAGAATTTTCCCCACGTATTGTAAATATGTGTTCTGATTATATCGCCGTATTTTAAAATTTGAATACATTACGTCTATCACATATTGCGTCTATTACATATTTATGTCTTTCACATATTTGTGTGGGGCATTTTTAAACTACGGCAACCAATACTGATGTATTTTTATGTTCACTCCCTGCATGAGCCTGACCAGGCCGTAAAGTATCAGTAAATAAATAAAACATATGTCCATTACTCACGTAGGAAAGGCATTTGTAGCTGATTCTCAGATTTCTGGACATGTTTTTGCCTTTTTTAAAAGTCTCTCCTGCGAATATCTTTGATCTATAAATTTTTCGAACCCGAGGACAAAGCTACGCTCCAAACAACGAGCATAAGAGCCGCAGACGAATAAATTTCAGCCGCACGTACGAACACCAACTGCAGAAAAATCCAATGCGTGCATTCCTCAAGATATTGGGTATCTCTATTGTACACTTTCGCCGCTATAAATTTTGTGTCAATAGGGCAGTATCGGCCTAAGGCATTCGGAAACATTTATGGGCCGGAAATATGGGTCGATTCCGGAACATTTTGTGCATACAAGTATTGAGTGCATGACCCGTTGCTTGTAAGCACATTTTGGGGAAAAGTTTCGAAGATGGTAACGCATATTTTCTGAAATTCAAATAGGTTGCACCGATGCGGGATAAAATGAGAAGGACGCTTTGGGAGCGGGTTGTAACGGGAAGGGCCTTTTAAGAATGGGCAGAAATAGCAAGCGCCCAAAAGTGAATGTCGTTTCGGGAAAGGGCCCACACGGGACGGGTCAAGCGGGAAGGGCGTTTTGGGAATGGGTTCAAACGGGAAGGGGTCAAACGGGAATGGGTTCTTTCGGGCTACATCCGAAGTTATAGTCATGTACCATAGTTAATGTTCATCTGTCAAGATGGTAAATGGGTTGCCCTATAGATAAGATCAAAATATTGCGTTCCGAACACAACAGCCAGGAACTCCTGTTGGGTCATGAAGTTAATATTTCCTGAATTTCTTAGCACTGAACTGGCACAAGCAATCATGTGTGCATTATTGTCATGACTTTGATCAACACGTTCCTATTTCAATACCGCGTGCTTAGATGTGAATTTCTTTGTTCGCAAATTGGTCAAGGTGCTAAAGTACAGGTACTCGCGTCGAAAGTTGTTTCAGCTTACAAAAGTTGTGTCGCATTTTGATGTCCACGTAAATAAGATATTTTTTTAAGTACAGAAGTGAATGGTAGGCTGTTTCAGCGAATCCCGGTTAGAAGCGTCTAAAATAAGAACAAAGGCCTGGTAAACGTCGAAATTTCTGAAAAGAGTTTCTTCTGTTGCGCCTGAAAATTACTAAGAGCTTGAATTTTTACGAATCCGCTATGGCTCCGTGCTTATTGACCAAAAGGCCAACACAAGTGTATGGCGGTCTCTAAACCGGGACTTCTTAGAATTTAAGACTACGCCATGTTTTTGCAAGCCGTCGAGGACAGTGGCTAAGTGACTGTTGTGCTCCTTGAACGTTTGTACAAAAACAATGACATCGTCTTAGAAGCACATGCATATTTCCCACATGAGACGTCGTACTATCGTGTCCATAAAATGCCTAAACGTGGCCGGGGAATTGAACAGCCTCAATGGCATTACGTTATAGGTAAATAGTCCATCCAGCGTTATTAAAGCGGTTGTTTTTATTTTTAGCCTCCACAGAAATTTGCAAGTAACTTGAACTCAAGCCATTGGAGGAAAAGTTGGAGACTTGAATGGGCGCACTGGAGAAGTCGATATTTTACGCCAAATTCTCATAAACCGCCTATCTACCAACAATAACAGGAGATACCAATGGACTGCAGGATTGTTGAATGACGACATTCCTCCGCGTTTGCAGGACTTTTTTGTTGATTACATTTGGCTCGGATGGGAAAACACGGTTAGGTTTTTGGTAAATTGAGTGGGCTTCTCTGTGTTTATGCAGCGGTGAGCGCGAATAGCTGGTAATGCACTACACCTTTGCTGCTTATCAAAGTCGAAAACACTCGCGAATTCGGAAACATCCGCCCCTTGCAACTCTAATACATAGGGCACACCGCGCGGCAATGATTGTGTCGTCTATATTTAAAGTGCACTTTGACCGCAAGCAGTAACTTCAATAAGTGCCAATAAAGCAGCCTCATCAATTTAAACTTCTCAATTTTTACAGACAACTTTGGCACCACGGTGCTTAAAAAGTCAATAGCTAGTATCCCGTCGCGTGTTGAACGAGGTCGCACCATGAACACCGACATAAAGCACCTACCTCCGAAGCAAAGAAGCACCGAGCATACTCATAGAGGTGGCAGAGACCCACCACCCAAACCATAAAATGTAGCCAAATTGCCACATCTTAGCATGACCTCACGTTCAAGCTTGTTTAGAAGACCTGTAGTCATTACAGAAACTGTAGCCCCTGAGTAAAACAACGACTGTTTAAGGACCATCAACTATATTATGAACTTTGTTCCTGTGCATAGGTATAGCGAAGGCAATTTTTGCAGACCGTCGGTTGGGAGGCGAAAAAGGCAAGAAAACTCCAATATTGTGTCTATGCCATTTGGATAAAAGCAGATTGGGCGCACCTCAAGAAATTTACAAACGTATATACACACGCAAACTATGATCACGAATACGTAAACTGAGAAAATACAAGACACATAGCCTGCCCGTGTTAAGCAAAACAGGGCATACACTCAAACACGAGGCTAGCACACTTGCGCAGCACTTACAACACGTGTCTAGTTTTTCATGCTACGGGAATACCTTTGTAGAACGGAAACAATACACGGAAATGCATTTTTAATTAACCACGTGGGAACCGCGTCTTATAACTCGGAGTATTTGTTTCATGAGCTACAGGAAGATACTTAGCCTGTAAAAAACATTCAGCTCTGGGGCAGACAAGGTTACATACACCATAGCAAAACACCTAAACTCAGACACTATAACTTAATAGACCCCTTATACAAAAGAATATTGATTTTGCTACAGATTCCTCAGTTCTATGAAGAGGGCCATAATTGTCCCCTTTTATAATTACAAGGATCTTCCTCCCCCGGCCTATTATGGAGAGATTGCACTGAGAAGCTGCTTGGGTATCTACTGGAGCAAACAATAAACAAGAGACTTGTACACTTTTCCGAATACAATGATCTTCGCTATGGCTCTCAGGCATGCTTCAAGGATGATCAATGTACAAAGTAACTGTTTTATAACGATCATTCATCAACAATGCCTTCCTACATAAGCTCTGCTGAATGACCGTATTCTTTCGACCTGGAAAATGCATATGACCCTACTAGGCAATAGGACATCATTAGGTGTCTCAAGATTTCCTACATAATCTTTTACATGTTAAAGTGGCACGGCAGTAATTTCTAAAACACCTTCCCTGTGAAAGTTGGTACTACGATCTCAAGGCTTCATTGCAACACGAATGGCATGCCTGAACTTGAAGTTTCGAGCTGCGCGTTTTTTATTATAATAAATTGGCTTTCGTAGGCATGCCAATCGTCAATTGCCTGCACATTGAACTTAGAAGATGTACAACTATCGTCCAATTTCTCCAACATGTCCATCTGCGAACTCCAAGGCCTCGCAAATAAGAAGAATTTACATTTCATTATAAAAATTGTACGCCAGTTTTGTTATAACAGAGGCTTGCGAAATCGCCTGAACCAGACACAAAAAAGAATGGTGTCGCAATACCCATCAAAAACGAACACGACTTTTCCGGTTTACTATTTGGCGAAAAACTCATATTCATTCAACATAATAAACAGCCTAATGTACCTGCCTAAAGACAAGGAATATGCTCAAGATTATTTTATGGCCATCCTAATCTGTAGAAAAACAACGCTTCATGTGCATTTTGACTACCTTGACCGGTTCAATATTGTAATATGGCAGTGTTGTCTAAAGGTAAGCCACAAAAGGATCACAGAAATTTAGATCCCCAGAGGGCACCTTTCGTTTGGCGTTGCATGTGGCTCCTTTCGCAACAACCCGGCCGAAATACGGCATGTCGAATGGGACAAACGAAGCCCAGACACTCAGTCAATATATGTGGGCCGCGCTTTATTGTTTTACTTCTCAGTAATGCCGGCCACGCATTTTTACAGTGGTGTCGCAAAATCACCTACGGCTGCTGAGGGTGCCTACTCCGGTATAGCAGTGTTCGACTGAGCCTATCACAAGCCGCGAGCCACGACGCACGATTCGTGCAGCCGAGAGTTGGATGACAGCGGTTGATCTGTCAAGAGCTGGCTCGCCCTCTGCCATGCAGAAATGCCCACCGGTTAAATGGCTCATCCTTCGTTGCCGGCGTTTGCTTTCTGTTCGCTCGGCACTTCTTATTATAGTGTCTCACAGGAAGTGGCACTTGTTCTCACGTATCCTTTAGATTATTTACGATACATCGTGTTCCGTTTTTTTAATCGTCCATATATTTCTGTTTCCTTCCCTTAGAGGTTGAGGAAGGAAGCGAAGGAACTTTTCGGGTATTTTTTGAAACTCCTCGAATGAATTTTATCTTAGACACATAATGAGAGAAATGGAGCTGGACAAGTGCGACAAGGCCGTTCTTGTCTCTGCATTCGAAATGTTCGTGTGTACAATGCTACGCTGACTCCTCAAAAACTGCCCCCACTTCTTTGCTCTGCACAGCACCCTGACTCCGTTTTCAGGTAATAAATATAACAATTTAAACACTACTATCTTTATGGCATAAACTAACGGTATACTTCTTGTTGTAAATGGGAATTTTCAAAATACAATTCCGTATCTTAATACTCCGTGAGCGTTACGTGGACATCGTAGTCTCAAAAGCCTTCAAAAACGTGCTGTAAACCTTTCATTTATTACCACTTGGTATGTATACCAATCTTGTATTTATAACCATATATATGCAATACCCTGTTGTATGTGTATTGACCTACAACCAGAAAGTTCAGGCGCAAGGGCAAATCAAACGTCAGTAAATTAGAAATAAAGGGAGCCCGTAAAGGCAACTGTAGAGACGGGCTATGCTTACGCAGTATGCCTCTAAGAAGTGCGCGACGCCTCAAAAGTGTTCTACCCTGTCTGAATGATGCGTGGTCCGTTATGCAACGTAGCCGGATAGCACGGGAGGCTGCACTATACAGGCTCAACCATACTACGTGAGCCTCCCTGGCACACAAAACGCATTTCTTTCCGTGACCAGGATTTGGCAACTCTGGTTGAGTACAGTTGCTGACAAATCCCTCCCAATATTATTCAATTACACTATCGGCCCTCAGGCATTCGATAACAGTGGCTGGAGATCTTTGGGAGAGGCCTTCGACCTGCAGCGGACACAACTGGGCGTAAGGTAAATATTACAATAAATCGGGAATAAGCGTAGAAAATTCATGCCATTCAACTTACAAAGCAAAACCCTAAAAGAAGTAAAGGATTGTAACTTTCTCATACAGGTGGTTACTGCTGACACGAAACACGAGAGAGAAATCGGTAGCGGAAATGGTATAGGTTTGGGAGCACTCACAAGTACTTTCGAATAATTAAAATTATAAAAACTACCATTCCACCAAAAAAAATCCACAAACAAAGCACACTACCATTTTTACCATACAGAGCTTCAATGCAGGGCGCCTTTGAAACAACTTAAAGCCAACTGATGTCGGGTCAAGGGGCCGTCGAACGAATGAAGTTATGAATTCAGACACACGAAACCAGCTACATAGATCAGAGAGCAAACTATAGTTTATGATATCTTAGTCCAAAACTTAAAAAAAGTAATTGAGCTGGACATCGGGTCGATCTATCCTACAACTGGTAGAAAATTAGTGTAAGAATGGATACCATAAAATGTGTCTACAAGTATGGGACAGCAAATCACACGATAGTTGCATGAAATACGGAACTTCGGGGGTAAGCTGCGGACTCGAGCAGCGTGGGATACGAGTGATTTGAGGTAAATGGGGGTGACCTTTGTCCTGCAGTGGACCTCAGTAGGCTGATGGCGATGATGTATGTATACGCTTTGAAACTCCATCTAACGGTATGCTGGGTTTCAGGTCACTGTATGTTCGCCAGTAACAAGGCAGTGGATACAATGACCACTACCAATTCAGATACGAATATAGTGTACAAACAAAAGTGCACTACACAAACCACAAGATACATCAAACGCTTCGTAAAACATTGCAAGCATTGTGCAGTCACGAGAGCGACGGTAACAAACACATTATAAAATGAAATCACACTTTCGGCAATAAAAAACCGATTGATACAGCGTACACCTAGACGTTACCTTGCCAGGGTTACGCATAGGCCAGAGTTATTTAAACACCCACACCTGAATACTGGACGACCATTTCCCCTATGTGCAGATGTGGACATCACCTATCTGTTATCCACAACCTCATTCAGTGCAACGCACTCAAAACACACGATGCAAACACGCCAGAAACGTTTACACACAACATATTTCACGACACCTATTACACTTATGGGGAACCTCCCTTAGATGTTTCGGAAGTGCACTTTTCACTTTCTCGCCAAAGTTAAATTTTTACACATAATCTCTTATCATGCACTTAAAAACCTAGCCTTTTAAAGCAGAAGCCTTTTTTGGGTATTTTTATTTCTACTTTGGTTTTACTTCCCGATTTACTATATGTTTGCGCCATAAATATCCTTGTTAGCGGCATTTGCTCAAGGGGCCTCACATCAATAAATAGCGACAGTCAGCATCATCGTCTTCCAGTTAAAAACACAAAAAGGATTTCAGGCCACATTGATATTTTCTAGGGGGAGGCCATAGTAGTGTTTCGTTTGGGGCGCAAACTACCAGCACTTCCACCGATAAACGGCCGTTCCATGCTTCCAGAGAAGTAAAACATCCGCTTGTATACTTTTGAGAATACAATGATAATGGCCAAAGCTCGTAGGCAGGTTTTACGGTCAGGGCTATCAAAAATGGTAAACCTCTGTCCCTCCGATTGTATATAAAAACCTCACTTTTAAGAAATACTGCATAACTGAATCCTATGAAATTGAAAAACCCCATGAGACTGGTTTTCGGTGCGGTGTCCTTTGCACCTACAGTATGTTGGAATATTGGTCATGTAGCTGAGCAGTGTGGGCAGCTGCATGTGAAAAAGAACATTTTTCGGGATGGGTGGCACTCTAGCGTGTAATATTTATTTTCAGAAAACTGCAAGCCTCCAACCGAAATTTGGAGACGTACATTTTTATAGTGTATTATAAGTCTTTAGGATATCAGGAACGCCCTCAACTTGTTATTTTATGTCATTGAAGACGTTCAAAGGTTTTTAAATTATGAATTTTTTCACGACAACTATTTTTTGGTAGACCAAGATTGTTTTGTTCTTAAATTTTAAAAAATCGGCTTTCTTTGACAAAAGAGCCTACAGGTGTTTGGTGACCGGAAAGATTAGATACGCTTTTTTCTTCAATGTAGGCCGCTTCGCCTTCCTTGGTAAAAAAATATTCGTCACGCTGTTAAGACTTCTCGATCGAGATTCATCCTACATATTGTGGTGGCTTGTGCTTGCTACTGGCACCTTTCTGTTTCATGCGTTCCCATAAGGCTACACGCCATTATAAAAATAGCATGATCTGTTACACTGCTAGCGGCACAGCGTGCTCTACGGCTATTGCTTGACATCCATCCATCATTTAAACAGCGTATCATTTTAGCGTTACTACTATTACAAACCAGTAAAGCCACCCTTACACCTCGTGTTGCCTGGGTAGCGTTGTAGAGAACGCTTGAACCAGATAGAAATAGCTTTGTTGAGGTGAAGGACCACATCAATTCAGTGGAACCATCTTTTAGAAAGAAACCAAGATAGCGGGAGATGCTGAGTTTTCTGGTGAGGTGCGCATTTATCTATGCCTCAATGCGTGGAGAAGAAGACTAGAGAAATTATGTGGATGTACATTTACAGTTGTGCGACGCTGCATACAAAGTACGTCGAGTGATGAATTTGTCGTAGTGGTAAGTGCGCGCTTTCAACACGCAGTCATGCACTATGCGTGAGCTCAAAACAAAACTGACGCTGCTTGGCCCAAAAAGCTCTGAATGCACAAACACACAGTGCCAAGGGGATGCGGCCACTTAGATGCCATTTCTTCTCTTCACAATTTCGCCTCCAAAGAAATTGGTAATAACACGATTTCAGTACAGAACCACAAAATCACTGTAAGACTTTGGCTGACTGTGAATGGTATATTAACGCTAGATGCAGTAGCCGCATTGATAATTGGACCTACACTGAGAAGCATACCTTAAAAAAAACAGGTTTAAAAAACGATGCATGAGAATGAGAGCACACTTGTAATACTTGCAGATGAAGCTTTCATTTTAAAAACAATGAAGCAGAGCATAGCGCGAAGAAAAAGAATTTAACTGGTTTCACGCACATGCTGACAGCGGTCCACAGAGATTTCATTGTAATGACAAATGCGTAATTTGTATTAAACCCAAAAAGGGATATTTCAATTTTCCTGTCTTGGTTATAGATCGGTCGTACAGTATGTTTCGGTACTTATAAATCAGCTAGTGTCTCAATATTTTTATTTTCAAAACTTATTGTCTTTTTTTAGTATATATATATTCGTGTTGTCGGACCGGCTGAGCCAGCGTAGACGTGTTAAATTTTACAAGGGTACTTTGGCTGTTCTTATTTGTTAGGACTTAAAATACCTAAAATGAAGTTCCAGTCTGTTTTGGCGGTTCTCCTTGCCTTGCTTATTCTGAATGGTGCTTCAGCCAGCAATTCTGGGTAAGTATAGAAGTTTTTAGATATTGGTTTGTTTATATATTATATATTCATCGAACTTTGTATATTGGTGTCGAAGTCAGTAAATTCGTATTTTTTCTCTGGCAATCGTTTGGTATAAGAAATAAAAAAACTTCACCTAATGTATTTGGTATACGCTTGGTAAAGCGACACTGAATGCAACCTGTCTGCGGATACTAAAGAAACGATTAGTCATAATAACGTTAATTATCCGTTGAAGAAGGCCTCAAATTCCCCGGAAAGATTTCATGTCGCAAAGCCAGTCTGCTGCATGCGCAGTTTGAAACGTGGTATTGGCCGCCACGTGTTTTGTCCCGCCGATGTTTGGGGAAGCAAGCAGGGCAGTGGTGATGTAAAGCTTCGGAAAAGCAACGAAATACAACACTAAAACATTCAGAGTGGTTTTGTCTGCTTCAGTCAAGTTACTCGTGCTTTCCGGATCTACGGCATCGTTTGCAACTCGGTCGAAATAAGCAAAATGGGTCTTGTTGTAGCCTGAGATCAGTATTTAGGTTTTTAGACAAACGAACTGTTTGTTTTACTGCGCGCAAGCGCTGGCGGCAAACTAATCGCTCACAAGAGCCCACCTCTAGCCTTGCATAGCGTTACTGCCACATGATGGTGATGATTAGTGGCTCTCTCTTTTAATCGAAAAACCGGTTGTGAGGAACCGACTTCACTGTATGTTGCAAAGAGCTTCCCCTGGCCTTAGCTAACCTAATAGATATGCCTCCAGCGTTCTCCCCACCACCGCTGTTTTAAACTCCAATCGCATTCTCCCCTTTTTCCTCTCGCAGCGGTTCCAAACTCTCATCCGTTTGATTACTCCCGTTTAATTACCATTTTATCCGTACATTTGCTCCACCACCATTCAAACCGCCTTTTTGCTGCTACTATCACCTGAAGAAGAGGTTTCATTTCACCCCAAATCTCAAAGCATCCGCAAGCGTTTTTTCCATTGCCCGGTGGTGGTTGCGTCTCTCTAAGTTCTTGGCAGCTGGAGCAAGTCTGCCGGAGCACAAACATTTTTTATCCGGCGGCCTGTAGGTTCCCGTGTATTCCCATGTTTCACAGATATCCCCCCCGTGCTTCGAGGAGCAATGCACTGCCTCTCCTATTGCCATAGAAACCTTCCTTTCTGATTTCTGGTTTCTGTGCCCTATAACTCTCAAGAGACATATAGTTTAGATACCTAATAAGTCTCCAGGATTTATTACGCCCCATGATGACGATGAAGATTACTGACCGCCCTTTGTATTGGGACGTCGGTTGTCACCAACAGACTTTCCTCTGTTACTCTACATATTCGCTCTACCATTCTCTAACCTAATGGGTTAGCCCCCATCCCCCGGTTTTACACTGTCATTGCTTCCCCCTCCTGCCCTTGCACACCTGTTTATCGCCCCACCATATATTCAAAATTTTAATCGTTGTATTACTCTTTTCTCCTTTTCTCCAACCACCACTCCAGCCGTCTTTTTGTCACCTCTATGGCAAAGAAGTTGAGGCTTTCCCTGTCCAAATCCAAAATCCTCGTCAGCTTCGCTCCCCCAATTGTCTCGCCGCGATCATATCTCTATGCTGTCAATGACAACATGCTCTACCATCCCACTATTCCTTCAGCCGCGTACAGAGCTTCGTCCTGTTGACTGTAGTTAGATGTTTCAGCCCGTGTTCTTAGACTACCCGCCCGTGCTTCAAACAGCAAGGCACAGCCTCGCGTTTGGCCATACGAAACTTACATACTCATTTCTAGTTTTTCGGCTCGATGAGCCTCCAGGGAGATTTCACTTCTATTCACTGTACCCAGTTCATGGTCTCTTCTGCTTTTACCTGCTTTTTAACTGTTGTGTATATTCAACCTTCCCAAACCGAATTTTCTTACCGCTTGTTTAGCTGTCTGGTCTTTAGTCCACCGCGTGTTCCAGCTCCTCCTATACAGGTAACTAAACACTGTCGCGGCCCATTTTTCCTTCTGCATGTGACGTAGTCTTTCCTCAAATTTTGTCTTGCTCTGCGCGTCCGCTTCCTCAAACGACCACCCCCTATAATTTACCTCCAAGCTCACTTGCGTCGCTGACCAAAAACCTATAACCGAATTTCCGAATGTCAATGTTTGTACCACGAACCCCTTCCCGACTCCCCTTACCACATCGTATCTGCTGTAGCCTCAAAGTTCTCAATGTTTTATTATAGCCGGTTTCCTTCTTCCTTTTATTTTAAGGTGGGCCTCGTGCTCTTGCCTGTAACCGATCCTATGGCTTAATGCATCTTCTTTGGGTCAGATGTTCCTTTTAGTAGTGCACGCGTCAATGTTCTGTAAAATTCTGTCTTCACAAGCCCGAAAATTGGCGCTTGTCTCTACCTGTTTCCGCAGAATGCTCGCTGTCTATACCTGTGCCGCAGAAATGTGCGCTGCGCTAACATGCCGAGACGCTGGAACCCGTGCTCGCGTCGCCGCCACCTGAGTCGGGTGGTTACTCCGAGCAAGTGAAGCAGGCCACCACTGGCACGAATGCATCGAAACAGTATCACAAGTCCCCGCTAGATGTCAGAATAATGTCACGAAGTCAAAGATGAAACAGTTTTTTCAAGGAAAAACACATTTATTAGAGCGAACTTGTGCTCTCCTAAAAACTCAAGAAACACACAGGCGGCGAAGCTGCAGCCATCAAAGTGACTTGCGTAGGCGAGCGTCGTCGAGTCAAATACCCCGGCGTAAGCTCTGCAGGCTTTTTATCTTTCCGCGTGCGTAGTTTTCGAACTGTCGGTTCACCTCTACAATGTTGTAGATCCAAGAATATTCTAGGCTGTTGTCGTTAGTTCGGAACGCTCTCCCTATCCGGTGAGATAACACATGCGGCAGAGAAAGAATGGAACATGCGCTTCCCTTGGCACAGAGATAACACAGACTGGCGCAGCCGGGCAAAACAAACAAATAAGTAAACAAACCAATGCACGGTTTGCGGCACTAACCCGCCCTCCCCCGATCTAAGAGTGCATTGACCGATGTTAAAATAAAATGACTGACTGAACAAACAGCAACAATAGCAAAAAAAGAAGTCCATCCTCTGGTGAAGTAAGGTTTGAGGCGAACCTCGTGGACGACTTCTGGTCGTGTGCGTCGTGGTGATGTGTCGGAATCATAATCGGGGACCACCTTGTAGGTAAGTGGGCCAACACGTCCTAGAAAAGGTATGGTCCGAAATACCGTCGCAGAAGCTTCTCACTGAGTCCACGTCGTCGGGTGGGAGTCCACACCCGCACACGATCCCCGGGATGGCACTCGGAGTCTCAGTGTCGGAGATTGTAGCGTCTGCCACCCACCAGCTGCTGTTCCGTTATACGAATTTGAGCGAGCTGGCGGCCCTCCTGTGCACGTTGAAGGTATCCTTGGGTGTCGGCGTTGACATCGTCGTCTTCTACATGCGTAAGCATGGCCCCGAGCATCGGAGTGGGCCGTCTTCCGTAGACAAGCTTGAATGGTGTCATCTGCGTATTTTTCTGGGTCGCCGTGTTGTACGCAAACATGACATACGAGAGGACTTTGTCCTACGTCTTACGTGCAACTTTGATGTACATAACCGCGATCGTCTTGTGCAGACGTTCCGTAAGTCCGTTCGTTAGGGGGTGGTACCCAAATCGTTCTTCGGTGATCCGTGGCGCTGTAGCATAAGATTCCTTGCATAAGCTCCACAGTGAAGGCCATTCCACAGTCCGTGAATAATTCTTCAGGGGCTCCATGTCGGCACAATTTTGTTTATGAAGACTTCGCGACTTCTTGTGCAGTCCTCCTGGGAAGAGCGGGCGTCTCTGCGTAGCGCATCATGTAGTCTGTCGCTACGACAATCCACTTGTTCTCGGATGGTGACGTAGAGAACGGGCCCAGAAAATTTATTCTAATGTTCTGGAAGGGCCTCGCTAGGACGGCGATCGGCTACAGAAGTCCGGCGGGCCTCGTCGGAGGCGTTTTTTGTCGCTGCCAGTCACGGCAGCTCCGGATGTAGTGGGAGACGCCGGAGGTAAGGTGGGGCCGGAAGTTCCTTGCCTTGATTTTTTAATAGTATGAGCTGTGGCGAGATGTTCGGAAGACGGGTCGTCGTGGCATGCTTCCAAAATGTGGTGACGAAGGTCCACGGGGATGTCAAGAAAGTAATTCATTCTCGTTCCTGGACGGAAATTCTTCACAATGATGGAGTTTCTTAAGCTGAGTGCTGGTAATTGGCGTTTGAACGCTATAGCCACGGTGACGTTGGGTCCTTCGCGGTAGTCGATCATGACTAAGTCGGGGTAGGCACGCTGAGGAGCGGCAAGGTCGCTGTACGTCACGACTCCGAGGAACGCGCTGTGTTCATCGGAGTCTTTGGGTTGCGGGTCGACGGGGGCGCGGGACAGGCAGTCGGCGTCGGAGTGTTTCCTGCCGGATTCATAGACGATTGTAATGTAGAACTCCTACAAGCGCAAGCTCCACCGCACAAGACGGCCAGAGGGGTCCTTCATATTGGCGAGCCAACACAGCGCGTGTGATATGTCACAACCTTGAGCGGTCTACGATACACCTAGGGGCGAAATTTTGAAATCGCCCATTTATTTGCGAAGCATTCTTTCTCGCAGGCTGAGTAGTTTTTCTGCTCCTGCGAAAGACCACGGCTGCAAAGGCAATTACTTTTTGGAACCGCTTTGCTTTCGGAGGAGAACGGCACCCAACCCTACATCACTGGCGTCCGTGTGCATCTGCGTTTCGGCGTTTGCGTCGAAATTAGCGAGAACGGGAGGATTTTGCACCCTTTGTTGAAGCTTGCAGAATGCTTTTCTTAGGCATTTTCCCAGCTGAAAGGGGTAACGCGTCAAACATGTTAGTAGCTCTGCAATGCGTGCGAAATTTGCGACGAAACGCCGGTAATATACGCACAGTCCGAGAAATCTTCGCACGCCATTCTTGTGTGTCGGTCTTGGGAATTTCGGTACGGCTAAAGTCTTCGCTGACGACGTGTCCCAAAAACCTGAGTTCCTCTTCCGCAAAGCGGTACTTTTCAGGCTTCAGCGTTAACCCTGCCGTAGAATAGCCTCAAGTACCGACTCCAAACTTGCAAGGTGGTCGTAGAAATTTCGGGGGAATACCACAACGTCGTCGAGGTATACAAGACAGGCGGGCCAATTCAGGCCAGCTAGCACGGTGTCCATGACTCTTTGAAAGATTGCTGGTTCTGTGCACAGCCCGAACGGCATCACCTTGAACTCGTAAAGGCTGTCCAGGGTTATGAATGCAGTCTTCTCTCGGTCTCTCTCGTCCACTTCTATTTACGAGTAGCCTGTCTTTAGATCTATCGATGAGAAGAACTTCGAGTGGCAGAGGTGGGAGAGGGCGTCGTCGATTCGGGCACGGGGTAAACGCATTTTTTTGTGATTTTGTTTAGACGCTGGTAGTCAGAGCAAAACCTTAATGTGGCGTATTTTTTCTTCATCAGTAAGACCGGAGCAGCAAAGGGGCTTTTTGATGGCTGTATAACGTCGTCGGTTAGCATGTCTTTCACTTGTGTCCGGATGGCTACCCGCTCATGTGCAGACGCACGGTACGGTGACTGTCGGGTAGGCTGGGCTCCGTCTTGCGTTATATTCGGTGCTTCGCTGGAGGTGTATGACGTAGTTTTGAGTTCGACGAAAAACACTCGCTGTAGCAACTCCACAAAGCCAATAATTTGTTCCGTTTTTTTGTGAAAGCGCCGGATTCGCGTCGAAGGGTTGCGGCAGTTTTTAGGTATCTTCGGATGCGCGTTGACATTCGGCAATCACGTCACTTGCTTCTTCTATTTCTTCGAGGAACGCAAATGCAGCTGCCTTGAATAAATGCTGCTACTCCTCTGTGAAATTAGTGACCAAAACGTCGGATTGGCGTTTCTTAAATACGCAATGCCTCTTGCGACGAAGACACCGTGGTCGAGAAGCAATCTTTGGTGTTCCTCTACGATGGCGTCTACGTCAGGAGCAGCATCTTCGCAGTAGACCGTGATCATCAAGCTTGCGCGCGGTTGCATGGTGACATGATCATCCGCGATCCTATGGCGGTACGGTGTTCAGGCTGCGGTTTCCGGCGTCATGAAGTCATCGGGGGAAATTTATCGTCTTGGACTGCAGATCGATTATTGCACCGTTGTCCGTCAAAAAGTCAATTTCAAGAATTGCGTCGCGGGAGCTGTTAGGCAAAATACCGAACGCAGAAATGTACGTCGTGCCGTCTTTGGTGACGCGTGGATTTGCGCGATCCACTCGGCATTAGGAGATGGCCTCGTGCTCTGGGCATGTGCGGATCGCCCCATCTGGTCGTAACTTTCTTCAGCTTAGACGTGAATGATGCGGTCGTCCCCGAGTAGTCCGCTCCTTGTCTATGAGGGTTACTACATCAAAGCCGTCGATGTGCGTCGGCATGTCGTATCTCGGTTTTTGTGTCTCGGCGGTTGAGCACTATGTGTCATAGCTATCGTCGTCGTCTCAGCGGCAGGCTTGTTCATGTCGGGTACGCATCGCGCCATGTGGCTGTCGACGTGTTCGCGCGTGTTTTCAGGGTTCGATTTCATCGTCGGGGTGGGTGCTCGGATCACGGTGTTCGGTGCCTCTTGCGTCGTCGGAGGGTTCTCATTTTTCTGCCGTTGTGCAACTACAGTTCCAGAGATTGCTGTTCGTAGTTTCTCGCGTGGGCTGGGGGACCTTAAACGTGAGAACTCAGCATTGCTACGGCGGCTCGGCGGCTGTTATGGGCGGAGTGATGGCGAACGGTTAAAATGAGCTGGACTTCGGTTGGTGTTCAACAGGTAGTCTTCGATTTCAATACGGCGTTTTCCAGGTCGGGTCGTGGTGAGTCTACGGAGAACCATCGCAAACCGAGCCTGTTGTAATTGCAGCGACGGTAGTTGTAGTCAGCCTCTCCGCAGTGGTGCACAGCAGACGATTGTCGGGCGTTCGCCACGCGTCGGTCTTCCGTGGGGCCAGGGGGTTGCACCACAGGTGGTCGGGTCCGCGACAGAAGATGATGGTATGGAGCCTTGTGACGGTAGGGCAAAGTTGGGCCCTGACCTATCGTCACAGCAGCCGCGTAGGTCATAGCTTGCGGTTCGCGAGGTACTACTGCGTCGTTGATGTTCCAAGCGCTTGCTGCACTTCACTAATGACGTCGGTAAGGGAAGCGACTTGTGGTTGCGGCTGCGTTGGGAGCAGTTTGCGCAGCTCCTACCTCTCTATTGTGCGGATAGTCTCGCGTAGGCTATCTGTGGGAATGCGCAAGCTGACGACACAATTCGCATTTGCCGTGCCGACAAAGTTGCGGTCATACTGCTTAGCACGCATTTCGAGGTCTTCCTCAATGGTGCTGGCTTCGCTCACGAAATCAGCGACGGTTTTGGGTGGATTGCTGACAAGTGCCTGCAGAGAGATTCTCCCTCACTCCACTACACCACGCAGTAGGAAGCGGAACGTCTTTTCTTCCTCCATGCAAGAGTCAGCTCACCTGAAAAGCCTCTTCATCTCTTCGGCTAACACAACAACGCTTTCATTAGGGTGTTGTGTCCGCGTTTTCAGCAAGACCTCAGCTTGCTCTTTTCGCATACCCGTGGTAAATGTCATTAAAAATTGCGTTCTGCAATGGTTCCAAGTCTCTAGGGAGCTCTCATCGTTTTCGATCCAGATACGTTGCAGCCCTCAAGCTAAAACACTTGCCTCAGTGTCTCCCCGTCGTCCCATCGGTTAAACTGCCTGAGCCGTTCCACTTGCTCCAACCTGTCTTCGGGATCTTCCGAAAACGACCCAAGGAACGATGGTGGCTCCCTTAGTTGCTGCAAATCGAGGATAGGATTGGAAGTGCTGCTTATGGTGACTGCTTTGATCATGGTGGTTTTTACGACGTCTTATTTCTTCACGTTATCTGGAAGTAGTTCAAACTCTGACTGAAGGCCTTGCTGTCGGCGGCTGACAAGAGTTGGGCTTGCTTGCCGGCTTGACGATGGCGTAGTGTTCATGTACCCCGCACCTCCACCAGATGTCATGAAGTCAAAAATGACGCAGTCGTCTTCAAGAAAAAAGAAGTTTATTTGAGCAAGCTTGTGCTCCCCTAACCACTCAAACAATACACAGGCGGCGAAGTAGCAGTAAACAAAGTAACTTGCGTACGCGAGGGTCGTCTTCTCAAATAACCTGGCGCCTGCTATGAAGGCTTTTCATCTTTCGGCGCGCGTGGTTCTCGAACCGTTCATTCACACCTATAAGACTGCAGATCCATGAAGAATATTCTAGGCTGTTCACGTTAGTACCGAACGCTCTCCTTATCAGAAGAGATAACACATGCTGCACAGAAAGAAAGAATAAACACTCGCTTCCATTGGCACAGACATAACACAGACCAGCGCAGCCGGGCAGTAAAAGCAAAACATAAATGAACGAACCTAATGCACGGCTTGCGGCAATATGCTTTTCGTCCTTTGCAATTCTGTAATAAACAAGTTCTGCAATAAACAAGTTGGATAATTATATCAACAAAAAAAGACACGTCAAAATTTGAGACACGCAAGTTTCATTGTGGCTCCACAAACACGTGTACCACATGCAGCCGTTCACGGGGTCATCTCCAACCTTCAAGCCGGAGCACAGACAGCACAAAGGAGGCAGGAGTGAAACGGGTTTTCAAACAAGCATCTCCCAACTGCTTCGGCATGGAAATAACAAAAGTGACGTGCCATTCATGGTTGCTTTCAATGTCGTTTAGGAAAGCACGAGGGCGAAAGCCTTCCCTTTGTCATTGTTGCTTTGGAGGATGAAGTGGGGATAGTGGTATGAAATCAGAGCAGTTCAATGGATAGTTCACTGGGTGTATGCAGCTAGGGTGTCGGTATAAGGGTGGGTGATGCTATAGGAATACGGCTGAGCCTGCGAGTGCTCGTGAATGACTCAAGCGGAAGGAAATGTCCAATGCTTGTGCCTAGAGAGAAGGCCAACTGTACGAGTGGATGAATAATAGCCGGCATGTGTGCCACAGGGTCGGGGATTGCTGGAGTGTGGCATTAGTATTTGGTTGAATGTTTGTACTACACGATATAGATTAGTTTTTTTCGCGTGGCGGGCGTTCAAAGGCGGTGTAATGTTCTATAGGTTAGTAATAAATTAGGCTTAGTGCTGTTACTTCAGTACACAAGCTAGGAATAGTGCGCCGCGATACATTTTGTCTTAAAGGGCATAGATTTTTTTTCAAATTGGGCAGTTGTAACACGCAGTTTCGGGATGTAATACTTATGGCGGTAAATAACAAAGGTTAGTGGAAGGCTGAGGCGATGCTATTTATTGACGCCTTGTTGTATACTGCAAATGCCGTGGATGAGATGTGCTGTCTGCGTGCAGAACCGTTTGCTTTACTTGGAGTGTTGTCGCTGGGAAGCTATTCTTTGTAAGAGTAAAGCTCACAAGGAGGAGATAGGAGACGCGGAAGTCGGGGAGCAATACCTTAAAAGGTAAATGTATGTGTGTGCGCTGTTTTAGGACAGGCCACGTAAATGCTTCCGCTGGCAAATAAGTGTTCAATGAAAGAGAAAGGGGATCGGAAAGCAGATGTGCTTACGCCGGAGAGTGTTTCTTCAAGCGATTGCTTCTGAACACTACAGATTTTCAGTTACTAAGACGTTCGGTTACTGTGTCCGATAAAGCGCTTTGGTTAATAGGTATGGCAAATGAAACAGGCAACGCACGACTAAGGCGTCCGGCTCTCGTTGTGGTAATAAAACGTTCTCCATAAGCAAGGAAGTTGGCGCAGCTTCGTCGTTCTCTTCATCTGCTCTCGCCCCCTTCCTGCCCCCAACTCAGTCTTTATTTTCAATATTGGCTGCCAAGACTTCTCGTAAATTTGGTGGGAAAACAAACAATCATCGCATGGTGAAACTTCAGCGCATGACAGAGATCGTCGGGAGGTCATATGTACGTTGTTACTCCGTTAGAGCATGCGCGCTTGCATAGGTAGGCATGCAATGCACGTGCAGAAATTGATTTTGATATTCAGCTTAGCATATCGATTGGCCCTTGCTGGCACTAAGCATGTACAGGTTGCATAAGCAATGGCATGCCAAAAAAGGTGCAAAAGAAGTTGAACTGTTAAGTAGAAATATGTAGGCCTAGCGCCGTTTACTGGTAGCAAGGTGGAAGAATTTTGAGTGCTCCTTGAGAAAGTTTTCCCAGTTCAACCCTATAAGCGCACCAATCTAGGCACAAACAACAATGATGTCACTTACGGAGTTAGTCGGCCAACTCTAGCTATAGAAAAAAAACACCGGATTATGAATCAAACTTCCAAAAAAAACGAACGATATTAAATAGGCGCTTCGAGAACTGGGAGTGCCTGGCGGGAGGAACCTTATGGAATGGACCGAGTCGCCCAAATTTACGAACAGAGCATGACACCGGTGTCTCTACGTACTATCTGGTGACAATGAAACCAACATTGAAACCTATAGGTATTATGAAAACGACAAGGATAAAAAGTGCAATTTAGAAACATAGAATGAATGCCCTCCGTGGTGAAACTCGTCGAATAAAAACAACTATACTATACTCAAGATAGTGCGGAATATCATGGAAGATTATACGAGTTAGTTCCAGACTCAGAGTAAAGATTTGGCATTACTCATGTCGGTAAGGCTCTGGCTTTGCAACAACTGAGTTGGAAATGGCACTCAAAGCAATACAGAAATGAATTGGTGGACTAAATAACAAGATTACGGCTGAATTGCTGGGCCTTAAGGGGCAATTGTTTGAAGCAAGCTTGGAAGACTATTCGAACAGTGGATGATTAGGTTTACTTTGTTCTAGGCAGAAAAAAATTCAAATGAACTTCTTTACAAAAAAGGTGATGCCAAAACGCGAGCTAATTAGCAGCAATCAGCTTCCTCAGAGTTTTAACAAAACATTAAAAAGACGAATTCTCAGCCACAACTGGCGCGATCATTAAATTTAGTAGCCACTGAAAAAGCCTGTTTTTGAAAGGTTCTTTTATATTATATCCTCTTGTGGTATTAGCGAGGAAAACTTATATAATTCAAAATATAAAAGGGCTATTAACATGGCATTCTTAGAATATAAAATCGTTTGATATATTGGCCACGTCACTAATAGCTATAGAGCTAAGTATTATTGCAGTCGAAACAACTTGCACTGCGCTTCTTAATGATATGCAGGGGGGATGGACGGAAACTCCATTCTTCTACAATGACTCCGTAGTGCGCTATAAACGAGAGTTTATCGGTAGCAGTCTTCGCATCTCCCCAGTTCAGTGCAGCGTACTTGGATGTTTAAAAGGTGTGTGTTTTAACTAGAAGATAAAGCTAGTTTAAATGCCTGATGGCCCGTTCAACGGGCTCCAAACTTTGGTCATATTTTTCAGCGTGTTCGTAAGCCTCTGCATCACAAGGACGTAATCACGCAGAAATTATTACGGGGCACTTCTGCTGAATTCGAACCTTCAAAGCTTATGCGGTTGGTAGTAAACACAATGAATTCTTGCCTAAACATCGTTTTAAATTCATCAGTAATCTAGTTGTTGTCCTGTTCATTTGTACTATAAATCGGTTTGATTGACGAAGCCTGGAGGAAGAACCATATTCAGGATATCGCCTTCGCTGACGATGGTTGCCTGCGCTCAAGGGCTTAGCGTCAGTGGTGCTTGTCGTTAGCGCCCACAGCTTCGCCTTTGTTGCACGGAGCTTGCGAAGCAATTCTTGCTTGCTGCTACATCTACGGACGTGCCGTTAGTTCAACACGCTCACGCCCCAACTGGTACAAAAGTGGCGCTGTATAAAGCCGAAAATTGCTTAGCTAAGTTGCGTTTGGATGTGAATCGGTAACTTCAACCAACATATTGCACTAAGTGGACGAAAGGAACTTCGTTCTCGACTTCGTGGCGTTACGCAACGAATACAGAACTTGGAATAATTATATATTTTCTTCAGAAGTACTGTTCAGGGATGACTATCGAGCACCATGGTGTAGGAAGTAAACTCAAGGGAAAGACAGTAATGGTATACATGGAGGAAGATGTGGTCGTGCGCTTCCTTCCAGGAGTGCACGAATGGATTCAGAAGGTCATAGGGGTTACAAAGTGGTTAATAAATGGGATAGATAAGTTTAAAAGACCATCTTATCACTTCATTGGCGGAAAAATTCGCATGTTCTCCATTCGCTAGAACGTAAGTTCAACGCAACTCTTTGGAATGTCATTGGAGATGTGCCGGTGTTGCGGTGAACAGAAGAAGTCTGGGCATGACAATAATTTACTGAGTTCTGTTTGGTTTAAACTGTTTGCTAGATTGTGAGTCAAAGTATACTCACCGGACGAGCAGTACGAAAATGTGTGCTTGTATTCTCAATTCCCATAGATTTATGTTTGTTGAAATTGCTATCTCCACTTCAGACTAGGTCCCACAGCACTTATTTTATCATTGGCGCCCAAAACCGGATTTCAATTTATATAGTATACGTTTAGCCGCTTTTATATGGTTTACTGCCCTGCACTCGTATACCTACGACGTAATTGCTGTTTCACAGGCTTCATTAGGTAACAAGGAATATCGTCGGCATTTAGTAGCCCACATTCGCGTGCTGTATTCTGGTAATGGGTTTTGGCTGGCCTTAAAATACGCTCGTTTTCATATAATTCCGGTCAATATATTTTTACGAGAACACGATGAAGAAGGCAATGCAGTGTGACTCTTTTATCCCGGCCTACGACGACGAAGAAGATCTCTGTGGTGCGCGCTGCGTGCGTGAGCTCTACCTTGGCCGCCATGTAAATGAGCTGTAAATACATCGTTCGGGTGTCTCATGGTTCATGTCGTCTGCCCTGCCGCCACGCAACTTTTTGTTGGATTTCAGGAACCTTCCCGTCCTGGCACCAGCTCCGCAGCTAATCGGCCTCGGCACAATCATACAGAGGGCGTAACCCGCATTGGCAGCCCGAACCGCACCGCTACTAGCACTTTACGACGTCCCCTGCCCCGTATCTCCAGCCCGTGATTAGCCAATCCAGAACCGCCCAAGACCCAATGACAAGTGCCTAGACGGCGACGGCGTGTCCCAAGCCAAGTAGCCACATGCGGTTCTGGATACCTTATATGGTTCGTCGGTGCCTTGACGTAGTCGTATCGCGGGACCAGGCATTGCCCACACCATTGTCGGCCTAGGCGGCGGGAAAGACTTCATTGTACAATGTAATATCATATTTCGTCCTCATAACATCACCTAGTAGGGGTCCTTGTTGCGGCTCATTTCAGCCAGGGGTCCATATCACGAGAAGTCAATGAACAAGGCAACACTGCATGATTCGGTCATCCCAGCCTACGACGACTAAGATCTGTGGGTGCGCGGTGCCTGTGCGGGCCTTGGTTTGGCCGCCATGTAAATAGGCGGTTAATACATCGTTTGCCTGTCTCATTGTTCATGCTGTCTGCCCTGCAGCCACGTAAGAATGTGGTTATTTTTTGTAACTCTGGGGAATTCGGCTTCGTTTGATAATTTTTATTTGGCCAGTTCATCTCACATAGTGTAAAACGCAGTTCAAAAAACACCTGGAGATGTCTTATTATAAGTCCCCCGGCCTTTTCAATTCTCGTTATTATGCAGTTTTCGCCGACAAATATTTGATGTTGCAAACACAGATAAAGTAATCGGGTAGTGAAGGATCTTTTATACCTTCTTCAAGCATTGCAGTATTTTTTTGTTATACTCTGCTTCTTTTTATTTGCATTGCATAACTGCTTATGTTCTTTGAATTGTTTGCCAACTTATCTATTTATTTTTTTTACAAGATACTGCAGGAGTGGTACAGAAAACAGATAAAAAAATAAAAAAAGGGAAATCAATCCTAACATCACACACATACAGCAATGAATTAGGGGGATGACATGAATGACATTGTAAAAAAAAATAGGGGGAAGAGGAACATGGCAGTGAAAGAAAGCAATGCAGTAACACAATGGAATAGTGAAGAAGATGACTAAATTATTTGCACATCACCAGAAAAACACGCGTGGTTATAGAATCTGGCGAAAGAACGGCAGCAAGCGGTAATTGGTTCCACTCACAGATCGTGCGTGGAAAAACGAATATTTGAAAAGATTGGTTTTGGTTAAATATGACGACCGCGCCTTGTTGCCATGAATATAATGTAAGGGCTGGAATCAAGTGAGAGCTTCCGGTTAACTAACTGATAAAGTAATTTAGCCGAAACGATTTACGTCAGGATTTTATTGTTGGGATACCATGTCTTTACATCAGGGAAGAAATAAAGTCTGTTCGCGCGTTATACCTTAAATAAAGCGGACGGCTCTTTGAATTCTTTCGAGGCAATCGATAATGATTTATTTGTGTGGATGCCAAATACCACAAGCATATTCAAGTTTCAGTCTAATGATTGAAGTACAAGCTAATCATATAACTTCAGAGGGAGCGTCCTTGAGTTTGTGTCGTAATAAACAAAGTTTACGGAAAGCGGCAGCGCCTATGTTACTAATTTGAGATTTCCAACTTAGGGTACTGGTTAACGTTACGCCGAAAAATTTGTTACTCTACTTCCTTTATTGGACGGTCAAAAGAACATTGGGAAATTCTATGGCGTTTTTCTTTCTATTCATTCAGAGTTATGCTGTTTGTCTAGGTTTAGTTGCATGTTAGAAGTTTTGTACAAGAAACAACGTTTTCTAATGCCGAATTTAACGCACGTTGATCCTCTATGCTATTATTTTGTTTAAAAGGATGCAGCATTCGCTAAAAAACCCATTTGTACCGGAATATTTATACCATTACCAAGGTCGTAACAAAAAATTGAAAAGTAAAGATTCTAGAACACTTCTCTGTGGTACCCCAGAAGTAACAGGGAGAGCGCCAGAAGTGCTTCCATTATTGTCGACGTACTTTGTATGGTTAGTTAAATAGGCAGTTGCCCAAGAAAATAAAACGGTGGAAGCCCGATTTGAAGAAATTTTTCGATTATTTTTTTCGTTAGGAACGCGATCAAAAGCCTTACTTAAACCTACGAGAATGAGGTAAACCTGTCCTCTCTTATCAAGAATTGAAGTGTGGTGAACAAGTTTAAGTAATTGAGTGATGGTCGAGAATCCCTTGCGAAACCCCTGCTGAAATGGCGAGATGATTTGATGGGCATATAAAAATTGCGTACGAACGTAGCAACGATGTGCTCAAGTAACTTACAGGCAGAACATAACATAGATACGGGTCTGTAGCTGGCAATTAAGAGTGACTCGCCTTTTTTGAGAATAGGTAGACATGGGCTATCTTAAAATGAGAATTTAGTGTTTCTAAAGGAATACAAGATTCAAAACTAGGGAAAAAAAATTTGTCACATTTTCAGCATAAGGTCAGAGAAATGCGTTCAGTATGCAATCGGGCCCTGGCTTAGATTTGTTTCTAATCGGAGTAACATATTTAGGACACCACTGTGCGAAACTATATTAACATCAGGGAAGGAAGGTACAGTGTTACACTCTTTTAACTAGGACTGCGAAAATACACTATGAAAATACAAATAAAATTGATTCGTGATGACTCGAAGACTGGTCAATTTATAGCCGCCCAATAAAATTTCACTGACGTTTTCTTAGCGCTGTCCTAATGAAGTTGCAGAATTTTTGTGGCTCCCCTCTTATGAATTTTGGTACAGTAGTAATAAAATTTTATTTCTTGGCGCGAGTAATAGCATTAAAAATGTAAGCACGAATCTCGGAGAGCTGTTGAGGCGCTGTACGTTTTTTTATAAGTGCTTGGCTTTATGTTTAAGGTGAATTATAAATCTAGATACCCACGGTGTATATTTGGCGGTCTTCATAATTTCGTTGGGTGCAAAAGTTCGCGGACAAAATAAACACATATTTTTAAATTTATTCCAAAGGGCCCTAACATCATGCTCAGCGAAATTGGGCATTTATTTTTGTAATACTCAATAAATGCTGTGTCA
This sequence comes from Haemaphysalis longicornis, assembly GCA_013339765.2. Lineage (NCBI taxonomy): Eukaryota > Metazoa > Arthropoda > Arachnida > Ixodida > Ixodidae > Haemaphysalis > Haemaphysalis longicornis. Next base: position 147,579,543 of record CM023455.1, read on the forward strand.
TTAGCTTTCGTGAAGTATTTCACATTTTTGAGATCTGGAGAATTTGTTACCTTTTTGTAATAAAAAAATGGACCCAAAAAGTTTCTGATCTGAGAAACTCGGTTCCACAGAGACACCGCTCTTTTCGAAAGATCTGGACAGAAAAAGAGACGGTCTGTACACAGCCATAACCAAGATTACTCTGGTTCCGAAAAACCCCTTAAGGATAGGCTTTCAGTGTCAGGCGATTGCGCAAGAAGGGAAACCCTAATACTAGTATTTAAGATCACTCCAACACCAACACCTCCAGTTGCCCAGTCTCTTCGAAATATTGCCGCGAACCACGTATAAGTTTATCGTTTGCTTTTGCTGCCCGGCCATTCCCGGCTGTGTTATCTGCGTCCCAAGCGAAGCGCGTCTTCCATTGTTTATTTTTATGCCGCACGGGCTATCACATTCAGGTAAGCAGACTGTCTCGCCCTAACATCACTAGCATAGAATGATCTTCTTTGATCTACAATGTTGTGGATGTGAACGACGGTTCCAGAAACACTCGCACCAAAGAAGAAAAGCCTGCAGAGCAGACGGCGCGGCTTTCTAATCACCAACCCCAGTTTACGCTCGTCACTTTGTTTGATTGCTGTATATCCGCCTTGTATTCTTTGATTCTTCTAGGGAGCACAACGTCGCTATAATAAACTTGTTTTAAGTGCGAATGCACTTCTTAAGCGAGCCTGAAGCGTCCGCCGCCGTCCGCATAGCAACAGCTGCGGGTGCGCGCGCTCCTCGTCTTCCTTGTCAACGGGGGGAGATGGGCGCACGCTGCCTGGCCGCTGACATGGCACATGCCCAAGTGGGGGATTGGCCAGGAATCTCCTTGTCTTCCTTGGCAACGGGGGGAGATGGGGGCGCGCTGCCTGGCCGCTGACATGGCACATACCCACGTGGGGGATTGGCCAGGAATCGGGCGTGAGAAGGGCTAATGCACCCGCTTAAAGGAGTGCTGACACGAAATTTCAAAGCTAAAATCCGCTCTAGCAATCAAGTACAACGACAACACAAATAGGTGTCTGTGAATAAATGCATCTTTCTTTCGCTTAGATTTGTGTGTGTGTGTGTGTGGATCTCTCTTTCGCGAACATTACCGAACCGCGCAAATTCAACTCGTGCATTCGCACTTTCACATTCTTCCCCTTGGGGAAATGCGGGGAATTTTTTTTTAAGACGACTGCGTTGTCTTTGGCAACGTGACAATATTTTTGTAACCTGGCGGCCCTAAGTTGTCAACTAGTATCTGCCTGTGCTGCATGTTTCCGTAACGATGGTCAAGTGCGGGCTGTGACATGACAAAAGGGCTTCAAGCTTTGCAGTTTTGTTAGCGAGACTGTGGGCATTTAGTTTAACTAGCCTGATGGTATTTTGAGATGCCTGTCACAGAGCAGACGGCTGAGGACTGTTTCCATTAACATCACATGACGTTTCTAAGACATCCACTACGTGCGTGTCGTTGGTAATCACCCCAATGGATTGTAAGACCAGAACGAGTGGAACAATTTGCCACTGAATATATTTTGCGTTTCACATCAAAGCATCGCCGCCGGTGTTCAGTTTATCATCATCAAAATAAACTTTTTACCAGGAGCTTTCTCGCGTTTGGCACTTTCCCAAAGCCTTTTCTGTTGTTTGGAGGTATGAGCAGAGTAGTAATTCTGAATGAAAATTTTCGTGCACTTTAGTTTTTTTTTCATTCTTGAGGACAGCAGTCTTCTCATTGAAGTCCTGGAAAAACAAAATACCTGGCCTTTTAGTAGGATCTTTGCATAGCCTGTGAATTCTACCAATTGATTCGCACTTAACTCCCAGTTTTTGTTAAAATGTTTTCTAAATGACTTTATTTATGCCACAAAATTACCAAGTTAAACCATCGGCTTCGGTTTTCAAGGTCGACAAGTTTACGCCTTAGGGATTCTACCTATATAAAAAAGGAGGTTATGGCGTTGTCGATGTCGTTTAATCTTGCAGCTTTTGTTTGCAGCTCGTTATTGTGAATATGAAGTTCTAGAAAACGGCTCTCTCAAGTTCCCTAAAAGGCTTACAGTTTTCACTTTATGTATGCCACCTAACCTTGCAGTGTCTCTTGCCTTTCCAAAATTTGAAACATCATTCTTCGGTTTTAGGACCAGGATTGGTTTCGACATCTCTACCAAAAATCTATTCGATAACAATAAAGTTCATAGGCCCATTTGTAGCACTGTCGGGGGAATGGCAGGAAGAGCAGAAAAGGATTGTCACTTTTTAGACAGGTGTAAACTAAACCAACCTGCATGCGGTAGAAAAACGGCTTAAAACCAGCCATGCTCCTTCCAGGCCAGCCATGCCCACTGAAGACGAAGTGGTGGAGATTATCTTTTGTGTGCCTTTTGTGCGAGTTCTACATGTGAGCATTACTAAGCTTCTAACTTACTGGCCAATCACTTTCGCTAAGCTCCATAAATTGTAATTTTGCCACTATAACAACCTCAGTACTTTTACTGACCGTATTGTGTTTGGGGTTTTGACGCAATCTACAAGGTTATTAAGTGAGCATTAGAGAATTATGCAAAAATTGAAAAAATGCTGAAAAATAAATTACTTTTGTTTTATAACTCTCTTTATTCTATTTAGAAAAATAAATTTGTGAGAAAATTAAAATAAGGAAGCTTGTGTATTCAGAACTATATAATGCACTACCAAAGAACAAACTATTTTTTGTGACACTAAATCTTTTACTCTGTCATTCTAGTGGTGACCCTTCTTCCGTAACATCTAATGGATGCGCAAAGCCAGTGGTAAGCTACCTACGAATATTTATGTTCTAGTTATGCAATATTTTATTTCACTTATTTTCTTAAAAGGACCGAAAATTTAATGTGAAAGGAAAGCCTACTCACAAAAATGCCATTTTCTATAGATGGCAACTACTTCAGACATTTTCAAGAAATCCAGACACCTTAAAAGGACACGTTTCAATGGCAGAAAGATTGGTGTAAAAAATGTTTTGAGAATATTTCATCAAAATCGGTATACCTGAAGAAGATATTTGCTTGCCAAATAACGATCGTACTGTAGCCCACCTGCATAAATGCTAACGTATTGAGAATTGGGGCGAGGTATAACGCCAAACCTCCAATTGACAATATCTACTTACGAAGAATGTAAGATCGCAATAACAAATGACAGCCCTTTTGAGAACGTAAAACTTCATTCTGCGAACAAAGGGCTTAACTCACAAAAGCATCAATAGTCTAACACAATCTGAGCAAATAATGTTTTTAAGAATATGCTTTCGCGTAGGAATGGTTGAGCAACTGTTTCACCTTTCCACGCCTCTTAGTGACTGGTTCCAAGGCGTACGCCCTCCTTATACTTAAGTAGCGCTACTCACGGGCCGTAGTAACCGTGATAGGAGCTGTATCATTTAAAGCAATCACGTTTTCTCTATTTTCTCGCAGTGTTTCAAGCCTTTCACTTCTTTTGCCTCATCAAAAGAACCACCACCGAAAAATCACTCCAACCACATCTAAAAATTTCTATATCGAACAACGGTGCATGTTCACCGAGAAATGCCACTTTCTTTGCGCACGCATCTGTCTACATATTGAGTCATAAATTTCTGTCAACCTGCCTCTAGAAGATTTCCCGGTTAAACCTACGGGCTAACATTACGTGGAAGAGAAGCCTTGCAGCCCTGGGGAGAATATACCACATCCCTGGGGACCGGAAACAAGGCGCTACAGTGCGACACTTACGTTTACACAAGACCCTTTTGGTTCCGACAGTTTTATAAATTCTGCACTCTACCCACTCCACTCAAAGCCATTCTTAATAATTTATGTATATCGATCTTCTTAATACACATCATATTGCTAACAATTTCCTGAGGTATCTGCAAAAAAAAGGGAATGGGGTTTCTTTTGCACGCTCTCCGTGGTCATGTTTACGGTCGTTCCGAAGATGAAGGTCCTCATTCTGGTTTCTCTTCTTCGTCGGAAAATCGTCTCGGTTAAAAGACGGCGCACCGGAAAAGCAGTTTTTTAGAAGTAGAGAAGTCTACGGAAGTAATGGGCGTTCTTTTGTTTGGGCTTGCACCATTTTCTATGGCAGCACAGGTAGAGGATGCAGACAGAATTATTGGTACATTGTTGGACAATGACGCATCATTGAACAGTACTCAGCTGTAATATTTTTACAAATTTTAAATGGCAACTGTTTAAAATTGTAGAGAAAAGAATTTAGAAGTGGCTAATGGTTGGTATCTTTACATATCACCATCATTCTTACGTTGTTCTATCTGCCATGAAAAAATTCCCCTCCAGAAATTCCCGCTCGTTTCTTACACAAAATTGTATTGAGTCCGGTATTGAAGAACTGAAGAAGTGAGTTGGTGCCAGATTGAAAAAACGCCGTTAGGGACGGCCGATGGAACTGCACGGGAAACAGACCATTGAGAGCAGGGGACCGCAATGAACAAAGAAGGAGTTTAAAACACGCAGATGGTCACGAATTCCCACGCC